>OZ018318.1:192914680-193514680 GCA_963969495.1 Ceratothoa steindachneri
ATATAAAAACTTGAAAAAAAAAAAAGCTTCTGGATTCCCGCGAGGATTGGTTGGAGAGAAGGAGAAAATGGAATATGCGAAGAGAGTGAATCAGTCTGAGTGTTTAAATATCCAAATAAACAACATCAAACGGAATCCTGGAAAGCGTTTAAGAGCGAAGCTCCGTCTAAACAGGTAAGGATTTCTTCCTGCGATTAGTTTTTCTCCATTGATATATTACATTCAAAGTGTAAATTTTATCAATATTACCACATTGTAAAAACGAGTATAAAGGCAATAATTTCTAAAACTTGAAGGCGATACTACTACTACTATAATAATAATACAAACAAAGAGCCCATTAATCCTGATCATATTTTCTTCCTCTATAGTCTCTGAGTAAAGTTCGCTCAGAGGATTCGCGGTATGAAAACGGTCATCTGTGGTTCGGACCATGATGTAATCAACCTGATCATAAACGACGATTGCATTGTGAACTCGTTGGATGTAGTTGGCAATGCATACCTCGCGAAAGTGGAGAATGCTGAACATCTAGTAGTTGACCACCACATAACGAATCTTTCAATTGCAGCATTCACAACCGCCTACGCTCGAATCAAGCTTTATGGCCTCTTAGACTCGTTGGGTGAACGGTTGTTGTACTGTGACATAGACAGTGCTATCCTCATTGCTAGGAAAGATGACCCAAAACCTCGACTTGGAGAATTCCTAGGTGATCTTAACGATGAGATCAAAGATGTGTACGGCGCCGATGCGTATGGTGATTCATTCTTATATACTGGTCCCAAATCCTATTCGGTACGTATCAAAATGACGAGTGAGGTGAAGTATATACTTCGTGCTGAAAGATTAACCCTTAACACTCAGACAAAGGATATAATAACCTACGTTACTATGAAACGCCTAGTTGGAGCCGACGACGATAGCAAGAATGCTGATAGTAATATCCCTGTACCATTTATGGGTTTCAGAGCCAAGGAACACGGAGGAGTGAAAGAGGTGAGAGAGGAAAATGTTTTGAGAAACATTTCGTAAACGTGTTCAACTCCCAGGGAGTTATCGAACCATACCTTTCGCTTTCAAAGGGATCTTACATAACATTTAAAACTTACTATAGTTTGAATCCCTGTCAGCTATTATTGGCTCTTATCTATATATTTTTTAATCATTAATAATATTATCTGATTAATATGAATAAAATAAAAGATGAAATAAAACGCGTTTAATTACCACTTTTAATCTGTCTACAAAATAAGTCATCACATTCTCTTGATCTTGTGAGAAGGAAAATTCTTTCATCTTTCCTTGCCTCTTTAATCTTGGTTTCGTTATATCAGTGATTTGGTGGGGATACCATGAGAGAAGGCGAAATAACAGTGGGTTAGTGTCAAATATAGCAATGTTCACTACTTTCTCACCATCAGTCACTATGTTAAAATGTAATATGCAAAAAAACTTATACACTCATGTACTATGAGGATCAGATAGACCTCCTACAAGAAAAAACTGATCTGTGAGCTCCTTTTTGATTTTTTCACCGATAATTAAATATTCTAAATCCACAACGGGGAGATGTCCAAGTACTTCTTTTCCATTGTTGCAGTTGAAAGGTGGTTAGACTGACCTATTATACAGAAATTCAGTCCGATCAATTGGGTGTTCATGAATAAGTCGACGAAGATGATCAACCGTAGATGAATAGTCTGGGCTAAATTTATAATCCGATCCACACACATGTTCGGTTAAAAAGAGTTACTAAGTCTGGGTGTGATACGATATAGATGGAGGATCATCTTAGAGCGTGTGACAGACAAGTTTAGCGACAAATGATTTAAACGATGGCAACTAGACGGACCAATTAAATGATTGTAAAAAAGGTTTAGTGGCAACTCCACTGTCATGTGGATACATAAAAGTGCATGAAAATTTAAACCGTGCCCGATTTGCTCCAAATTGACATTTTTTCGCAGGAATCAGAGCCTGCGCGCAAACACACACACACACTTTCACTGACCTAGAGATAGGGTGGGGAGCATCTTAGCGACTAAACAGTAAGGGGGGTGGGGTAGTTGGTAGACTCGGGGTGTAAGGTCATGCACGTGTGAACCTTTTTTAATGTGACATGTCTGTGTGCGTCTGTGTGCACTCGTTCAACTACATTCAATACTACTGATCTCTTCATTCCCTCAGGTGATTTACTGAACTTCTACAGATATAGTAATCTGATGGGGCTAAGAAGGATGAGTATGGAAGATGACTCATTAGTTCCTAATCGAAATTGTTATTTTTTTTGTCATTTATTGCGTATAAGGTGATGCATTTGTCTTGTATTGATTAATGCTGGCATTTTTGGTTTCTAAGTGGCGCATGTAAACTGTCGGTCTGACAACAGTTAACCTCTCTAGGGGTCGTCTGATTTGTGTTAAGAAGTTCAAAATGGATTAGACCTTTTGTGTATGAGATTTCCGTTTAGTTGGGTGTCTGTGTTTCTATCCAAGACTAATTAATTATTCAGAACGTTTAACATTATTGTACATAAGCAATATTTCGTCTTCTATAACAATCATACTCAAAACATGGTTCACTTTTAGTCTATAAAGAGGAGAGAAGATTATAATTGGATTTTATTCCACTGTTAGTTTTAAAAAATCTTGATCAAATTCTACTAGTCGTAGTGAACGGGACTAGTTTCCCAGGAAAGGATTCTAAAACCATCCTTCACACAAGCTCACACTAATTGCTCTTTTCACATATAATTGACACAAACATTTTGCAGTAAAGTTACGAGTAGCAATGTTCCCTTTTACAAACTGTCAAAGCATGTCGTTGCTAATCTGCCTTTTTGACGCATCCATAATATTCATTATTTAACCATAAGGTACATTAAAGTAATCATGATGATATTAGCCCTTATTCTTACCTCATTAATCTTACCTCCATTTACCTCTATTCCAATTCGTGATTATCTCATTACTCCATCCATAAACAGCCATGACGAGAACACAAAACATTTTCTTCCGCCTCAGTTCCTCCGATCAGGATCTCAAAGCACTAAGCCCGGTCATATATTATCCAAACACATCTTTATTCCAAAACATGATTTTCTTACGCTAAAATTCTTCTACTCAAACATTCTTAGAACGTGTTATTATGCTTAGGAATCTACACCATCATAATCTTTCTCCAGATACATGTAACCAACATAAACTTTTCATCGCTTTTCCCTCGTTTTTTTTAGCTCTCTCTTTCAGTGAAATTTTCTTATCCACAACCAACTTACCATCTCTAAACCCACTCATAAATTCTTTATTTTTCCTACCAGCCCAATCTGAACTTTTCAAAACATATTCCTACATTGATCAAAACACTCAAATCCCGTTAGTTCTTGCATTCACTTGCTTCCAGTTCCCTCTTAGATAAATAGAGGTACTATTATAATATTCCATTACATATATTAGTCCAATTCAATAATACAATCACACCATTTTTCACAAACTTGGCGAATCTATCATCTACCCGAGGTGCTTTAACGTTTTGAAATATCTCATCGCACAACTAACATCCTACAAGTTTATTAGTTCCACACAATGTTACAAAACCGCATGACAACCATATTCTAATTCAAATAATCATCTAAATCCTCGATTCTTATCCTTAACCACACAACTGCTCATCCCTTGGTCTCTCACCTTCATCACTTCTTTTCAAAACAACTTTCTATTTCTATCAGGATCCTCATTTATCTTGCATCTATGTAAATACTTCATTTGTATCTTGCTTACTCTTGATACTAATCAATCGTTTTACCCCTCTTTTAACCTTCGTGTATGAAGTCATACGTGTTTCTTTGTTATGCTTCTCTGTATCATTAATGCCCTGCAATTACATTTGGCGACACTTCTGTTCTTAAAACCTTTTCCTTAGAACTACATTAATGTACGTTCAGGCAATGATATTAAAGGAAGGCAGTGATTTTCTTATATTTAAGTCATTTCCATCAATCAATGTTTTGTACTAGGAGTTTGTAGGGCATTGATTTTTTAGGAGGTTTAGTCTTTTAACTGGAAAAGTGAAGGAAATTTTTGTAATATTAATCCAATCATAATTAAAAAGAGTGTTTAGAGGTGTGGTTGACCAGGAACCCAGCATAATGCAATGTCGACACTGTCCCGTTTGGCATAAACCGTGACGTCACACACTTGGAGCTATCTGTGAAACTAGCACATCACTAGCGTCACACGTCGTGTGCTCCCAGAAATTTGACTCTACTATTCTTGGTAATGTACAGTAGAAGCTTTGGGAACAAAGGCTTGGCATCAGACGTTCAAAGGTGTACCTTCCATGGTAGCACCTTAATCAGAACAAGAAGGCACTGGTTGCAAACGGATACCATTGTACTGTATCGACAACCTCCCACAATACACGTTTAGCTACGGATGCTTATTCGCATCAATTGTCTAGTTTAGAACAAACATATGAACCGTAAAACAGTAAAATAAAACTCTAGAAGCAACCCAAGTGTTGAACGCAACGGAAAGAAAAATGTCCATGTTGCAGGTACAGGAACACTAAGCCTGCGAATTTTTTTCTCACAGATGAGGGGTCGGTCAGACACAATACACACAAACGATGCTACTCTACCACTGCCAGGTGAGCCGCAACTTGTATAAGCCGCACTGTCACGAAAAAAGTCACTTTCGCTGTCTAAAAAATAAGCTAAATGAAATTAACCAATTTATCCATCAACTTGGACACCCAGGAACTTAGAGAAATTAGAAGAAACCAACTAGGAATCTGAAAGAATATCATCCTTCGAGATACTCTTTCACATAGCTATCAATTATGAAATACTTAACCTAACGTAGATAAGCGCGTAGAAATAGTCCTAGACCCAGACTAAAAAGTAAATTAATATAGCATGATATTTCTTTTGGTAAACATGTAGATAAGTGTGTATCAACAGTCCTTGTCTTAATAATATAGTTAATAGCGTGTAATTCGAGCCCATTTTAATGTAATATCACAAATTTTGTATGTTAAAGATGTAGTTTGCTTTTGCTACAGCATACAATCTAATTTTATTCTTTTATGGGCTTGTCTCGAGTGAATCTTCTGGTTATAGCTGATTCTCATTCTTTTGTTGTTCTTATCGTTCTTTCTTATTTAAAATATTTATTTCTTATAATTAGCTTTAAAATATAGACGGAAAAACCTTGGATTAAGCAATTTTTAAAAAACTAAGTTAGGACAAAAAAGGTCACAATAATCAGCTGAAAGGCGACTTGTCATTAAGGCACAGATTTCTCGACCTACAAAGACAGCTAAAAAGAAGAGGAGTTGTGGCTAAATTTAGGTGCGAAAAAAGTTAGTGAAAAGTTGGCACAAAAAATACAAAAGAATAATTTGTTACTATAGAATAAAAAATAGACAGTCGGTTCAAATGCTAAAGCAAGTCGAGCGATTCGTTCAAAAAGATCTCGAAAAGGCAACTATTTGAAATAATTACTTTGCTTTAGATTTTAACAAGAATATTTGAGTTTAAATAATGAAAACCTAGGCAACATAAATACTATCATTCCAAAAATGATAGTTACAGAAGAGGATGCATTAATAAATTAATGAAATAAATCTAGTTAAACAAGCGGGGTAGACGAGATACACACACGGAGTATTCAGAAAGTGAACAACTAATTTTCCATTATACTCACGTTTCTGTTTAATTACTTTCTGGACACGGCAAACAAACACTATTAAACTTATACACATCGTTATTGTGTCCTATGTTAGATTATGTTGCTGCTTCCTTGCATCTACAAGGAAATAGAGGCATATACAGCATAGAACAAGTGCAAGGTCACTCACGAAAAAATGATATGGGGAATGAAACATCTTCGCTATGAGGAGAGTCTTAGAGAACTCAACCACTTTTACCTCGAAGATAGTAGGAAAAGATGGGAAAACTAATAGAAAATTAAAAAGATTAGTGAATAACATGCTCGATACCTAAGAAAAACTGTTTGATTTTTCAGGCGCACCCACAAACCCACGTCGTCGAAGGGAGAGAGATGGTGGACTATGGCCGACTGATAATAACATATGAGATCCTGGTCACTGTAAGAAACCTTGAACAAAAGGCACCAGGCTGGACGGGCATCACTAAAAATAACTTGGTGCATGCACCCTGGCTGATCATTCAGGGAATTACTGACATCTATAACGCTTTCCTAAATACGCGCTCATTCCCCGACGGTCTAAAAATGGCCCAAATCATTTTTATTCCTAAAGGGAAGAAGCCTCCCGATCAACTGGTGGATTATAGACCAATATCTCTATTATAGTTCGTAGGAAAAGTCTACGAAAAGCTTCTATTTAACAGGCTCCAAGACCAACTAACCAAGCTAGAAGCCTACAATCCTCAGCAACATCGGTTCCGCAAGAGAAGGGGGACTGACAAAGTCCTCGCCCTTCTCATCGAAAAACTCACCCATTGCAAAGCTGGAGGGATATACGTAGACGTGGTGTTGCGCGATGTACAAAAGACTTCGATAAAATTTGACTGAGGTTAACAACACAAGATCTTTGGCCTCCAGCTAAACCTGGTCCTGGAATGGTCCTCCGTGACTACATTATGGAAAAGAAAGCCCAAATCTCGATTGAGGGCTTCAGAGGACCCGATTTTGAACTGGAGGCGGGTGTTACACAGGGTAGCTGTCTGAGTCCACTGTTGTACCTGGTGTACATATTGGACTTACCTGCTCCAGTTGGGAAGGATGTGATGTACCTGCAATTTTAAGATGACATAACGCAAATAATCCCATGTTCCTATGGGAAAGCTGGAGTTCAAGCAAGGGAGACAGCTGCCGAAATTGAAAACATCAACCGTTACGAGAGAATGTGGAAAATTAAGACTAACTGCCGAAAGTTCCAAACCTTCTAGTAAACTACCAGAAACTTGATGACATTATAGTTGACGACGAACTTTACCCGTACGCGAACGAGGGTAGAGCCCTAAGTCTGTGCATCACCAAAAAAGGGTATAAGACGCATATCAACGACCGAATTTCCCTAGCCAGGAGAGAGCTTGGAAAACTGTACAGGTTCAAAAGCCTCAGTTCCAATAACATCAAAAAGCTTACACTGCCCTGGTGCGTTCAACACTAGTGTACCCGGCAGTGGTAATGCAGGAGGCTAGTTCTGCCTTTCTCATGCAGATGCAGAGAGTACACAACAAAGCTGCCCTACTGATAGCTGGAACAGGCAGGATGGACTGTATTCGGCAGACGGAGCTGCATGCAAGGGCACGAGTGAAGCCATTGGAAATGGTCCTCCAGAGGGTAAGGAGAAAGACCTGGGAAAAAGTAAAAGCCAAGATACTCCCGCTTATAAATGCCAACATCGAGATTCAACAACCCCTAACTAGAACGGGCACTAAAAAAGCCTTATTCCCAATTGGAAGACTCTGCTCCCGGGAAGAACTAAATGAAGCAAACACCCCTTAATAAGACAACCGATCACCCCAACGTATTAACAAGAAATAACGAAATTAGACATGAGAATACAAAATAACAGTAGGGGCGAAGTGCCAAAATCAGAACAATGACATTAAGTAAACAAACAAATAATTAAAAAGAGGCGGTGACCAAAAATCAACAACTAAACAAAAACATAAATAAACAAATAAAAAGAGGCAAGTGACTCCAAAATTAAGTGAAAACCGAAGTATATAAATGAATAAAAAGCGGCGAAGTGCCCCTGATCAATAAATAAATTAAAACTCGAATAAATAAAGAAATATATAAAAAAGAGACGAAGTGCCAAACTAAATCAAAGAAGAAAAAGAATAAAGAAAAAAATGAAACTAAAAAGAGTAGAAGCGTCCACATACAAGCAAAATGCTAATAAAAATAAGTTGAATAAAAATTAAAAACGAAAGATAATGAATACGCAAAATCCTATTTGAAAGGCTTGAATGCCATCTTGAAGGAGTACAAAGTATGTATATATATATATACATATATATATATATATATATATATATATATATATATATATATATATATATATATATATATATATATATTAATGCAACTAAATAAAAAAGAACGAAAGAAAAAATAAATAAAAGATGGAAAAGAGAGAAATAAATAAAGAAAAAAGGAGATAAAACAAATAAGAAAAGAACTGTCGCTGGAGTGACCAACACAGTCGTCAGCCATTATACCGGTAGGGCAAAAATAGAAGAAAATAAGGCAAGAAGAAAAAAAAATGCACGAGATGCCGTCCACACCAGGACCAACTAAATAATCTACTTCACCACTATCTATTACTACCACACATTTCAACACTTGTTACATCATAATCATGATCATTATCAAGATTTTTATCATATTAAAAGAAGCAAAAATCTCGAGGTGGGTCACGTTTGACGAAGTTAAACTTCGTCAAAGCAACGAAATGCGTGCGGGAAGGCTTACTCAACATCTTTAATGCCTGCCTAAATGTAGGCTACTTTCCCGACGCATAAAAAACGGCAAAAATTATCTTTATGGCCAAACCTGGAAAGCCAACGACGAAGAAGGAGAGTTATCACCCAATATCGCTTCTGGAAATTGAGGAGAAACTCTTAGACAAAATACTGAACAGAAGACTCGTCGAGCACTTGGAGGAATATTCTCTCTACAACAAACTGCAATATGGCTTCAGAAAGAAGAGAAGCACCGAGGTGGCAATAAATGTCCTCAAGGAAACAATTGCTCAAGCGAAGAAAAACATGAGCTATATTGACATATTATACAGGGACTTGTCAAAGGCATTCGATAAAGTTTGGCTAAGGGAGATGCATTATAAGATCCTCCAGCTGGGTTTGAGCGCAAAACTTGAAAAAATACTCTGTGATTATGTCATAGAGAGGTTTGCCTACATCAGTATAGGGCGCAAGGAGGGTCATACTTTTGATCTACAAGCAGGATTGCCTAAAAACGGGTGCCTGTGTCTAACATTATACTTGATATATACAGCCGATATCCCAGAGCCAAGCTGCCCCCCTATCCTAAACATCCAGTTCGCCGATGGCATAAGTCAACTAATAGATAGTGGATATAGAAACGCGCCTTGGCAAGCTTGAATGACTGCCGAGGAAATAAGAAATGTCAGCGAATACAAATCAAAATTGAAAATCCGAACTAATGGCGACAAATTCGAGATCATCCCATTAGGAAGAAGAAAAACAACAGATGTGAGAGTGGGGGATACGCGTTATCCCTACACGAACGAGTGCAATATACTCGGGATGAAGGACACTTCTAACGGGAACAGGAAGCACGTGACAGAACGGATCCAAAGAGCATATAGCCAAAAGAATAAAAGGAAACTGTATCTGACACTAGTCAGACCCACCCTCATCTATCCCTCAGCATCTCTGTTCAGCGTCTCAAAAGCAGCAGAAGAAGAAATCAAGAGGATACAAAACATGGGTATGTATATCATCACCAATACACGAAGGAGGGATAGGAGGAAGCAAGTTGATCTGCACAGATCGGTGGACATCAAACATCTCAATACACTCTTCAAGGAAAGAGCGTCAGATATGAAAGAGAAAATTACAATGAATAGCACCGAGGAAATTAGAGCACTCATCGCAGAAAAAAAAACTGGGTCCAAGTCACACAAGATTCCCAAGCAGCGTCAGCAAGCTTGGAAATGCAATTGGCCCGTTTTTTTTGCATAGGAGAAAACTACCGACGAAAACCGACGAAGAAAAGCAACCGATAACGACGAACTAAATCGATTTTACCCCAAAACAGAAGAAGACTACAACTACTTAACGATGACAAGGAAGAATCAAAATGAAGGAAAATATGTAAGTATTAAACACAGAACACACCAAATACAAACACGAATACAAACAACAAACGCTGAAAATAACGAAAACATTTACATAAAATCAAAAGATGAGACGTAAAAATCAATGCACTAACAAAAAAACCCATAAAAGGAACATAAACAACCAAACTACATGTCAAGTTAACATTAAAAGCCAAATTAGTACACGAATCCAAGGGTTTAACGCCTTTTAGTAATATATATATATATATAGGAGCGAAAAGTTTAACTTACGAGAGTAGTTTCAGTATGTAGTTTATTATATCCTCTTCAGTCGTATACTGAGAATGTAATTGTTACAAAAGTCTATAAATAGCGTAGAGATAAAAAACCAACAAAAAAAATAAACCACAAAGAAACACAAAACGAGGGAGAAAGATCATTAATCGGGATGGGGAGAGTCTAAGATCGTTGACTAAGCTGTTTACGATTACGTTACGAGAATGGAGGCTGCATTTCAATTGCCCACCTGACAAATTAAAATTGGGAATTTCTCCTATTATTATAGATTCTACTATTTTTCTTTTACGGACATCTTTACAATCATATTTGAGTTGTGCCTTTAAATAGTCAATTCGGTGATTAAAATTGCTAATATAATTAAAAATACTGGATGTGGTACCACCTCATCTGACATCACCTTTATGTTCATAAATTCGTTTTCTTAAGGTTTTTCCGGTGTTTCCTATGTAAAATGAGGGACAGTTTGTAGAGCTACACGGGATTAAATATACACTTGCTTCATTTGACTGATTCACTGTCTTGGTCGAAGGGAAAGATTTAAGGATAGAAAAAGGAAACTTAAATGTAGTTAGGCCTGAAGAAATAACTTTGTTCACTCCGGTGAGGAGGGGAGAAAAAGGGAGGGATAGATACTTCGTATTACTATATTTGTTTTTATCCTTGGGACGGTAATGAGTATATTTTGCTTTAGATAAACTTTCATTGAACACATGGAGGGAATAATTTAATTCAATGAAACTGTAGGTTATATATGTAATCTCGTCTTCTAGAAAGCAAGGGTCACATATCCTAAGTGCTCTCAAAAACATACCTGATGCAATGGTTCGCTCAATGTTAATATCACGACGAGAAAAGAAATGGATATAAGAGTTAGAATGGGTTGGTTTTCGATACACAGTGAAGCTAATTTTGTCAATGTCTTAAACAATTTTTACATCAAAAAAGGAGATACAATTATCTTTTTCCCACTCTACTTTAAAATTGATATTGGGATGGAGGTTATTGAGATTTTTAAGGAAATTGTCAAATAAGTTTAAACTATTTATACTTACAAAACCTAACCAAGTACTCTGAACTCTTGCTCAATGCTTGAAACCTACACTTAATAATAAGCCACCCGAACTTTTCTCCCCTGAAAATATGACTGCGCTTGTCGCTTAGATTGCTCTCTTACATACTTGTTGTATGGTAAAGTCAAATATTTTTGAAATTTGGACTGGATTTCATTCGAATGAGGTTGATTGGATACCGCTTTGTTATGTGTTACCGGATATTCTACCAGCAGTGATACGTTCGGACATGGCTATTTTCTCCTTGACTTGCCTTGATGGAGGCTAGTTGAGGGAAATGAAGAAGTATTCCTCTGCGCCGCCTGAAGGTAGAGTGGCCTTTTGTTTATTGGACATTTTTTTACTCCTTCTCCATACCACTCGTCCTTATTTTCATAACGGATCCCTAAAACTACGTACACACCCAGTTACACTCACTTACAGACTCGGGTCCCCTTCAGATTCCCTCCCAAATTACGCCTTTGGTTGAAATGGTGGAGAGATGAGGGAGACTCAGCGCATTGCCCTGAGGACCTTGCCAGGCCGGCAAAAACCGGACAGGAGCAAGGTCTTTGAGAGAATTTACGGCGAGCTCAATATTCGCCTCGTACGGCTAATTGATATGCCAAATGGCTACGCTGCTATCTATACGAGGGAGGCTGACATCGAAACCCGCTCCTCTCCGCCTGCCTCAGACACCCTTCGAAAACTTGATCTCAAACCTCAGACCCTGCCACAAAAATGCACACATAGAAGTGTGATCTGCGACGCCTGGAACCATGGGTTGGGATCCATTCGATTAACCTAATAACGGACGAGATTCTTTGGAATCATATGTGAGCCAAAGTAGCCGAAATAATCAAATTCAAAGACTACACCCATGTTTTTAAAGTTGTGATCACGGAAACCACAATGGTGATTAAGGCAAAAGAAAACGGCCTTCTCGTCTTTAACGTCCGCATCTGCCCCGATCAGATTGAGCGTGAGGAGTTCGTTGACCTGAACATGTGCTTCAGGTGCTACAGGTATAACGAACACACCACTTCCACTTGCTTCAACTCTATACTCACAGTTTGTTCTGTGTGCGCCCGTCAAGACCATTTCTGGCGCGAATGTAAAAGTTCGTTTCAGAAATGCCTCAATTGTCGTGGCTCACATAGAAATATGTGGAACAAATACAGAAAACAAAAGACAAAGGCAGAAAAGAGGAGGAAAAAAAGGCTAACGCCACCTACGCGAACGTTGCAATGGCAACGGTGGCAGAGAGTAGTGTTGCCACTGCACTTACGTACCTGAAAATCGAAAAAAGGGAAATCGACAAAATAATGTGTTGCATATTTTATGCACACATTGCTAACTTGACCAAGCATGGCACCTTCGCGAAGGAACTGAATACCATGCTTGTGAATAACGGCATGTAGAAAATGTGGTTCCCGGAAAACCCTCCGTCAAACGAGGTTCTTCGAGTTAATCTCCAACCGCAGACCGAGAAGAGCGGCCAAAAAGCTCCGACACGAGTAATGCCCTTTCACGGAACCCTCGAGTGCAAGCTATGGCTGCCAGGCGGAAGGCACAAACGGACTCACACACACACCCAACTACCCAAAGAAATGCACAAGTCGAGCGAAAGGAAGCAGTTTCTGTGAGGCCTGAGAAGGTGGAGCATTCGCCACGCGTCCCAAAACCCTCACAGTTACGTCGACCGAGTAGGTCCTCGTCTTCAAAGAATCGGGCTACCAGGTGCATCATGTACTAATCGAGGATGTCAAACCTCAGTGTATATGCTCCTGAAGGGAACCAGTTTTCTGATGACGCAGGCCCAGAAAACATTGTAAATGGCCTTAGGGCCGGACAATACAAATGGAACTACGAGGCTGACAAACCTGAAGATCTAGTTAAGCAAGCTCTCTTCCGCGACCTTATCCAATTCTCAACCGACACTTACGTTGTTCTCACGGACGCAGAGTTCCGTAAGAAGAGATCCTGCAAGTAAAAGACTCCTCAGTCCTTCCCCTAAGGAGCAAAAGTCGACCAAGAATAGAACACTCCTCACCATAAAATCTAATTTTGACCCTTAAAACAACACAACATAAGACTAAAATTGCCAGAGCTACCATTTGACCAGGGATCTATTCATCTCTGCTCTTGCTTGCTATATTTTTACTATACTATCTACTTTTGCTGGAGATACCCTTCCACCATAGAAAATATACCACCTTTTAAACTTATACTCAACTTACCTTTACTATCCTTGTCAAAACCCTTTCACCATTATACTCTCTTACTTTTGCTCTACTAATCTATACTTCCTAACTTGTTATGTCCAATGTGCCCCACAAAAATTCTCCCCTGAAAATAAGCCTACCCAACAAAGTTAGGTGTAGCATATCTTCAAGTGTGGTCTATTTTTCTTGGCCAAAGAACCTATCACTTCAATCTTGAAACTAGAAGGATTAATATATGATTCGCACAGTCGCTCATTTCAAAGAAATTTAATAAGTCACTTTCTAGCTCTTCCCCGAAGAGGCTAAGCAGTGCATAGAAACAATGAACATTGGAACGCCTAATAACGTCAGGCCACCGAATTTGAATTCAATGGTGGGGAGTTGCACCCTTCACATACCCACCCTGCTATATGTAATTAGCTAGTAGTATACACAATTGGAATGACTAACATTCGGTTAGAATTCAAATGCAATTGCCATACGCCGTTAGGCGCTCTATTGATCGTTGTTTTTATGCTATGCTACTTGACTTTAGACATATAAGCCCCGCCCCCGAATGCTATTAAAGCAATGATATTTTCTTCAACATTGAGTAATATAGAATGTTGATATCATCTTTTAATTAAAAGAAATTCCTTCGAAATGATATATAATACAATATGATGAGATTCCAATTGACAATGTGACTGTGTATTCCATATTTAACAAAGTTTTACTGGCCACCCGATATGTCTGCACCCAAATCTACTAAGTTTTCATTTTTCAGGTACGAATATCTCTTTAACCTGTGGTCCAAGAAAGACTATTTGAACAGATTTTTATTCCAAATCTTTTCTCCTCATGAATAAAAATGAATATTTTATTTATTTTACTCAATGAAATGATACATTTGCCCAACGACCCTTTGAAAGGGTAATTAGAGTCTCCTCTTCTAAACCCAACTTTTTTTTATTTCAAGCGAAATCCAGCGACGAAGATTGACGCAGGGAGTTTGTAAGGAGAAATCTGTAAAAAAAATGGTGAAGGAAAGCAAGTGAAAATATCTGACATATAAAGACGCAAGCCCTTTTTCAAACATTGGAGGCGATTTGCAAAACACCTAAGGGACTTTGGTGGCTGTAAGAAACGCGATCCTCAAGATGTCAGATTTTGTATGGTTGCCCATACATGGACATGTTTCGTCGCACAAAGTAATATCAATTTCGCAGCCATTGACAAATCTTTCTCAGTAAATTCTGAATGGCAGATTCCGTCGGACTCCTTTCCGGGATTTCACTTCGCCTCTCCTCTCTGACAATGAAATGGGCGGTGGGAGGTGCATTCCTAAATGAGTAGTGAGAGGGCCATTCCTAAATGGGTGGTGAGATGTCATTCCTAAATGACTGCGTGACCTCGGTTGTACGTGGCGGTGCCCCATCTTGTTGAGAACGAACATTTCTTGGATAGAGACGAGCAAAACTGTGTAATGAAGGAAATGGAATAACGACACTATAAAAAGAGTATTATTTTTGTATTCATGGCTAGGATTCGAATCTAGTTCTCCCAATTTATTTTCTCTTTTCCACACCTTTACCTCCAAAGCAGTTCCTTCCACAGAAATTTGCAACGATATTTGTTCTCCGCAGCAAATCTTTTTTGGATCTCTTTCTCTCTCCTTTGTATTGTTAAGTTGTTTAATTTTCTTGTTTTTCTTTATCCTCTCACAAATACCACGACTGGAGGGTCATATCAAGGGTAACAGAACATTAAAGCCACTACAAAAAAAGTCCTTGGTAAATGAAGCTACCAAATACATTTCTATATAATTAAGACCCAAGCGGATCATTATCTCCATCCAAAACATTCATCCCGTTACAAACACAACTCGAAAACAAAAAGAATGTGTATTCCTCTCGTAGTTAAAGTGAGAGAGAGGATAATAAAGATTCCGGCTCGCAATTTATGGACGATAAAGGAGGAAAAAGCGAAACTCGGCAAAAAAATAAGTTTCGTCCTCCTTAATATTTTTAGTTCCCCAGATTTGGATAAGACTTTTGGCGGGGTATTTATTACGTTAAAACCAAGAAGCGGAAATCAACGTAGAGGTCTCCATCAGAAGGCCATTATAGAGGTATGTAAGTGTGTAGGAGGGTATGGAGAATGAAAATCTGTGGAAAGTACAGAGCCTGAATTTTCTAAAGAAGAGACTACTTGAGCCAAGAACCGCTCCCAAACCGGTCCATCCTGCGAGACTGGGCTTACTGAAATCCCTTGAGAAATGTCTTTAATCGAGTGCCGCTAAGTAGGGAAAACGGACCTATCCAAGCAAAAGAAACTCAAACACCCACCTGGAGATAAAGGAAACACCTCAACTATTGACCACAATTGCATTAACGACCGACAGGAAGAGAAGTCTTGTTTAGGGCAATTCAACTGTAAACGTTTTTTCAGCCCCAAAATAGAGAAATATAGGTATTAAATATTTGGCAGTGTTGTGAAGGTTCTGGAAAACAGAAGGCTGCTTGAGTAGATGATAGAGTGGCTGAGATGCTACAACGTAGTGATTATTGTATTATGATATTGATCTAGGAATTGTGCTGTAAGGATTATGAAAGTGGAAGAGTTCATGAGGATATGAACTAGGTTTTAGCTAAGTTCTTTGTAGTGATGTGGATCATGTAGGAAGAGTGGATGTAAATAGACTTGTAAAAAGAAATACTAGTGAGGGTCAGGTGGAGTGAATCGTTGGAAGATCGTCTACAAAGTGGATGGTTAAATGAATGAGTGTTTTGAGATAGAAAGGGGTGGAAGGGTGATAAATGCATAATATTGTGTGTATGGAATTTTTTTGAGCGAGCGCGCAAACAATACTTTCTGAGAAAGGGGAAAAAGATGATGTTTAAATGTTTTTTCAAACTTAAAAATTAATGTTTGAGTTCAAAGCAGTTTTTCGATACGATCTTTCCTAATTAAGGCGAATATCGTGCTAAAACTCCTAACTATTATAGAGTCTCATCAACATTTTTAAGAGAAGAACTTATATTCTAAATTGAGATAGAAATAAACATAAACGAATGTTTTTATGGGCTTTTAACATCAAGAAAGGGCCGAATTTTGGACATAAAAACTTTCCGCGACTAAATTCCACTTCCTAGCTAATTCTAGGATTTGCACCAGCGTCTCAAATTTAAGGAAAACGTCTAGCCAGTGCATCAAAAGGAACGACTAAATATGGCTCACAATAGACGAAAAATGAAGAGATATCTGTCCTAATCGGTCCAGCATCTTGAAAATTACTTTTAAGTGTTTTGCTCAATGGAATTTAGAACTTGTCTAATTAGTGAAGTTCGAAATTTAGGCATTTATGAATTCAATTTAGCCGTAAAATATCCATTTTATTTTCATAACGAGAATCTCTAATTATATTGCACGTTGGATGAAAAGGGAAATCAGTGAAGAGGGACTCTATGTCAATTGAAGCCATAAAATATTGGTTAAAGAAAAGTAGAATCAAAAATTTTGCAAATTCAGAGAAATCCTAAGTGGTATAATCATTGTGGGTGAGGAAATCGATGATAGGAACTAAATTTCAACTCTGAGTATTTTTGGCATATAAATAAGGACGAAGTAGTACTCCAGGTTTGTGTGTTTTCGGAAACTAGTACATAACACTGGTCTGCGGTGTTTTCAAGGTCAAATATATAATACCTGATTTTGGTTCAGTTTTTTTGCACTGAATCTGAATATCATGCTCATTTTACCCAATCAGGTCAGGTTTTTGAAATATGAGCACATACCAAAAACTCCTATATTTCTAAATTTTTGTTGTGAATGAAACACATGATAGCAAATATGAAACCTTATTTCAGTTATTCAGAAGAACTGCCTTGAGACTTCTGTTAGACGATTCAATAAAAATTCTCCATTCCATGGCAACATACTTCATACCCATTAATTTCATCAGTTCAGCAATATTGTTACAGTAGATCAGTGAAGACACTTCATCGAACATAAAAAAAATTCTGAATCCGCTCTCGCGTTCATGATACCAATAGAATGTTGTTCCTGGGGAAAGTAGATGTTTCTCTCGAAGACGGGAACCCAGCAGCTGACAGACTGCTTAGATAGGTTCAGCTCTCGTGTCAAGTCGTTGAGTTCGGCTTATGTCAATGGCACCGATCGGTCGTCCTTTTCTGGCTCGTATGCACCACACTCACCTGTATCAGTCATTCAGTAGATTCGAAATCAGAACTAGATTCCATGATTACATTTGGCCTTAGGAACAGGAACATCTGGTCCATGATGGATTGGCTTTATGGCAGAAGGAAAATCAGGGTATTGAACATAGTGCTTGTTCTTGCGATTAATGCCTTTTAAATTTGTCATTTAGAAGTAGCAGTTGGTAACGTGATCTTTCACTTTCCACCAAACCATTGGGACACCAAATGGTATAGTCTTTCTTTTCCTATTCCTTCAATCCCATAAGTTCTCCACACATGTTTTGCAGCAGATATGGGGAGCAAATGCTTTATCCTGGTCCCCTAGTTTGACTCCAAAATAAGCGTAATAAGCCTTCTTCACAAAATCCGTGATTTTCGCCTGACGGTCTGGAAGAACCACGTGTCCGCAGATGAAACAAAATTTTTAGGATGATTCTTACACTTTCGATCCATCGTACTAAACAACTAGACCTAAAAAGAGAAAGAATAACTAGTTATTTAAGGTAACCAATGACCAGCTGTGGCAAAAACGAAGCCAATATACACTTGGATGATAGCGCCAGTTGGGAAAAAATATGCTGTAATAAAAATCGAGTGTATCTTAGAAATTAGACCTGACCAAAGAAAATGAATGATATTTTTTAATTTAACATGCAAAAAGGATCCTAAATCAGTTGGAAAACCCTTGACCTTTGAAAAAAGTTTTTGAAACGCAGGCCAGTGTAATCTATTAATTCCAGGGGCTAAACCGGATACAAAATGTGAAGATAAGAATCTGTAAAATTGTTTTTCTTCTTTAGGGAGGTTACAAAACTATTTATCTTATCTTCAAGCTTTAAAATATATTTAAAAAGGATCTGTATTTACTTTGGAGAACTTATTATTATCTGATCGGATAATTTGCATTTTACCAATGCAATCAGAGCAATTTAGTATAGCTACACCTTTACCTTAATCAGGTTTGCAAATCACGAGGGACGGATCTTTACGTAAATTAAAATGAGTATCAAAATTTTTAAAAGTCTAAACAGATTTTAAATCCTATAACTATTGAATTTCTACTTAAGTTTTTTAGCAACGGACGTTGCTTCATTAGTTAAATTATCGAAAGGTTTTAATGCTGAACGGAAATAGAGTTGGTGACGAAGCTTTTCAAAATATCGATAAAAATGGAGTTTAACAAGAGGGAAAGTCCCTTCAATGACTTGCGTCGTTTTGTGATAAGATAATAAATGGTTATTGCATTGATGGTTTTCGTAAAAGAAAAACCTCTGAACTCCCCCCCCCCCTCTGCCCTTCTCCCAAATTATCGGAGCCCACGATGTTATCACGCCATGGATGACGTCATTTCCTGTTCGAACATTCTTGAATTTTCGACTCCTGAGCACGTTGGGAGAATATTTCCCAATCTTGCGAACTCGTTCCAAGCCTCCCCCTTTCCCGATGACGAAGTGAGAAAGACCCGCGCTGTCTCACACCTCGCTACTAAATGATGAATCGACTCAGCCTTCAGATTAAGATGTCTGGAGCTCGTGAATCCCTTCTCTAAACTCCTCTTTTCCTCCAGTATCGGGCATGCAAATACTCGGATCATTCTGTAGTTCGCGCACAGGCATAGACAACGTCGTTTTTCTCTCTTTACGCTCTAGTAAACTTTTTCTCTGATAAAGGAGGTAAAATTTTGTTAAAGTTTGAATACGCGAGTACGTGAAAACTTATCGCAAATAACTTTTTTGACGTCACTATACCCAATTAAGATGCGTGCTTAGCTAATCGATGACATCCAGAAAAGCCCACGTTCCCCCCACCCCCTGAATATAAATTCCTTTATTTCCCTGGCTCGTCATAGTGATATGGAGTGCTAAAACCTCCCTATCCCTGCCCCGCCGTGACTTGGCTCCGTGAATATGACTCTACACATAGAGCTCCGTTGCAACTATGCTGTTCTACTTAAAAAGGGCATAATTGCAAACTTTGGAGAAAGGAGGTCTGAGGCTTAGCCCGCTGCGGAACCCAAAGGAAAGAGCAAACCTGGATTGGGACTCAGTTACCAATGCGAGGAGGATTACTACTCTGCCATGCGGCACCTTTCAAAACCAGAGAGGGAGATACCACCGTCTCTGTGAGAAGTCGGACGTAACTGAAAAATACCCAAAACTCAATAGAGGGGGCGGCACACCGACTGGAGTCAGTTAATTCGGGTTTCAGTGCTCATTAATTCTGCCATCTTTTCACACACCTCTGAAGAACCAAACCAGGTCCATACTCACTAATCATCATCATATCTGAGTCATTTTCACGGGGTCGTTAGCGGCGGGGCGGGGGACCCCCTCTAAAGAAAGTTTTAAAAAGAAATCATTATCATAGTACACAGAAATACCTCCACACTCACACTCCTACGCATAACAGAAAAAAATACCCACTACTAACAACGAACACCCCCCTCAACCTAGCCGCTACAAATAACACGCCCATATAAAACATAATAAAGACTCACACAGGCCACAGACTCGTCTTCCGCAGTCAAGTTCCACGAACTTGTGTCGGACACACCTGCCACACAAGACCTTATCACAAAACTAACTGACGGTGTACACAAGAAACACCAAATACGAGTCATCAAGACCAACCCCCCATGGTTGGCTTTCTCCACCGATGACCTCTACACATATCTCAGACAGAAGTATGGGGAGGAGGTCATCAGAGACTTTTATCACAACTATACCAAACAATGGGTAGTAATTACACTGTCCAATGAACAAAACAAAACACCGCTGCTAAACTAACGCATCAAGGTCTGCGGCACACAAGCACATCCACATAACATCAAGCCACAGCCGAACATAGAACCTAAACAGTGCCACCGGTGTTACAAAACCGGAGATGAGACACGAACTTGTAAAGCAGACCTGATCCGCTCAAGGTGTAGTGTAGTGGGCAACAACTACACCACCTGCACAGTCACCTCACACCTCTGCACAAACTGCGGCGGCGACCATGTTACCATCAACCTTAAATGCCCTTACCTAAGTAAGGCCCGCTCTGACGCCGTAGAGGGAATACGGCGTCTACAACCCACCAACACAATCACACACTCCGCCCCCACCCCTCCTCTCCTCACAATAACATTCGTTGCTGCTGGCGGCACAACGCTGTCCATACCACCCCCTATCCTACCCCAGACACACCCTATCCTAGCAACAACCCAGACTTACTCAGACCCCCACTACACCCGACATCCACCCCTACCACACACACAACAAGACCACACACCCAAAGCTACACCTGACCGCCTTGATTTCAACGGTCGAGGGGTGACGCCTGACTATACGCAAATATACTTAACACACTGTTTGTCTCGCACGGTCTAGAAAAGATCACCTTCCCCGAGAAGGTGTTCGCTCTAATCGACGAGCATACACACAGGAGACTCGCACTCCTAGTCACCCCGGTGGGTATAAAAAACTTTCCCCCTGGACCTACCGCCCCTTCACACCCCGCCCCCCACCTTCACCACACTCCTGCCTCCTCCTGTCCTTCTGTCCCCGCCCTTCTTGCCATTGTACCCTCCTTACCTGCCCCTTTGCCCACTGCTCCCATCTATCTTCCTACCGCCTCCTCAACTCCCTCCACAGATACCACTCCTTCGTCCTCTATAACTAAACTCCCTCCTACCACCAGTACTCCTCCTTCGGCAGCCTCAACTCCCCCCTATTGCCACCAACCACCCTCTCACCATCCCCACCCCCCTCTCACAGCCTCCAACTCCACTCCCACTGATACCACAACCGCCACTTCCTCAACCTCTGTTACGCCCACCCCACCCTCCACAACACTCCGCATTAAATAAACTCCACCACGAAACCCCCCCACCTACGTGCCCGCATCCTTCTGTGCGTACAACTAGATAGGAACCACACGTGGCGAGAAGTCATCCGCATCGCGGACGAAATTCATTGCATTGAACCCTCCTTCTTCTGGCGGCGCGTAAAAAGGATGCTAGGCACCGATCCACCCAGACCCATCACCCTCCAAGTAAATAACCAAACACTCACGTACCCCAACGTCATCCTCGGCGCATTTAGGTCCCATTGGGACACAGTACATACCTACTACCAACCCAAACCACCCGCGCAAGAGCACTTCCAGAATGTCAAGTCCAGGAGTGTTGTCGGGCCCACGGTCACGAGCTAAGGCCGACCCCCTGATACGAATGGAGCTACTCGATAACACATCTACACTGACCACTCTCATCACCGTCGAGGAAATAAAACACTACATTACAACAACACCAAAACGCGCACCCGGCCCGACCGGAATTCTAGCTGCATTAATACACAACCTCCCCGCAAACATAAACCCTACACTTACACATCCATTTAACGCCTCACTAGCCTCAGGCCATTTCCCCAAAATATTAAAATTCTCTCACAACATACTTCTACACAAAATGAACAAAGACCCCAAACACCCATACAATTAAAGGCCTATTGCTCTATTAGAGCATCTAGGAAAAATACTCGAACGTATGATTAACTGCCGCTCACGGGACTACCTGGAAGAGAGGGATTGGTTATCCCTCCACCAATATGGGTTCAGGAGGTGCCAGTCCACTCAGGCGGCTGTGACCATCGTTCACGAAAGAATACAAAAACACCCCGCCAGGTACGACAAAAGACTCCCCTTCAGCAAGGACAAGGAAAAAGACTTTGATAAGGTATGGTACGAGGGACTCCGTTGGAAACTCGCCAACAATACGGAGTTAGCTCTCAGCACCAGAACGATCCTCTTGCACTATATCACTGAACGGAGATGCCACATAAAATACTACAATACCCTATCACAACCTTTCACACCACGCTCAGGTGTTCCCCAAGGAAGCGTACTGGCACCTGCACTTTACACCATGTACACAAATGACACTCCACGCTCACCCTAAAACTGCCATCACACCTACCCAGTGTTCTATGCCGATGACGAAACCATTCTCGTCAGCGGCCGCGGAACAGACAAGATCGCGCACCACGCACAAATAATATTCGACGAAAATACAGAATACGAGGATAAATGGCTGATTGCGACGAATCATCAGAAGACACAGATGACAATCTTTGGCGCAAGAGATCATTACATGCATAACCTACAAATTTTATCCCACACACCAGACAAGAACCACTTAAACACTCGTGCAATCTCTTCTCACGTACGCCCCATAACGTTCTACGCATAAGTTAAGAGCATCATGAATAACGCGTTTCCGACTATGCAGAAACTATCTCCTTCCTAATCACCACCCAACCGTCGTCCAGTCAATAACACCCCGAGACACACCCAACTACACCACGCATCGATGTCTAGCCACCGACCTATCAACGCTTCGTATCCTCTTTGATGTTACTTTCGTACCCTTTTCCTCTACGAAAACCTGATTGCCTGTGTTAATTAGTGATCCTTCTCTGTTATTTCTATATACATCGATATGAATCGTAGTTCGTCAAGTCCAGCCCGCACCTCAAGGCTGTCCTTATCTTCTCGTCCCGTGAGCGTTCGGCAGACAGCAAGACTTCTTCAGCCGTGATTCTATCCAAGTCAATTGGTAGCTTCTGTGAACGGCAAGCCTTTGAATTTGTGCAACAGTCTCCTTTCGTTTAATCGAACCAAAGAAAATCTCCATCTATTACTTTGAGAAAAAGAAGATTCCTCTTTTAGTAGAATTACGAGAATTCCCACATTCCCCGTTGAACATCATCTTTGAAGTTTGGCTATCTTTATCGGAAGGTTGGTTCGGATCGTGCGCCACCTACCTCATTCGGATCGTGCTCCACTTGCCTCATCGGATCGTTCCCCATTCGCCTCATCGCATGAAGGACCTTCCTCGAAGTCATCAACCCGCAAAACTACCCCCCTCCCCCCATTATTAGTATTGTCAGGTTCCCCCTTTTGATCTGAGAGTTACATTTATCAATTAATTCAATTTGAGAATCCCTCCTCATAATAATTTTCAATACACTCTTTCAATTTAAATAATTCTCTTTTGCCTATTATTATTCTTATTTTGATCTGTGTAAATATAATTATATTTTTGTTGTTTCATCTTTAACTAACCTTAGACGATACTCCCGGGGTATTCAAGTAAATCTCGACAACCTTATATGCACTCTGTTTGATTATTAAGAATTTAAAACCTAACGCCTCAAGTGTGACCTCCTAGTCGGTCGTTAATCCCTGCGAACAGTCCATCAACGGTTCACGTTGCAGTAGTTGATTAAGTCACCCCCCCTCATAATATAGGAGTATTGTATGGTATAGAGTGGTTTTACCACGACATATATTGTATATATTACTCTCTATATTATAAAAACTGGTGTCAGGTGTGGGGTCTATTACATAGTAAATCAGTATAGTTGATTTACATCCCCTTTGAGTTTTAGTAGTTGCCTCTCATTATTGAAGTTTCTTTTTTTATTTTTGGTCGAAGTACATTAACTATTTAAAATTTAGATTATTAGTTGGGACCCGTTCTGTGTGTTAGTGTATTCCATTTACCGGAATATTTGAATTAATCTTCTGCCGGATTAGAAAGATTAATTAACCCGTCCTAACCGTGTAGGAAAAGTTTTAGTGTTCTTTTAGTCTGATAGTTTTTGAATATTTATTTTGGGGAAAAGTTAGGCTTCCTTATATTGCCGATTAATTTAGTTACGTAAATAGTTCTGTTCGCGTATTACGTTTCTCCTAGTAAGCAAACAAGATGACTTCTTCGTTTGACTGTTTCAAGAGTCAAGGAGAGTCGTTGGGCCTGTCGGTCCGAGAATTTTTAACTTATATTTAGGAAGAAGAGTAAAGAACGAAGAAACAAGAACTAAGACCACAGGAAAAAGAACTAAGAGAATCTGAAGAGAGAAGAGAAAAATAACTAAGAGAAGCTGAAGAGAAAAGAGCAAAAGAACCAAGAGAAGCAGAAATGGAAGAACGTGAGAGAATAAGGCACAATTAACTGAAATTAAGCCTTAATCAATTGGAGACAATATCAATTAACTCCCGGACCAAAACTCCACAGTCCCCGTCAGAAGGAGAATATTTTGGATCATATCTTACGCATTTCGAGAAGATTTTTAAAATCAACAATTGGGACATCGAGATAGATGGTGTGGCTAAATTGCTCTTCCTCCTAAAATCACAGTTGAGAGACATATTCTTTTCGCTTCCAACAGAGTCGACTGTGAACTACTCTCTCCTCAAGTCTAAACTTTTAGCGGCCGTAAATATGACCACAGACTTCTATCGTGCCCGTTTCCGTCACGAAAAGATCCACCCCGGTCAGACCCTTTGCTATTTTGGGTATACCCTACAGAAAACCTGCAATTTTGGTTAGATGAGTGTGAAATCCCCCAAGAGTACGACTCCTTTGTGGACTACGCCCTAAAAGACAATTCTTAACTTCCGTGACCTCTGAAATCGTTCCTTCGTTAAGGACAAGCGCTGTTCTACGTTCAAGTAATGCCTAGAAGAGGCTGACGTTTATGCAAGTAGCCATAACGTGTACCTCAAAGTTAATAAGAAGCCTCCCCAGTCTCCTCCCAAGTTTAGGATTAATAACTCCAGGCCCCCCCCAAGAAATACCCCTAGACTCGAAAAGTTCAAGGCGCCTCGAAACTCAGGAACCTCCCTGCTCTGGAACCAAGAGACATTAAGCCCGTAATTAGAACTCCCCCGCTTCGTTACTTCCCAGAAGGCAGATTATCTGTTTCACGTACGGAATAGAAGGTCATGTACGCACTAACTGTCCGCAAAATTCTCAATTTAGAAGCGTGTTCTTCCATCAGGTACACCATGTTAGTGTCACTCCTGCTCTTCCCTCGTCCCTTCAATATACCACTACGTCTCTTTCGTCGACCAACAAATCCGGTCACCAAGTAAATTTTCTCTTTAATAAGAGCTCCCTCGGTGGTTTGAAATTTGAAAATGGAGCCATGAACGGATGCCGTGTGTCCACCCTTGTACGTGACACTGGATGCACATGCATCGTGATATCCGAGAATTTATTTCTCTCAGTCGGTCCTGACTACCAAAAGCTGGCTGTTGTCCATGATTCCCTCGGCCGAGCGAATCGTTTCCCTATTGTCAAAGGCCACATCAAATGTAAGTATTTGACTGGTTGGGTCAGAATGGTTACAAGTAACCCGGTAGCACAACCTGTAGTAACCCGTGTCCAGGCCGCCAAGGCTTCCCTGGAGCCCGTTTCTTTAGAAAACCCAGTCGATCTGGAGATCGAGACCCTCCGGAACGAGGATTTCGCCCGCGCCCAGAAGGGCTGCGCAACTCTCCTTCCCCTTTGGGACAAAGCCAGGCCCTCAGGAGCAATAGTCTTCCCGTGGTGGAAAAAGCATTTCATACCTTGTGAAGAATGAGCTGTTACATCGTAAATGTTCCGACGGAACCAAACCTGAAACAGACACCTTGTGTGTTTCCCGCTCTCACGTGCCCAAAGTCCTCTATAGTTCTCACGATAGTTTATTTTACGGTCATTTTAGTCATAATGAAACATTGCGTGTTTTTAAGCATTTTTATTGGTCAGGTGCGGCCAGAAGAAGTGCAGAGTACTGCAAATCATGCGATGCCTGCCAAAAGACTTCTGCAATATGGTGCGTAAAAGCCCGATCATCTCGTAACCTTTTTCTCGTGTGGATATTGATCTTATTGACCCCATTCATCGGCCGTCTAGTAAAGGACACAGTTACATCCTCACTTTGGTAGACTTCGCTACCCGTTTTCCTGAGGCAGTTCCCCTTAAGTGCATTGATAGCGTTTAGTTCGCTGAAGCTCTCATTTCCATTTTTTTCTCGGGTTGGAATTCCTAAAGAGGTATTGTCGGATCGAGGAAGACAATTTACTTCCGAGCTTATGGAGTATGTCGGAAAGCTCCTCATGGTAAAACCTTTGTTGACTATCCCTTACCACCCAGCCGTTTGCGGAAAGCTAAATGGCACATTAAAAGCAATCCTCAGAAAATTGTGTATTGATCAGCCTCGAGAATGCACTGCTTTTTACCCGTGGCACTGTTTGCATGTCATGAAATCCCCCATAGGATCCTAGGATTCACCCCCTTCAAATTATTGTATAGCCGTAATGTTCGACGCCCCCTTGTTATTTTAAAGAAACTTTTCACTAATCCTCCTATTCCTCCTACACCCCCTAAAACGCCTTGAGATATGTGCCGACATGGTGTATCAAAATGCTGAGGTAAGTTTGGAGAAGTATCGAACTTATTTCAATTTAAAGGCGAAGGAAAGAAGATTTAAGCCTGGCGAGGAAGTGCTGTTGATATTTTCCACGGAGAGTAACAAACTCCTGAGCCAGTAGAAGGGCCCCTTTTCCGTTCTAGAGGTGAAATCACCAGTGGATTAGCTGATTAGAACCAGCCTCAGGAGATAAGGTTTTCCACATCAATATGTTAAAAAGATATCACCGCCTAGCGTGTATCAACACTATTGTGGTTCTCACTGAAGAGTTCCCTTTGGAAGCCGAGTATCCCGCTGACCCCCTCAATTTCCTGCAAGTAGTATGCATCAAACAAGATGGTGATTGCCCTATCCCAACTTTACCTGGACCCCGGAATCATCATCTCCCGTGATGGATGTCTTCCCCAGGTTAGCGCCTTCCAAAAGAGTCAGCTGCAGAAATTGCTAAATGGATTCAATGATGTCATCTCCGAAACACCTGGTTGCTCCAATCAATTTGGGCATAACATCGTCCCTACTACTCAAAGGCATGTTCGCTTGAAAAATCAGATGAGATCACAGGACGAAAAGGTCCGAGCCATTTTCGAAATGCCCCTTTTTCGCACGAAGAAACAGCTGAGGTCATTCATGGGATCGGTCTCCTTTTATCGTAGATTTATCCCTAACTTTGAGGCTATTTTCGCCCCTTTAAGTGCCCTCCTTTAGAAGAGATCCTCAGATCCCCTTTCATAGAATTCGGTAGCTACTGCCAGCCAGATTCCATGTGCTCAAGGACAAGCTAGCGTCTGCCCCAATTTTGAGGTCTCTAATCTATCTAAACCCTTCGGCATCAGGATGGATGCGAGTGAAGAAGAATTGGATGCGTGATACTCTAATATTCCGACGAAGGTGAAAGCCACCCGGTGGCTTACGCGAGCTGAAAGCTACTGCTCAGTGAATGTAATTACTCGGTAATAGAAAGGGAAGCTTTAGCTATAGTATGGAGTTTAGCAAATTTAGCATGTATTTAATAGGGAAAGAGTTTATTGTCGAGACTGACCATCGCCCTTTGTCGTACCTCCAAAATACTAAGAGCAAGAACAGACGTATAATGCGATGACTTTTGATACTCCGAAAATATCAGTATAAAGTTTGATATATACGTGGTACCAAAAATTGTATAGCTGATAATCTTAGCCGGAATCCATTAGCCGACAATGCTGGCTAATCCACTAAATTATAGTCGCCTGTAAACCTGTCAACTAATTCTGTATATATTATTTTTCTTTTTTTTAACTCTCTGCATATGTATATCTATGGCCCCTGTAGATACTTATTTAATATAATGTTGTTTTTTTTGTGTGTTGTTGTTCAACTACCCTTTCAGACAAAGTTATAATTTTTTCCTTAATTTAAAAGTATTTTTTTGTCGACCCATTTACATTAAGTTTTGCTCAGATCAATATCACAGCCTTTTTGTACCCCTGTTTAATACAGATCAGGTTCCCCTTTTTCTTATCAGACTGTCGCCTCAATAATAATTCCTCCTATCCAAATTTGAGATGTCCCTTGTTCTTCCCTCTTTTTCAGAAAGTTACATGGTATGGAAGGGAGAGGTGTAAAAGAACAACCTCTGAATCCCCTCAAATTTATTCAAGACCACGTGTTATGGTATTACGCCATAGACGACGTTATTTCCTGTTCAAATATTCTCGAATTTTTTACTTCTGAGCACGTTGGGAAAAAATTTTCCAATCCTGCGAACTCGTTCCAAACCTTCTCTTCATCTCCCCGTGATGAGGTGAGAAAGAACCGCGCTGTCTCGCTCTTCGCTGCTAAATGATGAATCGACTTCGCCTCCAGATTAAGATGTCTGGAACTTGTGACTCCTTTCTCCAAACTCTCCCTTCCCCTCTAGGATCGGGCATACAAATACTCGGGTTATTCTGTAGTTCTGTATTCTGTTCGTCGTGCTCAGCCCGCACCTCAAGGTGGTCCTTATCGTCTCGTCTCGTGAGCGTTTGCCATATAGCAACTCTTCTTCAGCTGTAATTCTACCCAAGTCAATTGGTAGCTTCTGTGAACGGCAAGCCTTTGAATTTGCGCAGCAGTCTTCTTTCGTTTAAGGATACCAAAGAAAATCTCCATCGATCACCTTGGAGAAAAAGAAGATTCCTCTTTCAGTGGAATTACGAGAATTCACAAATTTCCCGTCGAACATCATCTTTGAAGTTTGGCTATCGTCATCGGAAGGTTGGTTCGGATCGCGCCCCACCTGCCTCATTCGGATCGTGCCCCACTTGCCTCATCGGATCGTTCCCCATTCGCCTCATAGCATGAAGGACCCTCCTCGAAGTCATCGATCCGTAAGACTGAAACCCCCTCCATTATTACTATTGTCAAGTTCCCTCTTTTGATCTGAGCGTAGTTACATTAATCAATTACTTCTATTTGAGAATCCCTCCTCATAATAATTATCAAGAGAATCTTTTAATTTAAATAATTTCCCATTGCCTATTATTATTTTTATTTTGATGTTTGTAAATAAAATTATATTTTTGTTGTTTCATCTTTAACTAACCTTGAACGATACTCTCGGCGTATTCAAGTAAATCTCGCCACCTATTTATGCACTCTGTTTGATTATTAAGGATTTGAAACTCAACGTCTTAAATGTGACCTCCTAGGTGGTCGTTAATCCCTGCAAACAGTCCTTTAACGGTTCGCTTGCAGTAGGTGATTAAGTCACCCCCCTCATAATATATGAGTAGTGTATGGTATAGAGTGGTTGTACCGCGATAGTTTTCCATGGTTCCAATCCCTTACAAGTGCCTTTGAATGCCATTAGATGGTGCCACCAAGCGCTAAATCCGATGGCAGATTTAAAATATCCAGGGTGAATTACCATATGTTCTATGTTCATATAGGTCGCTTCATGGCTCTAAATGGGTACAATTTAACTTTAATCCTTTGGTAAAAGAGTGACGCCTTGACCTAGCGCTTCCTCGCAGGTAAAAATGGTAAATATAAAACCTAAACGTAAGGATAAACAAAAAAAATTTAACTCGTCGTTATTTTACACTAAAAGTTTCGTCATAAATATAAATTTATATATATATATATATATATATATATATATATATATATATATATATATATATATATATATATATATATATATATATATATATATATATATATATATATATATATATATATATGTATATACGAGGGGCGGTCAATAAGTTTTGCAATTCAGATATAAGGAAACGAGATATGAGGAAAAGTGTTTTAATATTTATCAATATAACTACCCTCGACTTCAATGCACTTGCGCCACTTGTCCCTGAGGCTTCGAATTCCCGACAACCAGAAATCTCATGACTGCTGTTCAATCCACTCCTGGACGGTGAGCTGGACATGTTCATCATCCCCAAACTGGCGTCCACGCAGTGCAGCCTTGAGCTGGCGGAATAAAAAGTAGTCGCTAGGGGCCAGATCTGGACTGGAGGGAAGATGGTTGAGCTCCTCGAATCCATACTCGCGCAGGGCAACTTGTGCAACTCTGGCCTTGTGGACAGGGGCATTGTCGTGAAGGAACAGGACACCGCGTGTCAACTTGCCGCGCCGCTTCTGACGGATGCACTTCTTTAACCCAGCCAGTTTCTCTTTTTTTATCGTAATATTGGCCTGTGATGGTCCTTCCACGAAGCGCATAGTCCACCATCAACACTCCCTTAGAATCCTAGAAGATGGTAGCCATGATCTTCCTGGCTAAGGGTTGGGTCCGGAACTTGATTGGGGTGGGAGAGCCCCAGTGCTTCCAGGCTATGCTTTCCAGCTTGGTCTCGAGATCCCAGTGATGGACCTACGTTTTATCACCTGTCACTATGCGTGACTCGAATCTCGCCGTTCTTAGTTGTACATGAGCCGCAGCTCCTCCGAATTTTGAAGACGTTGAAGTCGATCATGGGGCGTGAGGTTTCTACGGACCCAACGAGCAGAGACCTTTATCATGGCCAAATTGTCGTGGATGATGTTGATAACACTTCCACGTGATATTCCAAGTTCTCGCTCGATTTCTTCGACCTTCACCGTTGATTGTCAAGGATCATCCTCTCCACACGGGCCACATTGTCTTCGTTGGTCACGTCTGAGGGACATGCTGGACGGGGTCATCTTCAAGGGACTCACGCCCATGGCGGAACTCCAAATTCCAGCAAGCAATGGTTGCATAGGAAGAGGTCGTGTCGGTGTACACTGCAACCATGCGTTCATGGATCTCTTTTGCATTCTTGCCTTCCTTGATCAAACATTTGATCACTGCACGGTGCTCAACCTTCTCTATTGTTGAAAATTTTTTTAGTGACGATCTGCGATCAGCTACTGCTTCTTAAATAGACGAGGCAGGTGCTTGAAGCTGAAGGTCTTGACTTGTCATAACTTGTCCTAACACTCCCACAGACAGCCATCCCCCTTCCTCTGTTTTGCCCTACCGATTCGCAATACTTATTGACCGCTCTTCGTATATATATATATATATATATATATATATAATTGAACATCAAATGACTCCGTGATATATAATAGATGTATTTTTAAGTCCCAAGAAAATGGGCCTTCAAAATAAATACATATATATATATATATATATATATATATATATATATATATATATATATATATTTTAAAGAACAATATTTGAAATTTTATTAGCTAGCCTTTTAACATTCGATATACGTAAGTACAATTAGCAAACTTTTTTAGGGATGTAATGAGTTCTCGAAACTCATTCTTCATTTCTGCATCTCGCGATAGCCTTTTCTTTTGCAAAATTCCATAGAAAGTAGTATAAAAGGTGAGAAGTCAGGTGACCTTGTCGGCCAGGGAAAATTTGTCCTATGCAGCATTGCTTATTGAAAATTTTGAGGCTTCAACCATGTCATTGTGCCACATGCTTTATCGGCTGTAGCGCTATCCGGCTGAAACCATTCGTCAAGATATGAGCTATTGGCGAAACTGCTTTTGAGCATTTCAAGATATCTGGTAACATTAATTCACTGAGCTTATCAAGTTTCATGGCCCTCAAAGAGATAGGGCCATTAAATCTTAGTTCCACTTGGTTCCTACCATACTGTTATCTTTGGGAAGTGCAAAGGTTTTTGAAATTGAAAATTTTGATCAGTTAATGACACTTTCCGATAACTCTGTTTATTTGGGATGCCTTTTGGGTAAATGTGACATTCATCAATGAAAATTATGTTATTCATTACTAATTGTTTATCAATGCACATTTCTTTAACCCTCGGGCAAAATGATAACTATCGTTGCTTATCCTGTATTGATAATTCTTGATGACATTGATTTTTGTATGGCTTTTGAATTAGGATCATTTTTGAGAATAGTTCGCACAGTTTTCTCTTCAAATATATCACAGCAGTCATTTTCCTACTGAAGTTGTTTCATCATTATCAATTAAAGTCCTTACCTTGCCAATATTCGTTTCCGTCCTCACACTTTTTTTACGATCGAAAATTTCTTCATTTAAGTTCAGAACTGTGCTATTTGCATTCCACTTGGCGTAGTTTCTCTGGATTGTTTTTTGTCTCCTCTCTACCATATCTTGCTTGAAAATGACGAATTGATTTGATTAAGGAGCAATATAGAATAATTAATTCCACGACAAACTTGCGCTGTTCAAGAGTTAATTTTGCCATATATGAGAGCCTCAAACAGAGCTGTGTAATATCCTTGCATACATAGGTTATCCTAAGCTGGCATATACTATTCACCCCAAGTCTAGTTTAGCTAAGATAGCTAATAAAATTTAAAATATTGTTCATGGTAAGGATACTTAGGTCTACCTTCAGGTTTTAATGACTAAAAAATTGCAACATTACAAAAAAGGGGAATTTGTTGGTGTCACCCGGTCTATATATATATATATATATATATATATATATATATATATATATATATATATATATATATATATATATATATACATATATATATATACATATATATATATATATATATATATATATATATATATATATATATATATATATATATATATATATATATATATATATATATATATATATATACAGGGTGGTGTAGAAAGGTTGCCTCAATTTCAAAGGTTAATAAAAAACAAACATATGAAGATACAAGAAAAAAACTTGTATCTTTATGAAATTTATTAAATACTATTTATTTTCTGTTTCAGGTAGTACCCACCGTGGCCTGGAGTGGATTGTATCGGGCATTTGTTGTAGGGGAGTTTCTTAAGAGCGGTGAGTCCGTCGTAATGACGCAACGTTCCTTCCGAAGACACTTTGCGCTTCGTCGTCATGATTCCGTCCCGGATGGAATAACAATTCGTCGGTGGGTTTCTAACTTTAGACAAACATCATCGGCTTGCCGTCCTATGACCGCTACAGGGCTAGAAAATGTTGCAGCTGTGACAGCTTCAATACAGCAGTCTTCCAGACGTTCCGCACGAAAACACGCATCTGCCTTACACATGTCCGTTTAAAGTGTTCGCAGAATCTTACACAGGTCTCTACACATGCATCCCTACAAGATGATGGTTGTACAGGAGCTAAGCGAGAGGGATTATGAAACCAGCACAACTTTGTGTCTGGACATTCTCCAGACCATCCTCCCAACAGTGATGAAGCGCACTTCCATTTCTCGGGTATTGTTAATAAACAGAACTTTCGATACTGGTCAGTCAATCACCCTCGTGAACTCCACGAACGACCACTCCACAGTGCAAATATTACTATCTGGTGTACCATGGCTGATTTCGGCGTGTGGAGTCTTGATTCTTTCGAAGAAGAAGGTGTTACATTAACTCTTAATCTTAATAATTGTTAATTTTATTATTTTAAATTGTCTTCATTCGCTTTTTTAGTCATATATAATATATATATATATATATATATATATATATATATATATATATATATATATATATATATATATATAAAAATACACGTGACACAATGAATTATCTACCACACTTACATATGATAAGGAAACCTTGATTCTGGGAGCATTCATCCTAAATAAGATGTTTTAAAGTAAAATATATGGAGTTGAGCTTTTAACTACATGGAAGGCGAGGTGGGGGAGTGAGAGCTTGATGAAAGGTCAAGAAGGGGGATAGGGACGCAAAATATGCCTAACTATCCGTTTGTGTACATTAATCCTTAATCCTTATACCTCTCATATGAATCCATCATACCAAATAAACCTTTGCTTAAATTGAAGTCGGGATATATTTTAGATACATTCATGCCAGATTTTTTCCTCTATTGAAATCCTTAAATTTTTGCCATTGCAAAGATTTTAATAAAATAAAGCGTATTGAATCCTCCATCTTTAAGAAGGGCAGTCGTCAACACGTCCAAAGCTTAATCCTTAGAGATGTTAATGACTTCAAAGTATGCCCCGTAATTAATGACGGTCATCAGTTGGTTGGTATTTGAATGATAGAAATATTTTTGTTATTTTAAACAAGTCCTGTGGTTTCTATTTTACATTTCATATATATAAAAAAGATTTTATTTATATGCAAAAGTTAGACACAAAATTAGAAGCCATATGAAAAATAAAATTTGTTATTTCGATCAAGGTGGTCCCCATCTAATTGATTTAATACGTGGATGAATAGTCAAGCAAGTTTGGAGATTGACTATGCGAGTTTTAATCCAGTCTTGAAGCAGAACCTATTCCGGATTTCTTTGTAGATGATGGTGAAAGGGAGCAGTTTCTTATTTACTGTTTTGAAAATCACCTAATATGTTCAATTGCCATGATCTTGTGATAATGGTGGCCAAAAAAGTGTTCTAAATTACTGCTTTGCTCTTCGTGCGAGTTTTTGATCACCTTAGCTGTGTAAATTGAACCATTAACTTCCAGAAAGATAGCGCTACCTTTGTAAAAAGGGTTTATATCATTGGTTGAATTTGGTCACCTAAGATTGACATATACTCCGTAAAAGTAACAGGCAATCAGTATCAATGGCTATTTCTGCGCGTCCTTCCCTCATAAATTCGTCCTGCCAAAGGAAAAGGCGTGAATGATGATTCCTTAGAATAGATTGCATTCTCCCATTGTCTATTTTCTTCATTTTGTGGTCCTTGCACCATTTTAGGCATTTTGTTTCAACTTTGATGAGGGAAAAAAAGGTATGACAATGGCAATCCTTCCCTAGTATTCAGATAGATTAAGCTTTTGTAGAACTGTTATGGTTGTACTCGGTTCGAAAGATGTTGGTTTAGCTTTGCAGTCATTCTAGTAGCTCTGGTTCTTTGATTTATCAGCACAAGTAACTTTAATGTTCGTCGGTGTGTGTTACTGAATTACACTTGCAAGAGGGGGTATTTTTAATCCCGTACGAGTCTAGTCGTGGGGGACTCTATGTCGGTTAGTCGGTCGGTCCCCGTTTTGCTGAATTTTTGTTTTGGTAATAACATTGTGACTATTAGGCCGATTCTAACTAAATTTGAAACTCTTATATTGTTTTACATTCTCTTTCGAATGACATAATTGCCGAGGTTGTCCCAGAGTCAACCAGGAAATTATTTCGTTTTGGCAATAACATCATAACTCATAACTCGTCGGTCGATTCTAACGAAATTTGAAACCTTTATGTTGTTTGACATTTTCTTTTTAATGATATATTGGCCAAAGTCCTCCCAAGGTTAGCTGAGGCATAATTTGGCAATAACCTCATAACTATTTGGCTGATTTTAACAAAATTTGAAAGCCTTATGTTGTTTTACATTTTATTTCGAAGGATATGATTGCCAGAATTCTCTTAAAGTTAGTGGGGGAATTATTTGGCAATAACATCATAATTATTCGGCCGATTCTAATGAAATTTTAAGTCCTTATGTTGTTTTACATTTTGTTTCGAAGGATATAATTTCTAAGATCCTCTCAAGATTATTACGAGAATTATTAAAAGTTTTAAGGTTTAAGGTCATAAATAAGAATAAGTGAGATTATGCGACTTTTGGTCAGCAGACTTTTATTTTCGTTTTTGGTGTACAATCCTGACAATTTACACAGTCTCTCTGGTAAAATTAAATAAGTCAGTATTTTATATTATTAGGCTACATACATTAGAGCTTCGATAATTTATCCTATTTAGAACTGCAAGATTTCACGCATTTTTAAATATAATGATCCTCAGATTTGTAAAAATTCAAACCTCTCTTCCTCCTTATATCAGGTATACGATGTCTGCAGTGGATATACATACGACTTTTGTACTATTGAGATTCTTATTTGTTTTCAAACGTTAGTGAAATTATCGTTGGTATCTTTCTGTCCGGAAGACAATGGAGATTCCGCAATGGTGCATTCCTGGGCGAAGTGTATGAAGATCTCGGTTTGCTCAGTCGACAAGATCTCCCTCTCAGCCTCGTCGGTGTCATCCAAAGCAAAAGAATGCGGAGCAATACGATGGCACCAGGTTGGATGCAAGAGCTGCAGGAGTCAGTTAGCACAGCACACTGGTTCACCTTCTGGGCTCCACTCATAATTTGGAAGGTTTACTCGCATACATAAGGGCGTTAGATCAGTCGAGGATCTCATCAGCTCGGCTAGGCGTTGGCTGCTAAAGGCAGCTCCTCTGCCTAGCTTGGTAGTGCAGTGTAGCTTGCCGACTGAGGCAGTGTACCGTGGTGTGGCGAAAATATTGAGTTCGAAATATCACCTGTTTCCACTATTTTTTCTAACCCATATATATATATAGTCCAAGAGAAAGAGAAATTTGACACGAATGAGCAATGATACAAGAAATGAGTTCTTTAAAGGTAAGAGAAAGGGACATCGGAAGAACACTAGGATTAAAAAGCGCAAAGGGCGGCACAAGTATTCGCAATTTTCAATACCTCTGAAAGCTTTGGTGCTTTTGTCTGGTTAGAAATCTAAGAGGAAACTTACTCAAAATATATTTAACAGAAGAAATACACATAAAACATATTTACTTTGCATATAACAACAATTGCTATAAACAAAATTTATTGGGTGACAAAAGTATTCAACTATTATATTAACATTGAGAATTTTGCTATTAAACTAAAGAAATCTTATTAATTGGAAGAAAAGGGTGCGATTGAAGATTCTAGCAATTTCTAGAAGCGAAACTGATGTAAACTGCCGAATTTTATCACCGTCTTTCATTTATAAGAATCCAGAGAAGAAAGAAGTTATAGTTTAGAGATACCGAAGGTTAAGTAATTAAATTTAATTAAAATAAATTTTCATAAAAGAATATTTCTGAGGGAGTTAAAGTGCTTATGCTACTGTAGGTCCTATAATTCGAAAGCATCACAAGCCTGGAATCACCACTCACTTTCCAAGAGGCGGTGGTCCTGGCAAGAAGAACGATCAGTCTCGACGTTATATACTTCGAAAGTTACATAATATTACGATTGGTATGAAAGATCTACAAAACAATCTGGAATGGTCAGAGAGTAAAGTAAGTAAAATAATTAATAGTAGGACCTGATATCGTAAACCTCTCCATTCTTTCATCCCGCAAAACTCCATTTCTTAATAAAAAGCAATGTAAGGAACCTTTTCAATTTTGCCAGAGAGCATCTTGAAAAGAGAAATGGATTTTGCAGCAATGTTTCACGATAAGATGAGACTTAAATAGAAATTCTTGGACAAAATGCTACTCATTATGTTTGTAGGGGAGAAGAAATTGCCTCTGAGCCTAAGCACACTTTCCTTATCCGAGAAACTCAGAGGAGATAGTCTCATGGATTGGGACTGCTTTATTGTGTATGGCACAGAAGCATTCCACCTTATTGATGAAATAGATGGATAGTTCCACGGATCTGAAGATACTGGAGGAAGAGCTGCTGACAAAGTGCGGAAGATGTATAAGGTCGACATCAATGAGTATTTCAGCAGGACAATGATCCTAAGTACTCTGCCAAATTAAGTCAAGTATGGTTTAAGAAAATAATAATACATTAACTTCCTTTTCAAGGTAAGTGCAGTAGCACTTCATCATATGTGGGGCAACAGGGCACACGCTTTACTGTAGTTTTATGCAGCATATGGGCAGATCTGAGAGAACTGGTCTTCACCTTGCTGAACCTGAGCTATCCTCGATTCGAAGGCACCCCTTCTAATGTGATTTTAGGGTGACACTCGAGAACTTCAGGATACGTGATGCGGTAAGTAACATCTTAGACCTTAACCTGTTAGAATCGTTTAAAATTTAAAACTTCAACTTCTTTAAACAATAACTCCTTTTTTGTTCATTAAATATAATCAAACATCAAAAAACATGTAAATTTGTTAAGTAAGTTCTCATTATTTTGCAAATATTTCATTATCAATTTGTTTCTACTTCATATCCCTTCGCTCGTTGGTTTTCATCTCAGAATTCCCATTGTATTTAATTAATTTGACATTTAAGCTACATCATGGTTCACTATTTTTTTTGTATTTGTTAGAAAAACCTTTATGTATTTATTTTAATCAATAATTTTAATTGATTCTATGGGTCTGATGATGGGATGAATTATAATCCTTAAACATATGCAAAAAATGTTACGAGGCATCTTCGTTTCTTTCCTGGTTATCATATATATATATATATATATATATATATATATATATATATATATATATATATGTATATATACATATATACGTGCATAATGTATAGGTATTACATAAGCTTCCTACTTCATTGTGACTAAATATCAACTCCAAATGGGAAAATAAAGGTGGATATAACAATGAAAAAGATATATTTATCTGAAAACAGGAAACATATAATTGCAACAGGAAATTAATATCTGGTACCTTTAGTCACAATGGCAGCCGTAAGGCGTTTCTTATAAGAATGTACAAGATTCGTCCAAATTTCTGGAGGGAATTTTTCCACTCTTCCTCAGCAAACCTTTCCATTTTAACAATGTTGCGAGAGCTTCTCTTGTGCACAGGCTTCTTCAGCTTCATGCACAAATGTTCAATGCATTTCTAAAAAGGTATTTGAAAAAGCTACTTGAGGACAGTAATATGGTGTTTTGCTCTGTATTACTGAGTAAATTTGCTGGTATGTCTGGAATCGTTGCCCTGTTAAAAGTTGAAATGCATTCCAAGTAGCAGTTTCCCCTCCAATGCTTTACGTTTTCACCAAGTATGGTAGAGCGCTTAGAAGGAAAGATCCCTTCTCGGGTGTAGAATCGCATTGTCTCATTCATAGACACTAGTTGAAGTTGAAGGAGACACAGGTCTTGTCTGGGGCCAGCACCAAGAGACCAGGAAATTTCTAGGAGCATCTTTATCCGTATGACTGTATAAACGGGCATGACATGGAAATCAATGCTATGAACATCTACATTAAACACTTTGGTCTTTATATTTACTATTTATTTTAATTATTTATTTGATTTAACAAATTTTTCCTTATACTGAAGTGTTTTTAGCCTCATCTACCGTGACCTTGACTCCTTTACCAGCTCTTTGCTCTATTAACTTCATACATTTACCGTTATCTTCTATTTCTCCTGCCTCAATGACCTCATAATAAGATAAGGATTTCTGAACAAGTCCATAATTTTGGAAGATTAAACAAAATAATCATATTGTAAGGAGTGATTATATATCCTAAAATAACCCTAAAGAATAAAATTAACTGAATCCCAAAGCTCTTGGTATTGAAATATCCCCGAGGAGGGAGAGAACAAAGGGATACAATTATGAAAAAATCATGGAGTTGAGAAAAATTCCCTCGATGCCCCCCAAAAAAATTTCTAGCGTGAAACGAATTTAAATAAATGCATATTGGAGGGATGAGGGAAGCTCGTTAAATATGTAATCACGGATATAAATAACTAGATTTCGTTTGTGACGAGACCAGATTTAAATCAAAGGTCTCTTCTGGTTGGCCACCCTTTTGAGTCGGAATGCCAAAAAACAACTGAATATATGTTACTATTTTAGCCGCGTCTTTGTGTTAAATTGTGTTAAGTTGTGTTAAATTGTGTTAAAATGTGTTGAATTCTCTGATTGATGAACTGTGTTAAATATCGAGGGATTGATTCACACTGTGCTCCCGCGGATATTGCATTCCTTGTTACAAGGATCACCGCTTATGTTTTGAAGAAAGACCAAGCAACGCTGTCTATCAATGCAAACCAAATAAAATGCTACTCTTCTGAGCACCAGACATAGCTATGTTTAAGTTAAAGATGATATGAAAAGAACTCCTGATGCCCTTACTTCATACAATTCGACGAAATATGGAGTAGATATTGTTGATTAGATGGCTCGCAAATACAGCACAAAAACTGGCTCAAGAAGGTTGCCTGTTCAAGTCTGCAACAATACGTTGGACCTCGCTGGAATCAATGCACCTGTCCTCTATCAGGAAGTTACTGGTAAAAAAAAATAATCGTCGCGACTTTTTTCTGCAGTCATCTTCAGAATTGCGACGGCTTTGAAAAAAATGACGCCGAGACAGACGTGATATTGTCCCGGAAAAGAAAGCAATGCCAATATAACTTGTGAAGTTTGGCACATGTGTATAAAAAATTATGTGGATCCTGTACGTTCAACTTAATCAAGAAAATTACTTGCAAGAAGTGTTCTTCAACATAAAAAGTCAGAAATAAAACAAGAATTTAAGATTATAATATAAATTAAATGTTAGAATTTCTTCTGTGAAGTTTACCTAATGGCTTTATTAATTTCTAAGGTTTATAAGAAGTCGGTTTATATGTTCTTATTGCATGCACATTGTGATATAAGCAGTATACATTTTTACTTAAAGTTAAAAACATGCAAAAGTATAATTTTTCTTCAATAAATACTAATAAGCGTAAATTGAATATAATGGCAGATGGCAGTCAAATTGACCGCTCTAGCTGTTTTAGATATCCAAAGATTTTCGCTCTTCTAGTGTTAAAAAATGCTACGAGTTTAGAAAGATACTAGGTGGAAACACAAAGTGAAAATTGATATTAATTTCATTATTTTCAGAACAAAATATAATATAAAATAATTTTTGGCCTAAAACTAAAGAACAAAATAATATGATACTGCAAGCTGATGTAACTAATATTAAAAGGGAACGCCTTTTCTTCAAAGACAAGAAGTCTAGGTACGAGTTTGACCTGATTGCCTTTGAGGCAAGGGTTTTGGCTGATATTTCTTTCTAGCAGTTTGCCAGTTTCTACTTTAGAACTTCAAAACTTTGATGAAAATTGGCAAAACCTCTTTTTCAAGCATTGATCACACTCCAAAGTACATGGGGTTTAAATCTGGTGAACAACGAGGCCATAGTTCCTTTGAACAAAACCCCTTAAATTTGCTTGGCACCAGTCTTGAACTTTTCTTTGTTCTGTGTGAAATTGCTTACTCTTGTTGAAGGGTTAAACCTTCATTTATTATAATGAAATCCACCAAGGGAATGACTTTCTCCTTCAATATTTCCAAATAATAAAGAGTGGAGGTGTTTTTTTGGTCCGTTGATGCAAGTCATCAAGAAGCCGTTGGAGGAGCAGCGTTTCTCTTTCAACTCTCTTCGTTTGGGTTGAGTTGGAAATATGCTCTCTAGTAATCTTAAATGGAGGAATTTCAACTAATCCATCTGCAATTATTGCATGGTTATATGGCTCACATTTGACTACAAAGCATGTTGTCTGGCACTCCTTAGATTTCGCCTTATCTCGTTCAGTGTTCTTGATAAGAGTTGGAGCTCTCACTAATCAGGAGACGGTGGCCCACAGACTTTGTAAGACAACTGCCTGTCTTTTTAATCCTTTTTATCGCTTTATAAAGGTAATCGATTGCTTCACATTTTACATTTATATTTGAAAACAGGGAAAAATTAAGAGTTTGTCCCAATCTTGGCACTAGACGCCGAAATAGACAAACCCTTAGGCAGGAAGGAGACACTCAATGTATATAACCATACGGTTCCTATACCAATGGTTAGTTACCTTCATACTGCATCGGGCATGACCAGAAGATGCTTCTCACGCACGCCAAGCGAGCGATTATATCCAACAGATCAATCTAACAACGATAAAAAGAATTTTTTCACCCATTACAGGTACATCACGAGTTACCCTCAATCGTTGGGTCAAGCTACGAGTATTGTAACAATCTTTACAATAAATTCCTTTCTTTAACTATTTCGAGGCAATTTTGCGGCAAATATTGAGGCTAGCAACGTCTTACGAAAAAGGAGTCCTGTGCACCGAATTCGATTTTATTACTTTTTCTAGAAAGTTCTCTGGAATCACAAATATGCAGAGATTTAATCGATGCATACATACTTATGACTCTGAATGTGGGTTTCTTTTGTTATGGAGCACGTTCTCAATTTTTTTTTTAAATTTCAGTATTACTAATTTTTTTGATGCTATTCCAAATATGTATTTCGGTTTTTTGAGAAATCATTATCTTAAAAATTAGGTTAGGTTAGATATAACTATTAAATCAATTTAGTTAAAATTATTAAACTAAAATAATAAAATTTTATATTAGTTGTTTGTTAATGAATATTATCCTATTTTTCAGAATTGCGATGATAAGCGACACGTTGTGGAGTAAAAAAATATGGTCTCATTTGAAAACGTAGAAATATGTGGATATTTTTTTCCAGCAATACATCATACGATTTGAAAGCTCGATACTAAGTAAAAAATAGACATAATACCAAAATATAAGTTATGTCACCGTAAACAATCGATGTACATACTCGTACAATATAAAAATTTGCTGTAGATCTTCTGCACAGTGGCGCTGATCCTAACGCAGTTGCAATAATTTCTGTAAAGAAAGGAACATGTTGTTGAAGTAAGAATGCTTCCATTGCCCAAAATACCCTCGTTTATCTATGTATTGATAAAATAAATTACTATAATATCATCGAAAATCTGTTTAATGATGGAAATTGGTATTTACAAAGAAAAATTAACGAGGGTAAAATTCTTCCACATCAGTAAGATTTTGGTAGGGTCTACGAAGAAACATTTGGGGGTTCTCTCTACACTATTCTATAACAAGATTGACAAACTCTAGATGAATATATAAAGGCTGGCAATTTGCTTGAGTCTACAACAATAAGTGACATTATTTGTATCATAATAAGATAAAATAACCTTAAAAACAACTTCTACAAAAAACAAAATATAGTCTTGGAATCAGCGTAAGAAACTGTATTAGTAGTTGTTTCTTATTGATTTTCCACGTTCATTTTAGAATTTTTATTTTTCTTCCTCTATCTTTCACCCAGTTCAGTAATCTGATATGAGTATTTCTCTCATGGTACTGTCGGTTATTCCTTACATGTATTATTCAATGTTTCTTGAGTATTTACGTTTCACTCTCTTAAGTTATAATTGGTGAGATACATTGCTTAAATGCTTTGTTTTTTTAACATGGTACTTCTGAAGATATAGCTAAATTTGCTACTGCCTTCATCCTTCGTTCTCTTTTCTGTATTTACTTCCCCCCGCCCCCTTACTACTACATCTGAGTAAGACTGAAACCTTTATTTTATCTGGAATATAACATTATATGGCTGTCTCTTGTTATTCCCTAAGGAGAGTATTTTCTTTGATTATAATCAACCAGTAATTTATACTTTCAAGCACGAAAAATGGCAGGAAACAGGTTAAATGGATTCTCCGGTAAAGCTTTTGAAGAAATATATAAATACTCGTAATGAATTCAAAACTCTTTGAACATACGGTGTATTCGTTCTTCAACAATCCATTCAGATTGGGCCTCCAAGATCTTCCTTCCGCTCAGGAAGGAGATAGGGCCGTGACCCGCGAACCATTTCATGGTTATAAAGAAGCGCGGGTCCACTTCGGGTTGAGTCCTTCATCCAGCGCACTGATCAGGTGTTTCTCACCTCAAACTGTGAAAAATATTTTATAAATACAGTACTTTGCAAAAGTATTATGATGAGGAAATTTTCCCCATTTGGGGGGGAGTTATGTTAAGGGACCGTGATGAAAATATAGCATCAAATCTAAATATCCGTTTCATTTAAACAATATTATCGTCGTTTTTGGTGAATTAAAAGCAACAAATTGTAGCACACCAATATTTAGAACGGCTCTCTTTGCTTTTTTTCTCAGCTCTCTATTTCATTAGCTTTATTTTTTAATAAGTTTGATCTGGAATTTTCATACAAGCAAGTTATTTTCCCTTTGAAGACATTCAAGCTTTCAGAAATCAACCATGTTTTTTACCTTTTATGTACACAGGATAATTGATGAAAAAGAATTAAGTTTAACCGAATGAGACAATAACGAAGAGATCGTTGACTAAAGAAAGGATCGTCGGAGCACATTTCTATCACGAAGAATCTAAAGAGGCAGCAGAGCAAATGAAATCCATAGATAAAAAAGACAACAAAAAAAAATGGCTTACCGGCAAGAAAACAAGGGTTCACCATTATCTCTAGTTGTTTTAGTAGCAGCTGTTTCTTTTAAACTAATCCCGTGCCTTACCTGAACAAATTTGAAAGACTTAAGGCTTGAAAGCGCTTCCATGTATTGAAAGTTACCATTTTCTAACGTCACATGAGCATAGGAATCCAATTTGCTTAAGTTTAAAGTTCATTTTGGTGCAACTTAATTGTTCTTCCGACAATGTCTTCCACCCATCTTCCTTTCAAACATTTAGTTCTTTTTAGTATATTCGCCTCTTTTCTTTTCGGTTTCTAATCCAAAGGGTTTCTTTAACGGTATATACGAGGGGCGGTCAATAAGTTTTGCGAATCGGTAGGGCAAAACAGAGGAAAGGGGATGGCTGTTTATGGGGGTGTTAGGACAACTTATGAAAACTCAGGACCTGTAGCCCTTCGTTCCTGCCTCGTCTATTTAAGAAGCAGTAGCTGATCGCAGATCGTCACTCACAAATTTTTCAACAATGGAAAAGGTTGAGCACCGCGCACTGATCAAATTTTTTACCAAAGAAGGCAAGAATGCAAAAGAAATTCATGAACGCATGGTTGCAGTGTACACCGACACCGCCCCTTCCTATGCAACCATTGCTCGCTGAAATAGGGAGTTCTGCCATGGTCGTTAGTCCCTTGAAGATGACCCCCATCCAGGACGCCCGTCAGACGTGACTATAGTATATGGTTATTCCTGTGATTTATTTTCTGTTAATAAATCAGCCTAAATATCGTTTTCAAAACCATAACCATAAATTTGTTTGATCGAAGTTGTCGCCTGATAGTTCTTAGGTCTAAGACGACAGCGAAATAAATTTTGAAATAATGATCTGGGTTTTAAGAAAAACAATTAACCAAATATAAATATATTCATAGAATCAACGAATGTACAATGAGATAAGTAGATTAGGTATACAATGTAAGATATGGTAAAATATGATTTACAGTAATAAGATGCGAAGAGAATTGAAGTATGTGAAATAAATATGAAATAATATGGTGGAATAATATGCTGAATAATATGGTGGAATAATATGGTGACTATGATGGACTGTGAATTAGGGGCTGCAATATGAGAAGTAAATATAATTAAGACCTACTCTCGTATGGTCGTTTGCAGAGAATTGTGAGGATGTGGAATTAACTAAATATGATTAGTTTGAAAGGTAAATGACTAATTGTAGAAGGAATGATTACCGACCTTTATACGAAGAATGGTGAGAGTCGAATGGGAAAGAACATTGTTCCAGAAGGTCAAGCTGAAAGCGTGTGTTTGTTTGTTTGTGTGTGAAATTTTAAAAGGATGTTGTTTGAAGCAGTAGTACGTTAAATGAATTGACAAGTAAAATAAATGAATTAATTAATTATTAAGTTGTACATAAAATATGATTTAATTTACAAAAGTTAAGTAAAATAATTGAACGATTAAATTGACAAAGTTAAGTGAAATAATTAAACGATTAAATTAACAAAATTAAGTAAAATAATTGAACGATTAAATCGACAAAGTTAAGTAAAAGAATGCATGATATGAATTTTACATAATAATTGATGTATATATATATATATATATATATATATATATATATATATATATATATATATATTTAAGTTTCCCAGGAGGTTTTTATTATAGGAATGCCTAGAGGGATTGCTATAGTGACCAACGAGGACAATGTGGCCGTGTGGAGAAGATGATCTTCGAAAATCGACGGGTGAAGGTCGAAGAAATCGAGCGAGAACTTGGAATATCACATGGCAGTGTTATCAACATCATCCACGACAATTTGGCCATGGCCAAGGTCTCTGCCGGTTAGTTCCCTAGAAACCTGACGCCCCATGATCGACTTCAACGTCGTCGAAGTCCACAAGGCCAGAGTTGCACAAGCTGCCCTGCGCGAGTGCGGATTCGAGGAGCTCAACCATCTTCCCTACATTCCAGATCTGGCTCCTAGCGACTACTTTTTATTCTGCCAGCTCAAGGCTGCACTGCATGGACGCCGGTTTGTGGACGATGAAGATGTCCAGCTCGTCATCCAGGAGTGGATTTAACAGCAGTCGGGAGATTTCTGGTTGTCGGGAATTTGAAGCCTCAGGGACAAATGGCGCAAGTGTATTGAAGTCGAGGGTAGTTATATTGAAAAATAATAAAACACTTTTCCTTATATCTCTTTTCCTTATATCCGAATTGCAAAACTTATTGACCGCCCCTCGTACGTGACGAAAAAATGTTCACGTTATGCATGGATATCTTAGTTATCTATTGTTTTCGAGTGATTTTGGCAATTATATTAAATGACTCACGTATCTTATTTCGAATAATAAAAGGCATTGGATAAATACTTTACGTTTTAATAATAAAATTGAAAATATTGCTTTAAAATTATGCTCGTACTTCTTATATATTTCCTTACAGCAGTCATTGTTAAAAAATTTCGTCATTGAATAGTTACTTTTAAGTCTAATTGTTGGATTTAACCTTGTTTGCCTCATTCATTTATGGCTCTAAGCCGAGACATCGAAATAATTCTCGACCGAAATAAGATATTAGTTAACGGTTGATTGGTCCATTAGGTAAAATATCATCAATGTTCTCGTTTCCTTAATCCAACACAACGCTTGGCACAACCAGGTTGTGCTAAATTCTCTCATTGGTGAACTGTGTTAAATATCGAGAGGTTAAGTCTCCGTGTGTTTTCGTGTATATTACATTCCTTTGTTACAGGGTAATTTAGTCAAGTTGTGGTTTAATATTCTATTGTATATTCATTACTTTTTTAATCCAATGGTTCTTTTTGCATGCCAAATCAATTTATCTGTATTCTTATCAACCCCGTTGATATGTGTACAAGAATGAGTGAACCTGTGTGTACGCATGTATATAAAAATGAAGTGACTTTCTTGTCATGTAAGAGAAGCTAACTAATAATAATAATAAGTCTTTTGTAATGCGCTCTTCAAGGCCTGAGGCCTTCCCAGAGCGCACGTTGTGCTGAGATGAGAATGGAAATTCAAGAGGTGGAGAAGGCAATTCTGAAAAGATGCGTTTTCAGGAGACGCTTCAATGTAGTAAGAGAGGGAGAAGACCTGATTTCAGCAGAAAGAGCATTCCACAACTTAGAACATTCCAGCGTTACTCACAGGGCAAGGAAAAGTTTACGGATATAGGAGGCGATGTCGTTCGCCAGACTCCCATAACAAATACCAACTCCAGCAAATTGAGCACCAAAATATTTTTGTAGGGCAAAAGAAAACACATTTTATTTATTATGTTCTATCTAATCATCAGAATTTGATACTTTATCATATAATTTGATTTTTTTGAAGCTGATACAAAATCGTTGAGTCCCCTGATGATAAATCATCAAAATGTAATAAAGAGAAAAGAGGTAAAAAGAGGGATACATTTAATTAACTCTGTCTTTCAATATTAAATGGTTATTGGCAAAATAGCTCTACAAAACTATATAAACAATGCATTTAATGGGCCTTAAATTGCTATGAGAAATCTGAAAAAAATTTTGCAAAACCCTCAAACCTTACCAGTGTATTGCGAAGTAGGTATTGAAATAGTAATTTTATGGCTGGAATTCGTTAACAAATGACCGCAGTTACAATGATGAGGTCAGAGTTTTAGAGTCACCTTCTCCAACTGGATCGAATGGGTTGTCGATAAGATAATTCCCATACAAACAGAAAATGTATGTACTTTTTGATCCTATTAATATAATGATCAATGCATATTCACATCCCATCACGCAACGTGTTTCCTCAGAAGTCTAAAACTTGTAATTCCACTACATTCTAAACTTGCATGTTTTTCTCCGTGATAAACTTAACATATCTACTCTATGTATTATCATTGTTAATTTAAAGGTTATAGAAGTAAATTGAATGATATTATGAGGTTTTTTAATCATTATAAAATCCAGAGATAAAAAAATAAGAAAATCTCAAATTGAATCTCGCAGAGATATTTCCTTTTCCAAAGGTCGGCGCATCATGACTTTAACATGAATTTGGAAGCTGGGAGTTAATGCCTCTCTTTTGTTTCGAGAAAATCCCATTAAGGAAGGATTCGTAACCGAAGCTTTTAATTTGGCGATTGTTTTATTTTGCTTAAGGTGGATGAACACACGATGCTAAAAAGCATACCGCAATTTCTTATTCCAAAGTGAATGTTTAAGTTTAATATACTTTAGTTAACAAGAAATAAAACATGCGACGACACAAAAAAGTGATAGATTAACATGGAAGTATGATGAATGGTAGAGATGAGAATGGATATTCTTGAGGAAGAATGAAAGAAAGAGAATTTCACTAGAATCAATCGAGCAAAGGTAATTTGTATGGGAATCTTGGCATACAAATAAATAAGTCATAATATACTCACAGCTTTCGCAAATTTGATCTTTTTACTGAGGTTCAACTTTAAAATTCTGAGGGCACAACGCCGCAGCCTTTATTAGAATATCGCTGTTCTAATCTCTGCCCATGGTAAAAAAATCTACAACTAATTAATAATAATTTATAACAAAGAATTAAAAATCTCTACTGACACAATTATGATCTATATTAATGCCGAAAACACCACCTACGCAAGGTGTGGGTTGCTTTCTTTAGAACAAAAATAGGCAGAAAGTAAAAGCAGTCAGGTTCTTAAATTTAATTTCGTTAATATTTTTTTTAAATTACGATGTAACTATTAATAAATTACAGAAATGGTTAATAAAATATTGCTCTTTTGGTGATGCCAGAGTACAGGAATATAAGCCCACTATGGATTAAAAGGAGGTAGAGAAAAAGGATGATTAAATCCAGAGGATTAAAGGATGCCTTAGATAATTCCGAATACTCCACTGTTGGAATAAACACCTTACTTCGTTTCTCCTAATCTCAAGCATTCTCACCTACTCCCCCATCCCTCTCTGATTCAACATTATTTCACCTTTGATTCTTCATTCATTTTCATCCTCCTCACATCTTCCTATCGATACACCCACCAACTTAACCTTACACACCACAATCATATGGTATGTAGGATACACCCATAATCATACCTCTTAGAGCTTTCTCATCCAATACATCTCGTAACACCCATAATAGATGCGGAGTGCGAGATATGGTTGTGTATCCAATTTTGGGCCGAATTAATTGTGTCGGGTTTTAGTCGTCTCTGCTTTATAAATAAGCCGTAGGCAACAGAGGATTTTGGCAAGCTTTTAAATGTTGAAAAGCACACGCGTGGGCATCCTCCCTGTTCTTCTCGCTCTTATATCGATCGATGTAAATATTAGGCTTAAAATATGTTGAAAATAAGTTCTTAATAAATTTATTATTAAGATATTTTTCGGTTTAATTTAATGACATCACACATAAAATAAGGCTATCGATTTGCTTAAAAATGGAAGGGACTTAGATGTTCAGGATAAAAATACCAGCGTAAAATGACGGGTTCTTTAAAATATTGACCAAAATACGACTATAACACGGCGATAACAAACCGTATTCTAGGATAACATATCTAAAAATTTGCCTCCATATTTGAGAGCGATATTCTTTCTTATTTAGCAGATATAAACCTGAGTATTAAGGAATGAGGACTAAATCATCCATACGCTCCACTTATGGGTAGCTTGGGAAAATGGTTAGAAATATTCTGTCATGCAAACACTATTTAGATTAAGCTGATTGGTAGAATTTAAAGGTAGCCAAATTACATGCCATTGGCTCTGAAATTAAGGCGGGAACCGCCGATACACAGATTAATTATACTCTTACATGACCCTTCTCTCCCTTTAGTCTACCTATAATTTTGAGGAGAAAGTTGGAATGAAATGAGATTTGTCGAGCCTTGGTATTGAGAATACGTGAATTGCGGGAGAACTCTTTGTTCTCGTTGTCAAGTTCTGGAAACTGCAAACATCTGGAAATGCACACTTCGATCTCATTAATGGTAAAAATTACCTTGAATTTTATAATTGTTTAAAGTAACCAGACAATGGCTTCGCCACTCCCCCCTACGTGGGGAGGTTTCGCTTCACTACTAAGATTAAAATTTAAAATCTAAAAAAAAGCAGCCATGGTTAAATTTTTATAAATTTTCTGAACTTCGCCAATTATAATAATTTTAAAAAGGAACTCTAAACTAACGTTCCCCCCTTTCAAAATATCACGTTGCAAAAATATAGTTATAGAAGAAGATATATAAAAATAAATTTTCTGAGCTTCACCATTTGTAATTCTTTAGGTTTTAGAAAATTCACAAAATTTTGATACTTATATTTATTTCTGAACTTTGATGAATAACCATAAGTCATAACCATACTAAGATGAAATTATTATTAAAATACTCAAAAAATGCCCTTTTTAAATTATAGAGTTAGTGATGATGATGATGATGATAAATAAATCGTGTAAATATAGATTGCTCACTAAAGCCTCTATATGATCATTTTTACGAAACTTTAGTTCAAATAATTCTCCTTTCACAGTTCATGAATTTAAGAATTTACTTCAACATCAATTATTTATTTCATAAATCCAATATGTTTTAGTATCTATATCCCATCAACTAAACCAAAGTTTGCATCATCTTTTCTGCGAATGATAATAACAAAAGACAACAACAAATAGGCCAAGGAAAACTTTGGTATAAGCAATACCCAAATCCGAGACCATTTCATGAATTACTTTCAAATTAGGGACCAAAATTATGCGTTATTTCGTGTACAAACTTTAGTTTTAACTCTGAGTTCAAGGTTCTATGGAGATTTTGTCAGCTGAGGAAGTACATAAATAAATTAAAGTATACAAGCAAGTTTATTTAAAAATGAGTCCCCACAAAGCGAATGCAATAAATGTCGAAAGATTCCCCGCATTTCGAAATTAATTGAGGTGCCAACGGCTATTCTTGCGACGAGAACTTCATTTGTGTCAATCAAGTTCTCGTATACAAAATCCTCATATGCCTCAAGGAAATCAATGCCTCTTATGACAAATTATCATAATTTTCTACGTACCCTCCCAGATTTTTCCATCCGTTCCCCAACTGAATTTCAGCTAACCGAAGTATTTGCTTGTATTAGCCCAGTTTATTTAAACCACATTCTTTTTCAAACAACCACGGGAACACCCTACAGTAGTTCTGCGAACGATTATTCAAGAAGACAAATATATGTAAGTTTTGAGTATGGAAGGCATCAAGTACAGCTCAATCAAATTCTCAAGAACGACACGTCGAACCTTGGTTTATGAGCTTTCGCATATTTAGCACATATACATTTGTATGTATGGATTATAACGTGAATAGTAAGCATATTAAAGAAATATGGATATAAAAGAGGGTTGATTTGAGAAAATATATGAACCCCGCAAAATCAGGTTGCATCGTTGTCTGTTACAGAAGCCAGCTTGTAATGTCTAAACTCTGCTGATTAAACAAATCTAGTTATTAGTTGTTGTAAAGGGTAGGCCCTCGGATTCCCATGCTTTCCCTTTCTCACCATAGGTTATGGTGTTTACCGCAGGTCGACCCGTTTCGAGGCTACCATTTTTAGCCTAAACTTCTGCAACCTACCAGTCTAATTTGTGGAGGGGAAAGCGACTCATCATTACCCCACCCCTTTTCCACCTTCAGACTGAAGGATATAAATGGGGCCGTGAGCCCTTTTAAGTTATTCTGTTGGTAGAATTAAGTCTGATTGCTCCGCTGAATCGTTGTCCGTCACTTACCTTGACGTCATTAATTTTTGGAGACCCGAACTGGATTCCTTCGTGCAGCGAGGATTTTCTGCCATTGATTCCTGCCAGCATTGTTGCTGCCCCTATGTCGGCTGCATCGAATTGTGCTCTTTCAGTTACGTTTACAAGTGTTCTCCTTGGGAAGCCGTTCACACTGGGCACGTGAAAGTTCTCCCGTAGTGCCCTCGCCATCTCCTCTTTGGTGAATTCTGTCATCTCGAATTCCTTCTCTCGGATAGTTGGGCCTTCGAATCATCGTTCCCCGTAGTCCCAACGCCTTTCGCTACGAAACCGCCGTCTGTGGGTTTCTCCTCACCGAAGATCACCATCGCAATCCTCCCTGTCGAATTGGGTCGAATTCCCTCATCGTCGCTGAGCCTCTTTCGCCTGTGATTTGTTCCCTTTTACACGCAATGCGTCCAAAATACCAATACCTGCCTTAAGCATAATTCAGTCGTACTTCACTAATGTAGCCAGTTGTAAGCTGCCGGCAATCACAGAAGAGTAACTACGATATTTAATATATATATATATATATATATATATATATATATATATATATATATATATATATATATATATATATATATATATATATATATATATATATATATATGAATATATATATAAATATATATATATATATATATATATATATATATATATATATATATATATATATATATATATATATGAATATATATATAAATATATATATATATATATATATATATATATATATATATATATATATATATATATATATATATATATATATATATATATATATATATATATATATATATAAATATATATATAAATATATATATATATATATATATATATATATATATATATATATATATATATATATATATATATATATATATATATATATATATATATATATATATATATATATATATATGCGAATGATATTACACTAATAAAGAGTGACAACAGGCTGCATTATAAAGTTATTTCATTTAGTACAAGTTTTTTAAAACAAGGTCGTGTTTAAATAAGTCAGGAAAGATATTTATATGAGGCAACATGCCAATTAATGAACACTCGACAATATTTCTTTTTGGGAAATCAGCGGAATGATAAAGGAATTTTGCAGAGCTTCAGTAAATGGGGTGGTTATTTACGGATAAATGTAAAAATAAAACGCTATTTAGTTCACCTCTTCTAATATTATACTTATGTTGGTAAATTCTAGTAGATAAAGATTTACCAGTTTGCTCGAAGTAAGGTAAATTGCAAATAGAACATTCTATAGAATATACTCCACCTTTTTTCCTTGTATTATTGTGGACTAACATTTTATATAAAGTAGATTCATATATAAAATTTACAGAGATATTAAGTTGCTTAAAAATACGGGTGAGACCAAAGAATGGTTCGAAGTATGGCAAGATACGAGGGGCGGTCAATAAGTTTTGCGATTCGGCTATAAGGAAACGATATATGAGGAAAAGTGTTTTAGTAATTTTCAATATAACTACACGTGACTTCAATGCACTTGCGCCACTTGTCCCTGAGGCTTCGAATTCCTGACAACCAGAAATCTCCCGACTGCTGTTGAATCCACTCCTGGACGGCGAGCTAGACATCGTCAACGTCCCCAAACCGGCGTCCACGCAGTGCAACCTTGAGCTGGCAGAATAAAAAGTAGTCGCTAGGGGCCAGATCTGGACTGTAGGGGAGATGGTTGAGCACTTCGAATCCGCAGTTGCGCAGGGAAGCTTGTGGACTTCTGGCCTTGTAGACTTTGACAACGTTGAAGTTGATCATGGGGCGTGAGATTTCTACGGACCCAACGGGCAGAGACCTTGGTCATGGCCAAATTGTTGTAGATGATGTTGATAACACTTCCATGCGATAGTTTAAGTTTTCGCTCGATTTCTTCGACCTTCACTCGTCGACTTTTGAGGATCAATCCTCTCCACACGGGCCACATTGTCCTCGTTGGTCACGTCTGACGGGCGTCCTGGACGGGGGTCATCTCCAACGACTCACGACCATGGCAGAACTCACTATTCCAGCGAGCAATGGTTGCATAGGAAGTGGCGGTGTCGGTGTACCCTGCAACCATGCGTTCATGGATCTCTTTTGCATTCTTGCCGCCTTCCTTGGTCAAAAGTTTGATCACTGCGTGGTGCTTAACCTTCTCCATTGTTAAAAAATTTGTGACCGACGATCTGCGATCAGCTAATGCTTCTTAAATAGACGAGGCAGGAGCGTGCGGTTCCAGGTTCTGACTTGTCATAAGTTGTCCTAACACCCCCACAAACAGCCACCCCATTCCTCTTTTTTGCCCTACCGATTCGCAAAACTTATTGACCGCCCGCTTCGTAAGACAATTTTTTTTCTAACTGAAAACCAGTGGGTTATCAGTTCTATAAAAAAGTTCTCTTAGCAAAGCTTAATGAAGTGGGCGAAAATTGACGAGGGAAACAAAGTTTTTTACCGATTTCAAAGATATTGGACAATTCTTTATCCAAAAATTCCGGACTAACAAGGCATAATGCATGCAGAAACATAGAAGTGAATACAGATCTTTTAATTTTAACACTATGATAAGAATAAAAGTGAATATATGAACTGGAGTTGGACGGTTTGCGATAAACAGAGAATTTAAAACCTGACGGCGTCCTATGTATTAAAAGGAAGAGTCCGATTTTCCTCAATTTCAAAGGTAAATTTAATAGAAGGGACTAGAGAATTAAGATTACATAGAAAATTGTGAATATCTTTTGAGGAAGGCCAAAGACACATAATATCATCAATGTAACGGTATCATACAATAGGAAAATTGAGGATTGGGGCAAGAATAACGTCTCAAAGAATTTCATATATAAATTAGAGAGGGTGGGAGATAAACAACCCCCCATCGGAAGACAAAATTTTTGAAGGTAAAATTTGTCATTAAATGAAAATTTAGAAATTTTTAGCACAAAGAGAAATAAGCCTTAGGAAAGTATTGACCGGTATAGGGAGATATAAATTATAAAATTTATCACAAAAGAGAGGAATAAGATCGTCGAAAGGAACTTTAATAATCAAAGAACAAACATTTTAAACGATAATCCTTTAAAATGTTTTTGTTTTTTCACCCACTATTTCCATTCATATACACGGCGTTGTTGTGTGTATATCGTTTTGGGGATGCATATGTCTGTTATTAGTTGACTAATGATCGTTTTATTGGTATTTCTCTGTCTTGTTATTGTGTTTTTCTATGTGATGGCCTTTCCCTTCGTATCTTTTTACCCTATATAAGGTTGTCTTCTTCATTTTCATGCTATTCCTTGAAAATGAACTTCCAAATATAGTTCGAACGTGCTTGGTTTCATCTTTTCATTTTCCTGTAGGTCAATTTTCATATTATTGCTTTCCTCATGTGCCACTTTGTGAGTTTGTTATTATATATATATATATATATATATATATATATATATATATATATATATATATATATATATATATATATATATATACCGGACAAAAAATTACTCTCGTTGCGTATTTAAAAGCATTGAACGAGGAGAATCTGGAGGTTACTACATGCCTGGGGCTTAAAGTAAATGTTACTGAATGGCAAATATGAGTGATTGCATTTGAATGCACCAAAGCCCATCAGGTGAAGGATGTAGCGCATCTTGCAAGTGACAATTTCTGCCAGAATTTTGGCCTAAGGATGAGAGTGTCGAGCGGGACTGCCGCATTGTTTCACAGAATGTCGCTACAAATTAGTTCGTCTTAATACAGGAATTGCGCTAAGAGGTCAACGCCGAACTTTCGGCCCTCATTACTGAAAGGACAATTTGCAGTAAACCGGAAAGCATTCAGTTTAGCGGGCATAGTGGCAGCAAAAGGCATTTGATGACTTATGTCGGAAAAGTTATCAAGCAACTGTGGACGAGAAGAGAGTGGAACATAGAGGAATGGAAACGCGTTATGTGGTTAGACGAATTGGGCTTCTGCATGTATGTGAATGATGCTCGGCGTCGAGTTAATCGTAGACCTCTTGAGGCTTTCTAGGAAGATTGCGTGCACTGCCTGGTTTAAGTTGGAGGATGCTCAGTGATGTACTGTGGGCGTTTTAATTATGCGGAACTGGGTCCATTGGTTGAGGTGAAAAACAATATCCACCAATATACCTACCATCGCGTTGCTGGAAGAGCAGATTTTACGGTTTGCCCTTCATCTTAACGCGGAAACTAACTTTACAATCCATGCTTCGGGGATGACAACTAACACCTTACCTGGTCTTACTTGAACTGTGACTGACTGCTATGATGAACATTCAAAAACATTCACATATCTGGATTGGCGCTAAAAATTCCCGGATCTGAACCACATCGCAAATATATATAGGAATACCTCGGACTTTTCAAAGTTCAGGGACGGCGTCCACACAATCTGGCAGAATTGCGCAATTCTTTGGCTGAACATTAATGTCTCTTACATCTAGAATCTTTTCCAGTCGATGCTACGACGAATCGCAGCTGTTAGTTATCCAAGCTAGTGGAGGTATTAACGCTATTTGCTACGTCCCCGTCCCAGCTGATTAATCTTTTTCTCAGTGAGATATTATATATATATATATATATATATATATATATATATATATATATATATATATATATATATATATATATATATATATATATATATATATATAAGGGTGTTCCAATAACTTGGACCGATTTTAAATGTGAGTTAAGTTTAAGCGTCTAATGATTCTTTTCTTTTTCTTTCAGTTTTAACAACTTCAGGCTTTGGCAATTTCAAACATGGAAAGATTAATAATCGAACAACGTGTTAGCATTTTGGTCACTTCCCGATTTCTTTGGTTAGCATAATCGACCAATCTAGAGTGCAATTGGGAAAATTGTTCGTAAATTCAAACAAACAGGGTCGATGGCAATATGAAAACGCAAATGCGTGCTCGTTTACGCCGTTCAGTTGAAAACATTGCTGCAGTGAGCGAGAATGTGGCTGAAGATCCAGACACCTCTATTCGCCATCGCGCGCAGGAATTGAACCTCTCCACAACAACGTTACATCGAATTTTGACAAAAGATTTGTCTCTGCACGCTGAAAATAATTCAATTGACACAAGAACTGAAGACTGCTGACCATTTGAAGCGCCGTACATTCGTCAATTGAGTGCATGAGCAAAGACAAGCGATGATGATTTTTCGCAAAAAAAATCATCTTTAGTGTTGAATCCCATTTTCATCTTGGTGGATTCGTTAATAAGCAGAATTGTCGCATTTGGGCTGATGGAAATCCCAGGAAGATTGTTGAAAAGACACTGCATTCACAAAAGGTCACTGTTTGGTGTGCATTTTTTGCTAGCGGAATGATTGGGCCGTATTTCTTCGAAAATGATGCCTGGAATTATATTAGGGTGACAGGTGAGCGATATCGTGCCATGATAACCAAATTTTTATGGCCTGAATTGAATTTTATGGATGTCAAAGATTTTGGTTTGAACAAAAGGCGCCACATGCAACACAGCCAATGCAACAACGGCTTTATTGGATGAAAATTTCCCAGGTCGCATCATCTCTCGAAACAGCAAGGTCAATTGGCCACCTCGATCGTGTAACTTGACGCCTTTAGATTTCTTCCTTTGGTGTCATCTCAAAAGTAAGGTCTATGCCAACAAGCGAACAACAATTCAACAGCTGAAGGATGAGATAATAAAGCATATTGGTGAGATCGAGGGGCAACTATGCAGAGACGTCATCAAAAATTTTGACCATCGAGTAGAGGTGTGCCGCCGAAGCCTTGGCGGACATTTAGGCGATATTATTTTTCACACATAATTGCCATGACTCAAGTAACATGATCCAATAGTAAAATCAATAAATTTTCACCAATAATACTGCTTTATTTACTGCTAACTTCGATCCGTCTTAATGGAATACCCTTATATATATTTATTTATATATACGAGTATAAAGGCTACAAAAGAAGAATCACATGCAGAGAAGTTCGCTAAGACTATGTTTGGATGGGTGAGGGAAAGGGGTTTCGATAAAAGCTTAATGGCCATTGGAGGAGACTCCACGAATGTAAACACAGGTGTAAATGCTGGAGTAATGCGAAAAATAGAGCTCCATTTGGGCAGAAAGCTTGTTTGGTTGGTCTGTAACCTGCACATCGGTAAACTCCTCTCCGTCATCTTATTATCAACCTGGATGGCCCAACACTCTCTGACAAGAGATATTCCGGACCAATAGGAAAGCTCCTTGACTCTGTTACAGACTTCGATATCGACCCAAATTTCACTCAAATATCTTTAGGTCTTCCTCTTAACAAGATACCTCAGGAAGTGGTGCAAGATCTTTACACTGATCAACACTACGACTATAGAATTGTATCGGCAATCAGAGATGTAGTGCTTCCTACAGGGCTTTCTCTATTAGAAATAGGACTAGTAAACCACAGTCGCTGGCTGACCACAGCTAAAAGACTTATTCGGATGTGGGTGTCAAAGTATGAGCTCAAAGGAAAAGCCTTTAAGAATCTACGTCTGATTGTTGAATTCATCATTGGTGTATATTACCCCTGTTGGTTTAACGTTAAGATTAAGGCACTCTTGGACCGAGGGACCTAGCCACATTCTTTATTAACAGCACTGCCTTAAGTCTCAGAGGAAGGTTGTGTTGGATATTCTTTTGCTAACTGTTAAGAGATCAGCTTGGTATGCATACAGTTAAGCCATCCTCTAAAGCCTTCTATGCGATGAAGATTAGGCAGAAAGAACTGAAGGGGTGAAAAGAATCCAGGCCATCAGGGGAGAAGGAAACCAGATATTCAACTGAGAGACTTCTTTGTAAGGCTTAGAAGGACACCAGACATCAATTGTGATGCTACCAGGACTCGAGATCTAATCAATTGTTGAGAGGATGTCTCTGAGCAACCTCTCACTTGCTCTTTAAGTACTTCTGAATTGAAAAACTTTATTGACTCTCCTACGAAAGTACCTGACTGGCCTTGTCACACACATATCATTGCGAGGGTTATAAGAATGGTGAATGAGGCTTCTTCCAAGTATTTCTCACATGAAAAGAGGGATGGGAGAATCAGGACACAAGAGATAAGTAGACGTTTGATGTCCAGAATGAGTCAAAGCAAGATTTGTGTGCTCTGTTGAAGTTTAACTTTTGAATATGACCCAAAGTGACACATGCAGCTATATGTAGAGCGCTGCATACACTTTTCTCACTGAATGAACATATAAATTTGAGGTTACTTTGTGTTTGTGTGTACTTGGATTAAATAAAAATAGGTTACATAAGCTCGTGACGAAAGGGAAAAATTTACTTTTATTTAAATGGAAATTGATGTAGGTAGGAGCAATTGTTTTACAAAATATAGTTATTTTTCGAAATCTACACCCAAAAATCTATCATTTAAGTAGCCCTCATTAAAGGATTTAATGAAAATATATGGTTGCCCCAAAGTATGTCCCACCCTAGTGAGACGTGGATGTCGTGGCCAGAGAAGGTGATGCTAGCGATGGCAGATAACCGGATCTAATGTGGGGTGCAGATGGGAATGGCTTCTGTTTCGTAGCCATTCAATTGCGGAAAGTTGTGCCTCATCTACGCCTCCCGTTACCCCAGGCAGGTGGTAAGCGTTGATTCTAGCAGATTCGCAGAGGATTTTAGATTAGTTGTCAAGTAAAGTTGTGTGTCATGAGTATAGCAGTTAAAAAGAAATTCCATGCCGGTTTATGATACGGCCAAGGAGTTGCATGTAGAGTGTGAAGAGGAGGTCCAGGGACTTATTCCTGAGGAACACCACAAGAGAAAGAGAGAGTGTTAGACTTCACCTCTCCCAGGGAGACAAACTCTGTGCCTCCGGTGAGATAGGATGTGAACAGGTCTAAGGCAGTTTTAGAGAGTCCAATGGTGGAGTAAAGGCGCTGTAGGAGGATTCACTGGTCTACTAAGGGATGAAGAAAGAGCATCCGCGGTCGTAAGAAGGTCGTGGTCATCCTAACCAGACAAGTTTTCGTGATGTGGCTGGAGGGAAAACCAGACTGAAAGTTTTCAAACAGGTTGTTGGTTTTGAGGTGGTCATGGAGTTAGGCAGCGATTGCCTTTTCCAACACTGTAGAAAGGAAAGGGAGGGTGGAGATAGGCCGGTAGTTGGCAAGCACTTCTGCTTCTATGTTTGGCTTTTTAAGGAGCAGGTTGATGACTGCAGTCTTTGGGTCAGACGGGTCATCGCCAGCCTGAAGGGATTTGTTGACGTTGTTGGTGATCAAAGGACTTAATGTAGGGAGTGTGTTTTAACCAGAGCTGAGGGAAAGGGGCCCCAACGAACAGGTGAATGGCTTCATCTTCCTCAATATATCATCAACGTCTTGTTAAGGGACATCCACAAAACGGCAGAGAGGCTGGGAAATCCAAGGCTGTGAGCTGACAGTTGGGACTGGAAGGGGAGGGGTGCTGGATAAAGAGAAGCGGATTCTATCTATTTTCGTTCTAAAGTAGATGAAGATATTGTATTGCGCTCACGGAGGGCATCCGAATATAGGATTTTTGTGGTTTAAGGAGGTGGTCATTGGTGGCAAAGGGTTACTTGGAGTTTCCAGAGCTGTTGTTGATCTCAATGGACATGGAATTGGAATGTGTGACACGGAAGGTCTTTGAGTATACCTTCTGATGCTCTCTGTAGGCTATTTTGTGCAGATTGAGAATTGTTTAGGTGAAGCATCATTCCAGGATGCGTTTCGCTGTCTTCAGTTTCCACAGCTCGACAGTGTACCAGGGGTAGGAGTGTGTGAAGATATGGATTCGGTTTTTGCAGGGGCATGGAGATCCAGAACGCTGCCCATTTTTTTAGTATTCTACTGATTCGTTGACTGATGGGAGACTTGCTGAGGAGATATTTTTTTAAGTCAGTAGTCAGGGCCTCCGCGTTGATCGTTTTTAGATTCCTGAAGCTGATTCGTCATTGAACAGCAGTCGGAAGATTTCTGGTTGTCGGGAATTCGAAGCCTTAGGAACAAGTGACGCAAGTGCATTGAAGTCGAGGGTAGTTATATTGAAAAATACTAAAACACTTTTCCTCATATCTCGTTTCCTTATATCCAAATTGCAAAACTTATTTACCGTCTCTTATAGTCTCACAATGTTTCTAGTGCTGCTGTCTCTCCAATGGAGGGGATGGATTTCTCAAACTGCTGATGTAACACGAACAGTCGTCTGCTTCCTCTGTGGGTATGGGGGGGGGGTGCTAATCTGTAAGGGCGTGAGAAGGCTAAGATCCATTTCACGTTTTCGGTCTTACTTGGACTGAGGTAGTTTCACATTATTTATAGTACTGCTGTCAGTCCAGATGGAGAGGATGGATTTCTCCTACTACCGATGTAACATGAAACGTCGTCTACCACCTATGTGGGTACGTCGGGGTTGACGTAGAACTCTAAGTTGCTTGAGGATGGGTGGGGGCTGAAATCAGGGTTTAATGCATGCTTGAGTTGGAGGAATTGGGAGATGGAGTACTTGAGTGCCATGTAATCCAAGGGAGGAGGTTTCTATCTTTCCCTCCGTAAGAGGCACAGCGATTTGCCTTCCTGGCCCGCTGTGCTGACGGTACTCAGCGTTCCGTCCAGCTCCAGCTGTTATTGTTATTTCTTTTTATTGTTGTTTCCTGTTCGAATTTTTTAAAGTAGCCTAGAACTAGGCTGTTTGTTTACGGCGACTTATGCCGAAGTGGGCAGTCACCAGATAGCCCCTTAAAAAAAAAAATCCAGCTTAGCCTCTTCTCCTTCTTTCTTTCAGCACATTGAGTCTAAATAAGGACTGTTCGTAAAACTTCTTGAATACTCGATTAAGCTGAAAGTCCAGCTGACATTTTTGCAGGCTGAAGTTCTGTCCTTTTACGGATGTTCCGTAAAGATTAAATTTAAAACAAAATTACACGGAAATCGCAACTTCAATTCCTATCGTATCTGATCACTTTCACTTCCCGTTATTTTTACTACAAACACTGCAAACCGAACGTAAGACTTCTATTGTAAAAATGGGAAGGGATAATTAAGGCAGACAACCTATCCAGTTTAAATCAAGAAGTGAAGTCCTTTTATATCTAGGAATGAAGTGTTTTGATGGTGTTGTAAATTCTTCCAAAAGTTCAAGCAGGGGATTTTAGAAAGTTATTTGTTTCCAGCTAAAATTATATAAAACTGACGTTATGACTGTATGGTATGCTACCTACGAAACAAATGTCAACAAACCGCCGCCATATTGCTTTCGAATTTGCATGTGTTGATAGGGTTTTAATAATATTTCTTTGACAAAACCATATTTCACACAAAATTTGATAAAAAATATGCACAGTTTCTATTGAAAACACATTAAAATATACAAATGAGGTTAATCAATGATTTAAAAGTGACTGGAATCGTTGATTACTAAGGAGCTTCACAGCAACACGTTCGTTCCTCATGGATAATAATATTTAAAAAACCCAACAAAATAAAACATGGAGATAGGGGAGAGAGAGAGAGAGAGAGAGAGAGATAGATAGATAGATAGATAGATAGAGTGAGAGAGAGAGAGAGAGAGTTAGAGAGAGAAAGAGAGGAGGGGGTAGGAGAGAGATGGTGAGGTAGGAAGGAGAGGTAGAGAGGGAGAGGGTAAGGACAGAGGGGGAAAGATACAGAGGGAGGGAGAAAGAAAGATACTAAGAATGAAAACTAACTAAAAAATAATAATAGAATAGTGTTAAACCGTTTAAATAATTACATAAATGCTTATAACTTACATGTAAAATTTGTAAATCGGTTTACCTCTCTTCTTTAGTTGATTTCCCCATTATTTGATTTCGATGAATATATGATATTTCATGTTTTGGCCAAATTTTGAAAATGTGCACCTTTTTTTATAACAAGCTTCCCTTGCTTGTACCTTCTTTTAAATTTCCTCCTGAACTACGACAAGACCCATGAACACCTTTCCTGGCTTCAAATTCTGTCTATTACTAGTAAACTGACTAATTCTTCTTTATATATTAATTTTTACTCTTCCTATCATAATATAATTAAAAGATCTGTTTTCATCTTCAGGTTTCTTTATGCCCTTTACACGGTTATTCCTTGATTCTTTCATCCATAAAGTTTAACATTTTAGAAATTGGACAAAAATTATGTTATCTTCTCCATCTCCTTGATAAATAATGCTTGAGTTAGCGAAAAAGTTTTTTACCGTTTCGCGCCATACCCTCCTTTGAATAATAAGAATATTCTCGTACTTCTTTTAATTCTAGCATTTGCTTTTCTCCCTCATATTTCAACATCATTATGCCTCTCTATTGTATTTAATTATCAGAATGCTATGGCGGTTTTTGTTGAGGAAAGTGTATAGATTGTTGCATATATTACTTTAAGCAATCAGATAAATGTTTTTCAGACCATTTATCGCTACCTAAATATAATGTCCGACGTGGCGAAAAGAGTAGTGCATTTTCTATACATAGGCCTAACTTAACAATAACATCGAATAGAACTTGCATAAAAGGATTTGTCATACTTAAGATGCTATTGTGCGCAATGTTGTCCAATCTTCTTTAATTAAAAAACTTCTAATTTCAATTAAAATCTCAGCTAGTATAAGCACGATGACTATATTTTAAATTATATCCAAACAATAATACCCAAACATTTTGCGTGTAGTTAATTATATTGTTTATTCACTTTTCGTGTCTCCTGCTTGTTATTTATCTCTTTCTCTGTACGCAAGGTACTTGGCTAGATGCAACCAACTCACGAAGGCGGGACGAATTCCAAATGGAACGACTTCAAGAATCGTTTTATATAGCGTCAGGCCGAGTTCATTCCCACGAAGGCTGTCAGACTAGCGAGCATTCAGCCTAGGTGGTTTTCTCAAGAAATCGCTAGTGCTATTAAAGCTAGAAAGACAGTACACAGAGCATGGAAGGGTAATAGTAGTGCGTTGCACCATGAAGCCTATGTGACCCATAGCAGAACGGTTAAGGCACTAATGCGCACGGCTAAGCGTAACGAAGAAATTCGTGTAGCCATGAGGGATGTGGACGGCGTGCTCCAGGATTCAGATTAGGAAATAGCTGGCATACTCAACGACTACTTCTCCTCGGTTTTCACGAGGAAAAGGGACGGAGAGATACCTAGACTGCCAATAGTGATAGAGCGTGAGTTAGAATCACTAGAAGCAATAACTACAACTTCCGAAGAGGTTTCTAGGAGACTAGGTCAGTTAAATGCGTATAAATCTCCAGGTTCTGACGGCTTCCTGCCAAGAGTGCTGCGTGAGGTGAAAGATCAAGTGAGCACTCTTCTTTTAGAGATCTTCAACTCATCGCTCGGCAGTGGCGAACTACCTGCAGACTTGCGTATGGCCAATGTCATCTCGATCCACAAAAAGGGGGACCATGGCACCGCAGGAAAACTATCGACCAATAAGTCTCACTTCAATCGTAGGCAAAGTACTGGAAGACATCCTAGGGGATAGGATAATGAATCATTTAGAGTCTCACGACCTTCTGAGAGACACCCAGCATGGTTTCCGAAGAAAGCGCTCGTGCCTCACGAACTTGCTTGAATTCTTCCACAGGATAATTAGGGAGTTTGACAGAAGTCGAGCGGTGGACATACTTTATTTGGATTTCCAAAAGACTTTCCGTAAAGTGCCCCACCGCTGACTGATAGCGAAAGTACGTGCCCTGGGAATAAGAAGAAAGGTCGCAAAATGGTTAGAAAGTTGGTTGTTGGACAGGCGACAGGGGGTTACCATCGGAGGCCACACCTCTCGGTGGTTGTCAATAACGAGCGCAGTCCCTCAGGGTTCCGTGCTAGTCCCTCTATTATTCATCATTTACATCAACGATATAGATGAAGGAATGGTGAGTCGTCTAGCGAAATTTGCCGACGACACAAAACTTGGAGCTAACGTAACGAATCCCGAAAAGATCGAGATGTTGAGGGGTGACCTACGCATGATTGGTGAGTGGGCTAACAAGTGGCAGATGCCTTTCAACTCAGACAAATGTAAGGTTATGCACATCCGGTATGTCAATCTCCGGTCAGGTTACGAGCTACAAGGTATGCGTCTTGAATCCACTGATGTCGAGAAGGACTTATGTGTGCTCATTAACCGCGATCTCAAATTCTCGAAGCAGTGCTTACAGGTGGAGAAAAAGGCTCATCGCCTGTTGGGTTACATCAAGAGGCAATTCAGCTTCCGAACAAAAGAGGTTGTTTTGCCTTTGTACAACTCGCTGGTGAGACCTCACCTAGAGTACGCTGTTCAGTTCTGGTCTCCTCATTATCGAAAAGACATTGATCGTCTGGAAAAGGTGCAAGCCAGGGCCACAAAACTGATCCCATCGCTAAGGAACAAAACATACCAAGAAAGACTGCAAGAGTTCGATCTTTATTCGTTAGAGACTCGAAGACTTTTAAAATCTTGAAAGGATTTGAAAATGTGAACTCCACCAAGTTTTTTACCCTCAACCGGAATACGACTAGAAATCACGGATAGAAGGTGTAGCTGCCCAGATTCAATACCATTCCGGTGGGTAAGTCATTCACATATGACATTTGTGACACATGGAATAGATTACTAGCTGGAGTTGCTGAGAGTAGCAGTGTCGAACAGTTCAAGAATAGACTTGATAAATTGCATTTGAAAACTTGATGATCTCATAGTACGTGCTAATAATCGAAACCGCAAAAAGTACCCCCTCGGCATGGGCCGCAAGGCCTTTGTGGTACTTCTTTTCCTTGTAACTCTCTCTCTCTCTCGCTCTCTTTAGCTCTCTCTCGCTCTCTCTCTCTCTCTTTCTTCTCTTTTCGCTCCTGACGTCTTATCCTTAGCTCTCATCTTAATCCTCTGTTTATTTGTTTTACTGTTATTGTGAAGTCTTCGCTCAGTCTCTAGATTATTGAATTTACATGATATTAATAAGTCTATTTTTTGTATTTATTTCTCGTTTCTGACACTTCGGCTCCTCCTCTGTTTAATCTAAATGCCGCTAATTCATTTCATAATTGAATAAATTTCTTGTTTGGGCGTTCAATCTTCTCACCCTATTGTTTATATATTACAGTTACTATTTTCTTCCATATTTTATTAATAAGGACCTAGAAATAAAGTAAGTAAGTAATGATTTTCTTATGACATGACTTTTCTGGCTCCTCAAATTGGAGATAGAAAAGTAATGTTTCAAGAAAAAGAAACGGATTTTTTAAATCATAGCAACCGAAAAATATTAATTGAGGAATAAAGAACTCGAAAATTAGTAAATGAAAGAAAAAATGTTAATCTGCGAGAATCACACAAACAAATATATTTTTCACTCGAGAGAAGAGCCACGTACAAAGTATTGCATTAACTAAAATAAATACAACTTTACCGCATCACTGGGCGCGTGATTTGTGGTGGAATAAAGTCTCGCATTTACGTTGACATCGCATGTTTCCATTAAACCAATTATAGGTCTTAAAGAAGAAACGTCAAAATTTAATAGATGTAAAAAGCGTTTTGGAGAAAGATGAAATTTGAAAACTTACAAAAATCTGTTAGCGAGTAATTTAAAACTAAATTTCAATATAGATCGATTTTGCAGCACAAACCTTCTTTGAATACCATGAAACTAATTTAAGTTAAAATAACATCAAAGGCATTTTAATTCATTATTTCATGGTCTACTGAAAAAATCTGGATTTTCACTTTTAAAATAAGTGTCTAGATTGGTTAATCGATACTACTTAGCAGATAAAGTAACTTCCAAACGCTTCTTTGTCCCGTATTTAGGGCCATTTTCGGATTATCGGATGATTTAGGGGTCAGATAATGTTGTATGGTACAAAGGCAGAGTACAAGTGCTTCCTTGTTTTTTCGTGTATAATGAAATTTCTCATCACTTTATGCACTGCTCTAACTAATTATCGAACCCATTGAATTAATTATGTTTGAGTTAACGATCTTGAAACGGTCGCAACATGTCTACAAAAATCAATTCCTTAAAATATTTCCATAAAAGATGCAAATCCAAACATTAGAGGCATTGAAATCGCGGGAAATGTTTTACTATTGATGTTAGAACCCAACCCTTTTCAAAATTCATCAGCCCAAGGGGGAGACGCCTATAAACGGATTAGTCCGTTATTAACATGGGTAAAATTCTAAATACAGATCAGAGTGCAGTTTAAGTTGGCCAAAACTTAGCTATCTTGAAAGGTTCTGTGGTAATAGAAGCGGAGTACAAAAACATACTTTACTACTATGCAGATAATATATTTACAAAATTAAAAGGGTTTTAATTAAGGTATATAAACATAAGAGACGTACACGAGTCTCGGCTTCGAAGTTACCTGGGCGGCGTCGGCGCCGTACACACAAATGGACAATAACAGATGGGGCGCTCAAATGACCTTGAGCGCACGCAAAACCAAATGACAGAGGCTTAAAGGCGAAGGGGGAGCTTGCATAGAGAGCTACGCGTTGCAGTTACCTCGAAGATTTAGTCAGAGGGAGTAATTCTGCCTTGTTAGAGACGGCGTAGAGTCCACAATAATAGCCTCTTGACAAACGACTATTACGCGAGATGGACTCAGATGTTGTCTTCGAGTTTAGAATAACGAATCGAGAAGTTGACGCGTCGGGTTCGGGTAACGAGTACCAACGAGTACGGGGTTGACTCTCGCAAGTTCTAGGAGAATACACGGAACTTGACGGATTCTGCAAGGGTTCGCGCGGAACTGACGGGGATGGGAAGATGGCAGATACTCGCGAGTACTCGGGATACAGTCGTTTAATTACTGCTATTCGAGTCTGGCGTCAGACGTTTTATAGGGGCGAGACCGAGGTTGCCTTTCCCCACACCCAGAGGAGGAGGGTTTTAGTGGACAGACCCTTCGCCGGGCGAGGTTGACTTCGCCCGATTCCCGCCGTCGCAAGATAATCCCCGGTGGGACCCTTCGTGCTCTTAAGCACATCTCAGGCTTCCGCGAAGTCGTGCATCCAGCACATCCCAGCCTTCGTGATAGTGCGCCTCATTAGCGTGGATTAAAAAGGGTCGACCGTGTGTGTCCTCTCTCTCTCTCTCTAACAATATGTTTAGTGCCACTTGAAAATTAAACTCTTTTATTTTTCTCTCGTGATGAATATTTCTGAATATTACCATCACAATTACCTTTCATTTCTGCGATAATAAATAGGTGTTAGTAAAGAGTGAGAGAACGAAATCAGGTCTTAACTCTCAGTACGGCATAGAGTGAAGCATTAAGTGAAGTAAATACAGAAGCGTGTTAATCAGGTGGATTGGAAGGTGGGACATCACGGCTAATCTAGTCCCTAAAATGGACAGGGATTAATTTGTTGCCAGAAAATTTGGAGGAGAATGTATGGCATGAAGAAACACATAAATTAAAAAAGTACCAACTACCTGCTTTGAAAACACCTAAAATACTGAAAGTGCAATAATTCATTCACTAGAGCTCTTCCTCCAAACAGGCTGAGATTCATTTATTCATTAATTTTTTTCCTTCTATGTCTCTTCGAATGACATCTCCTTTTTATTACCAGCTATTTCTTCTATTTATTATCTCACCCTAGTCCTATCTCTAAGACTATAATAATTTGATTTGTGTTTATGCTAAGAACCAATTAAAAATATGAAACTTGGAAACTATCGGTGGTAAACTTCAAAGAATATTCTTCTGAAATTTACATGGAAATTAAACAAGTATATTCAATAAATTTCAGATTTAGATATATTGTCCTCTAGTTTTGGATGCCACTAAATACTGAAGGTCGATCTTGTTTAGGCCAATTTCTAATGTTAATAACAAACGATAAAAAACAAGAGAAATACTTGGGTCTGTCTGACCAATTGGTTGTACATATACAGTGAAATCGATTGACATCGGAACTGTAGGTTTTCATTCTCCTGATTCTAACTCATTCTGTTATTCAAGAGACAATCTAATTTTACGCTTAACATCTGATTGATGTTCACTGGCAAACAAGTAAATTGATTTGCTATTGAGTTCCTATCCTTTTTCTCCAATTCTCCCCTAACGTATTTGCTTTGATACGTTATCAACATCATATTACCGCTATCCGGTGTACCTCTCGGTAGTGGACTTGGCCTCTTCTACTTATTATAGGCAAAGATGGGACAAATAATTCAGAAAGAAAGGCAAATAATACGACGAAAAATTACATACAGTGTGAGATTTTTCATGGAATTTCATCTTACAGCAATGTGCTATGGTCACATTCTGGCTATGCTAAAATTTCTTTGTATGCATGATGGTGAGAACTCGACTATCGACTTGATGTGTGCCGCGTCACAAACGGCACACACATTGAGCTTTTGTAATATATTGAATATAAAATTACCCTCACAGGAATTTTCATTGGAAATTTGTATAATAAAATTTCTAATGTTCACAATTAGGCCTTTTAAGTTTCATTCCTCTTGACCATCAAGTTACTCAGATATGGAGATCTAAAATCATCTCGAATTTTTTGAGACACCCAGTATTATGATCAAGTTCGAGGGGGAATTTTATAGAAGTAACTCGAAAAGTATAGATATTAAGAAATATATTGACATCTGTAGACGAATATGTCAATATTTTTCTCAATAACCTTAATTTTTTAGTCATTCCTATAAAATTCATCCTCAAAGTTGAGCAAAATAGTATCCTACATTTACTAGATCGTATAATGATACATAGTTCGACGATTGGCTTTAAGTACTCTGTTTAACGCAAGTCTACTATTTCTAGTTCGTATATTTATTTTTATCATGGGCACAATTATAAAATAAAGTCTGTATCTACTTCAATCTTATTAATTCCATTATATTTTGACAGTACCGAATTTTTGGATACTGTGTTTTCTAAACTCTTTGAGATGGCATTGCCAATTTCTTGGCACTTTTTAAAATTCGGTTCATTAAACAGAATGGAACAGACAACACCTTCCCTCCGTTTTTCATTATAAAAGTTCTTCTGATAATTTTTCTTTCTTCCACGTATTTTTAAACATCTAAATATTTCTGTTGGTTTTAAATATGAATCTACTTATTCAGTCGATTGTTCAACCTGCAATACAGGTTAATTTGGTCAGACAAGAAACCTTTATCTATCCGAGTAAATCAACACAAATATAATATTAGAAGAGGAGAAAGTAACATTGCTCTCTTTTTACATATTTTAGAAAATAACATCTCAATAATTGCAATTCTTCCAAATTTAATTATCATTCTGAAGTTTTATAAAAGAAATATCGTAGAGAGTCACTAATTTGTAGCTTTACCAACCTGAATATGTCCTCTTATCTTTTTATAATTGATTTTTTAATTAAACTATGTAACAATTTTTGTTCTTGGCCAGTAAGTGTTATTTTCTAATTAATTTTATTGTAAAACAATAAAAAAATAGAAATATTTCTTTTATAATTTGATTTTGTAGCTTATATGATGAAATATTTACTAAAAATTAGCAAACTTTGTTTCTTTCATTCATTGTATGATTAAAAACAAAAATTAAATTTTATTGAAATTTCTACAAGAAAAATTAAAAAAACAAGTTAATAAAATTAGAATTAAACACTTTTTCCGATTTTCGTTTGCAATGTAAATCACTCTCGTACAAGCCTTCCAATGTAGTATATCATCATGCTTTCCTTTATCCTCCTTGGTCCCTTTGTTCAAAGTTCAGTATATTTTGATAAACGCGCTCTCCTTGCTACTCTGAATATGTTTTCATATTATTCTTGAGCTTGTAAAGATCGGCTTTAAGGATCAGCAGCTTCAGGGATATCCTGCAGCCCATTTGGCCATATTATTCCACTAAGTTCTCTTCCTGTTTTGCCTAAATGTCAGCCTATGAGTTGCTCTAAAAGACCCGACACACTGAAAGCAGAGTTTATTAGGCTTCTTTTTCCTTTTTAATAAGCTTTTCAAGAAATTTTGGACACAATAAATTTCTGTATTTGTGGTGCAACAAAGATACCAGCTTTCACTTTTGCCTCAAGTTTAGGAAATACATTGTGAAGATGCCTGAAGGATGCAAACTCTTCGTTAAGAGCTCTAACTAACTGCTTCATGAGCCCTAGTTTTAAATCCAATGAAGAGAACAACACCTTTTTAGGGTCTTTCAATTGCTCATGTTTTGCACTATACCCTCTGGTAGAGAGAACTCAGTCATTTGTGGCTAGTGCTGATTGTAGTAATGTGCTGCGGTATCCCTATTGTCCAAAAGACAGAAATGACATAGAAACTTGATAAAACCGCCCCTGGAAACCCATCAAAAGTGCTACCCTTTTCAAATCTAAAATCACTTTTAGCCATACTCCTTTAATTTAGAGCTCCTCCTTGAGGTATTTTAAATGAGCAAAGGGAAGGAGTAGATGATTATTCCAATTATGGAGAAGTACATCTTTAATGCGTTTCGAGGAGCTGTCAATAAATAGCTCCACTTGTTTAGATTACATATAATTCTAATTCAGACCAGATACATCATTGGAGTAGCATAATTCACTCTTTCCCCTGGGAATCAAAAGATCTGCATTTGACTTTGACCACTCCTAATATCTGACAAAGTCATTTAGGTCTCTTTGGTTTGAATATATGGATTGCTCTCAACAGCCATACGAGGAGCGGTCAGTAAGTTTTGCAATTCGGATATAAGGAAACGAGATATGAGGAAAAGTGTTTTATTATTTTTCAATATAACTACCCTTGACTTCAATGCACTTGCGCCACTTGTCCCTGAGGCTTCGAATTCCCGACAACCAGAAATCTCATGACTGCTGTTCAATCCACTCCTGGAAGGTGAGCTGGACATCTTCATCGTCCCCAAAATGGAGTTCACGTGGTGCAACCTTGAGCTGGCGGAATAAAAAGTAGTCGCTAAGGGCCAGATCTGGACTGTAAGGGGGATGGTTGAGCTCCTCGAATCCGCACTCGCGTAGGGCAGCTTGTGCAACTTGTCGTGGAGGAGCAGGACACCGCGTGTCAACTTGCCACTGCGCTTCTGACTGATGCACTTCTTCAACCCAGTCAGTTCCTCGGCGTAATATTGGCCTGTGATGGTATTTCCACGAGGCGCATAGTCCACCATCAACACTGTCACAGAATCCCAGAAGATAGTGGCCATGATCTTCTCGGCTGAGGGTTGGGTCCGGAACTTGATGGGGGTTGGAGAGCTGCTGTGCTTCCAGGCCATGCTTTCGATCTTGGTCTCTGGATCCCAGTGATGGACCCACGTTTCATCACCTGTCACTATGCGTGACTCGAATCCCGCCGGGTCTTGGTTGTATAGGAGCAGCAGCTACTGCGAACTTTGACGACGTTGAAGTCGATCATGGGGCGTGAGGTTTCATGAGGTTTCTATGGACCCAACGGTCAGAGACCTTGGTCCTGGTCAAATCGTCGTGGATAATGTTGATAACACTTCCATGTGATATTCCCAGTTCTTGCTCGATTTCTTCGACCTTCACCCGTCGATTTTCGAAGATCATCCTCTCCATACGGGCCACATTGTACTCGTTGGTCACGTCTGATGGGTGTCCTGGACGGGTGTCATCTTCAAGGGACTCACGACCATGGCGGAACTCCCTATTCCAGTGAGCAATGATGGCATATGAAGGGGCGGTGTCGGTGTACACTGCAACCATGCGTTCATGGATCTCTTTTGCATTCTTGCCTTCCTTGGCCAAAATTCTGATCACTGTATGGCGCTCAACCTTCTCCATTGTTGAAAAATTTGTGACTAACGATCTGCGATCAGCTACTGCTTCTTAAATAGACGAGGCAGGAGCGTGCGGTCCACGTCCTGACTTGTCATAACTTGTTCTAACCCCCCACAAACAGCCATCCCCCTTCCTCTGTTTTGCCCTACCGATTCGCAAAACTTATTGGCCGCCCCTCGTATCTCTCATATTGTAATCTTCATATTCACTGATCATATCAGCAGCTTAAATTTTGCTGTTTTCTGAAGGTGGCTTATTCGTTTTATGTGTGGTAGTTACAAGAAGATCAGCACTGTGTGGTATTGGTGCACTAGAGGATGGAAGATCGGATAGGAAATAAAAGCTACAATTTTGCCAATTAGACGTTTGGAAGGGTCCACCACGTAGAGTTAGCAGTTGATTGAGCGGTCAGTGAGTTCACGCCAAATCGTGGAAATGGCAATCTTCGCAGCATTTATTTCTCTTATGTACCATCCTCTATAAGTAAAAAAATACTTTATTAGAGTGTTCGATTCAAACAAGCATAATAGCTTAAATACTTGTGATATTTAATATTTTAATTTTTGCAACAAACACATTTTTTACCTTCCAAATTATTCTTTCAGTGTTTACAAACAAGATGAGGTGCCCATAGTTTGTCTTGGCCCCAACTGTCATACCGAAGTATGCTTTGTAAGCTTTACACATTCTCAGAGATGCTGCCACACTAACTTTTTTGCTCTCGTTTTGATGAAATGTCCGCAGATATGACAGAATGCACCTGAAGAATGATTGCAGCCTCTTGATGCCATTTCTCTTCGGATGTGTTCAGTATGGTAGCGAGAGCTTAAATGGTAGCAGATCTTTTGATCCTTGTATAAATATTTCTGAAATAATATTTCAGAATATTCAAGAATGTTCTTGAAGTTTCCAGGAGTGTTTTCTTGCCACTTCGGAACATTCTTGAAACTTCCTAAAATTCTACTAAATTCTAGGAATTTATCATTAAATCTAGAATGTTTTGGTGGCTTCCTTAAAACAAATATTATTCTACAACATTCTATAATAAGATTTGCAATTTTCTACCATGCTTGGAATAAAACAAAATCTAAAACCTTTGATATATTGTCAATGTTTTCCTGAAATTAATAATACCCTAGAATTATTTTCTAAATCGCCAAATTTAGAAATTTAGTGCCCTAACCAGAAAAGCAAAGTTTTGCGATCAAAATAGAATTTTTCATTTCCTCGAGTTAGAAACAACTGGGAAATAGCACTTTCAGTCCAGGAACAGGAAAAAAAGTGAAATTTTGTTACATAATCATATAAAACTAATAGTAAATGAATTTTTTTCAATCATAAACATATGTTATCATAATCCAATATTTTTATTTTTTTTTTATTTATTTATCACTTTCATTCTCTCCCCCCTTCTCGCTCTCCCTGATGTTCGCCTCCAACTTTTCCAGATTTTAATACATATTTCTTTTATACTCAGCTCTTTGATATGATTCCTTCTTGGTAGTTTGATTTCTTCTTTCCCCGCCTTCTGTAAATCTTGTATTTCATTTAATCCTTTCCCTAGACATACTACATATCCTTCTAGTTTTTGTGGATGTGTATATTTGTGTTTTTGGATTCTGCACATGCTGTTTCTCAAGATGCCGTATAATTCATTATTATTTTATTCTCTTTACTATTGGTTCTTAAATTGTGAAGGGCGTTCCCTACCTTTCTAGGTAGTATATATATATATGACTGCGTTCTGTTTTTATATCTATGGTTACGAGCTAAAGCCCCTAAAGCGGACTTTTTATTTTATTCAGGATTCGTCAGTCTTAATTTTCTCTATTCTCCGAGGGTCACCTCCTTGCGAGAGGAGCACCCGATAATCGGTGACGAGGCCTACTTCTTCAGGCCTACTTAATCTTTACGGAGATTGTCATTGTGAAAACTTGGCTGTCTAAAGGTCCTGGAGGGTGAATGGTCCCCTCTGATATTAAATGTTGGTCTCGATCTTGTCATTGACTATGATTTCTCTTGATGACTCTCTGTGTGTTTATTACAAGCCTTTTTTATTCTAACGAAAGATTAAGGCCGTGGTTCCGTTTTTCCAATCCGAGAGCTGGGCGAAGCTTATTTGATCAGAATGTATGTGCGTGTATTTAGTGTAGGCGGATGTACACCAAGAGAGTGTTCGAGTTTGGAAATCTGACCTATCTATCAGGCCGATATTTGTAGTAAGATCAAATTTCGTTTTCCGCGGGTCCATGTCTATGTCAAAGCTGGTGGATCAGACTACGCAAACTATCAAACTCAATATTTGTATACACAGCTATTTCAATTGTCTTCCTTATCGCCGTGCCGACAAAAGTGTCGGCTCGCACCTGTTTTCTAATGTGTGTTTACCGTGAGAGCGTAGCGATTTCATTGCCTCGTGTTTTTTACATTATTTACAAATATAATGTTTGCTTAACATTGATACATTAATTATTTACTAGTGGTATATCATTATTTACGAATATACTGATTGCTTTGCATTAATTGATTTTTAACAAATGTCATATTATTTTAGTGTTTGGTTTGTGGGCTAATTTCAAGATTGCATAGGGCCAACGGGTGCTCAAACTGTGAGGTTCCTTGTTGGCTTTGCTTCACCTTGTAATTAAGCGCTACATATTTATTCCTTGATAATGAACCTGAAAATATAGTTTGAAAGTACTTGCATTCCTCTTTTTATTTTTCTGTCGGTGGTTTTGCCATTATTGTTTCTCTCACGTGCTATTGATAAGGGTTTAATTTATGAAAATACTGAAAGAATCCAAATTAAAAAAATTTCCTTTGGTGTTCAAGTTAGAATATTCTCTGAAAAGAGGCAACATCTTGTGGGCAAACTGAAAACAAAATGACCCCGCTTCACGCAAATCGTATCAACCGAAGTATGTGATATATGCCGTGGTATAGCTGTCTATCCAATACAATATCTATTATTAGTATTAAGACTGAACGCTACGTTGATGCGCAGACTATAAAGGTCAGGTTGACACGTGGGGTCAATTTACTTAACTAATAAGGTCGAGTTCGAGGTTGGCGTGATTTGAATAACAAGGCGGAGAGTGACGTTCAGGTTAATTAAATATAAATATAAATTTTAATTACCAATTAAAATTAATTAAAATGATATAAAGGGAAATTAATGATTGGCTAATGATTTATAGTTACCGGTGGAAAAATCTAAATTCAATTAATTAGTTTAGAGCAACCTACTCAGATCCAAATGGTCTCACCAGATAAAAGGTGAAAAGGGGCTTACGGGTCGGAGGGTAACGGGGAATTCACAGGAGACTTAAGGCAAAAGTAGGAGTTCAGCGAGAAGATCTTCTCGTCATCTTCAAAGGAGGGATCCTCGTCATGAGAAGAGTTGAAAGAAGGGCATGGTTGGCACCTTATTTTAGGGGCTGCGAAGGCGTAAGTTATAACCTTGCTCGTGCTAGAGAAAGAAGCTGGAATACTTGGTGATTCTCGGGAGAGGTATAGCTACCTCAGAGTAACTTCGACAATGGCTGGATGCTTCGAGGACTCGAAGGAGTAATCAGGCGCGGGTGCTTCAGAAGACGGCGGGGGTAGATGCTTCCGTTTTACCGTGGATGCCTTACCGGGGAGTGAGTGTCCTGACTTCTACTGGGTATAAACTGACTTTGGATGAGTGATGTCTTCTGGGAACGAGCCTTGTCTTTTATTAGTCTTCACAGGCGTAAAAAGGCTTAAATATGCAGTCTCCTCAAGCGGGAGATGGGAAGTAACCTCCACTTTGGTGAATTCTCAGGGGCAGCTCGAGACGCCAACTGTCGGCGACAAACAGTTCTTTTACCCCCTCTTTCTATCTCCGCGGGGGAAACTGCTGGAATTTCCTAACGCGTGGGGGATGTTCTCCACACTCGCTTCGATGGTACGATGGGGGGAGGGGAGCGCATCTGGGCTTGCTTTGTCATGTGACTCTCGGACACGTGGGGTCTGTGTACCCACGCAGCTTCCTGCAACCTCATAAGCGTTGTGAAGCAGGGGAAAAAAGGGGTCTTCTTATAAAATATAATTCAGCCGCAATTTCCATTTGAACACTAAACGATTATCACGGGCACATTAAAACTGGAAGTAAGTATCTAGGAGACACAAAGACCGAAAAGATTGAATGCTGAGATTACCTTTATGTAAGTATGCTACAAACGCAGTCGCTTGTTTATGAAATAAAAATAAATATATAGATAGGATAGTGAAAAATAAATAAAATTAAACTATAAAGTGCAGCAGACCAAAAAATAATGGCGAATGAGTGAATAAAACTTAAACCAAGAAAACAACTTTAATCTAAAATCAAACATAGGGTCGATTTTTAAACAATTCTGTCAAAAGAATATCCTCGAACTGATACAATAATTTAAAAGAAAACTGGTAAAGGAGGCAAAATCAAATAAAAGAGGGGTAAAAAACATGATTTTAACGCTTAGACCACATTTCACCTACAAAGCTGATCGGAGAAGTTATGCGCACTTAGCCTAAATGGAGTTACCTTCAACCTTCTAAATCTCCAATATAACAAGACACTCACAGCGCCCAGAAATTCCTAACTGTGCTGCACATGGGATACTAAAAAGGGATTTTCTTAAGGACAAGATGCAGAAACCTTGGACAGGTGCCTAGTAGAGCGGTCAATAAGTTTTGCAATTCGGATATAAGGAAAAGAGATAAGAGGAAAAGTGTTTTATTATTTTCCAATATGACTACCCTCGACTTCAATGCACTTGTCCCTGAGGCTTCGAATTCTCGACAACCAGAAATCTCCAGACTGCTGTTTAATTCACTCCTGGACGGCGAGCTGGACATATTCATCGTCCCAAAACCGGCGTCCATGCAGTGCAGCCTTGAGATGGCGGAATAAAAAGTAGTCGCTAGGGGCCAGATCTGGACTGTAGGGGGGAAATGGTTGAGTTGTTCTAATCCGCACTCGCGCAGGGCAGCTTGTGCAACTCTGGCCATGTGGACTTTGACGACGTTGAAGTCGATCATGGGGCGTTAGGTTTCTAGGGACCCAACGGGCAAAGACCTTGGTCATGGTCAAATCGTCATGGATGATGTTGATAACACTTCCACGTGATATTACAAGTTTTCGCTCGATTTCTTCGACCTTCACCCGTCGATTTTCGAGGATCATCCTCTCCACATGGGCCACATTGTCCTGGTTGGTCACGTCTTACGGGCGTCCTGGACGGGGTTCATCTTCAAAGGACTCACGAACATGGCGCAACTCCCTATTCCAGCGAGCAATGGTGGCATAGGAAGGTGCGGTGTCGGTGTACATGGCAACCATGCGTTCATGGATCTATTTTGCATTCTTGCCTTCCTTTGATCACTGCGCCGTGCTCAAACTTTTCTATTGTTGAAAACTTTGTGACTGATGATCTGCGATCAGCTACTTCTTCTTAAATATACGAGGCAGGAGCGTGCGGCTGCAGGTCCTGACTTGTTATAACTTGTCCTAACACCCCCACAAACAGCCATCCCCCTTCCTTTGTTTTGCCCTACCGATTCTCAAAACTTATTGACCGCCCCTTCTATCCATATACGCACTATCATGCAGCTATTCAGGAACAGAAACCCTATTTTAATTTTTGGTTATCTTTCTCTCTGCTGGGCTAAGTCGGGTTATTGAACCAAGAACAATAATGTTGAAAAATTGGAGATGCTTTCGAATAAAAATGTAGTTTAGATAATCGGGCATTCTTTCCTTAAATTCAGCAACAAAACAAGCGTTACCAAACCAGATATCAGACTAGGGAATCGAAACGTGCTTTATAATCTTCACACGGTGCCCATAGCCATCCTCTGCAGAAATCATATTGGGATAATGTTCTCATTAACTGAAGCTAAATACAGCTGGCTAACCCTTAGAGGAAAGGCTATGCAAGAGCAAACAACAAAGTGAAAAATGGAAAGAACTACTTGATAAAGTAGAAAAAAGTGCTCGAAAAGAGCATGACAAAAATAAACGGAATAAAAAGAAGAAAAAAAGGAAAACCATCAAGTTAGATGGTGAAAATAGAGAGCCCACAGATGATAAACAGTTGAAAGAACAAAGACTTCGGTCCCATTGGGAAAAATTTCACAATGACACCGTAGGACAATGCCCGATTCGACGATCATATAAAAGAGAGTAAGAGAGTTTCTCGAAAAAAAAACTACCAATATATAAGTCCTAGGTTTTCAGCAAATAAAGCCAGAAAGAAATACAAGAGCACTGGTGCAACGATTAGTAAAGAAGTTGTGATTTCGATACGCTCATTCAAAGAGTGCACACGGACCATCAAGGATGGCAAATTTCCCTTACAAAAGCATCAAATATTATGTATACTGGATGGAATTAGAAAGCTGTTTAACGCCTGGCTGACTCGACCTTGACTCGGGCTCTAAACATTAAGAATGATTTTTATTTATAAGATAGGCAAACCTCCGAACTTGATAAGACAAATACAAAAGTTATGGAGCGTTTACTCAGCGATTATGTACGAAACAAATCAGTGTACATATAGAGGTATATGAGGGTACAACCTTCTGACTGAGGGCTGGAGTGCCACAAGATGGGTCTTTGAGCCCGACACTATATTCATTGCACGGGGGCGATATCTCAGGCCCATTAAACCAGGATACATGAACATGCATAATCACACGATATAATCCTGATAGTTATTACACTATAACGGAACCAAAGGAACCAAACAAGAGTAATAAACTGGAATTAGAAAACATAAATATGAGAAAATATGGAAAATCAGGACAAATATTTGCAAATTTAAAATTATCCCAATAGGAAGAAGAAAACCCTTTCAAATCATAATACACGGTAATGACTACAGATATGCACATGAAATAATAATGATAGGAAAAAAAATGTAAAGTACAGAATATATTCCACCCAAGATAAGGAAAAGAAACAAAGACAGGCAAGCGGAGTATCACTTCGATCAAAAATGAGAACTCTCGGAAAGTGAAATAAGAAAAACTATATAACACGCTAGTAAGAGGTTAAGTATATAAGAAGGTTAGCACATAGCTAAGTTAAAAGAACATTAAATGTAGATCATCCACAGTAATCTGGCTCTGCCCCTCTCCTATCCCAATTTCCCTTACCGTTCTTTGGGCAGATCAATTAGGATCAAATATAAAGCTCAAGAACATTTAAAAAACTTAACATTTCATATTTTTTCTTTGTCTAAGCCTCTTTCAAACCTCTCCCGTCTTTCGCCTGTACTCTGTTTTCAACCAGCCAAAATATAGCTCATGTGAGTGTACAAGGGAGATCTTGCCGAGAAGTCGGCCTCTTTCTACGTCTCTAAGCCGGGATGAGATGGAAAGAGGGGAGGAAATCCTCTGAGGTCGTCTATTCCTTTCTTTCCCTTTCACTAATTGGGTTGCTTGGGGGGTGTGGTAAAAGAAGTCAGTTTGCACGAGGTCAGGGATGGTGGCAGGTCGTGGTATAAGAAAATATATGGAGCGAGATCAACGTTGTTCGGTTGCTGTGCTCAAACAAATCAGATGGAGCCATATCATATCTTTTGTGTGTCTGTAACATAGAAATTCAGATAGAGATAGATCATCATTGTTAAGCGGCTGTTTTTAGAGAAGTCAAATTGAGTGATATCATACTTGTTGTGCCTGTGCCAAAATAAGTCAGATGGAACGAGATCAGGGTTGTTATGGTGCTATTTAAAAAGACATTAGATTGAGCGAAATCACAGCTATTGTGCAGCTGTGGTAAAAGAAGTCAGATGAAGATAGATGAGTTTTTCGTTGTCTCTGGTAAAAGAAGTCAGATGGACCGAGATCAGGTTTGTTCGGTGTATTTAGTAAAATAAGTCAGATATATCAAGATTAGGATTGTTCTCTGATGTAATGAGATCCGAATTGTTCGTTAGCTGTGTTAAGAAGTAATGAAGAAGGAAGCCTCGGTCCAGCTTTCCTGTTTTTTTCCCCAATTCTTTATTTAATATTTATAAAACCTCTACGTAATATAAATCCGTGATAATAATCATTTCTAAAAAAATCCACCAAAATCTTGAGTTTTAAGTCCAGGAAAACCGTGGCCATCATCTCTGCTCGACCTCCCCACGCTGACTTTGACGCGGCCTGTAAGACCCACGGGGAAACCACTGTTTATATCGAGACTTACTTTCAGGAGAGCATTGGTAGATCCACGCCTTACCGCTTTAACGAATCGATCTATAAATTCTTCCTCAGCCCAATAAAGTGGTTTTTATTGGTTTCTGTGTCTCTCACTAAAGTTAACAGAGAAGTGAAATAATGCATGCCAACTCACGCATCCTCCTGAGTCTACAGCAGCCTTTGCGCAAATCACTTTTCATATCTATTCATTTCATTACATTCCACCTTTTCTGTGTTCTCTTCTCTCCTATTATGTACATATTTTTCTGTTGTAAATAAATATACTATTTTTAGGAGTTCAAATATATTTGAAATCTTTTTCTTCTCTCGACGCGATAGATTTACTGAAGTGTTATTCGACCCAGGATAAAATATTCGGAATCTCTCGTACTTGTAAATTCTCTGAATCTCATTTTGAAGGAATTTAAAAGGCTCAATTTTATTTGAGATCAAAGGGGAAGAAATGTTTGATTTAAAGCTACCTTTCTCGGAGGAGGAAGGATGTCACTCCTTATGTTCATAATACGAGCACACTAATTAGGAAAGAACTGAAAGAATCTTTCATATTACCTATTTTTAAAGTAGATAATGGAACGTATTATTTTCAGATGACAATAGAGAAAGGAAAATCGAATAGAAAGTGACAATGATGGTTCTGTGCGTGTCCCTGATCCTACCCTTTGAAGGTAAGATTAAAATCAATATATGAAAATAAATCAAATTCCGCACTTCAGTATGAAAGTGAATTGGTAGCTTGGATCAACTACACAAGAGCGACGACCATCTTAAATAAAAGAACATCTTGGTTCCTATGTTACATTGTTCGAGAAATACGTCCAAGCGTAAGGAAAGCAAGATTTGAGACAAGATCAAAGCTCTCCCGTTTGGACAACAAATTTGCTTCATCTGTATCATCCATAAATCATTTATTTTAATGGAAGATCTTTTGCTAATTGATTACTCCATCCTTGGGCTTTAGCTAATTTGTTTAGTATTAATCTCTTTAAAGTATATTTTGATTTAACTCTAGGTAGTTGTATTAGCTTTAAACACATTTAAATATGTTTATATAATATCAGCAAACCAAGGCCATAACGTTAAAGAAACTATACCCGAACCAGCCTTCCGTGCTAGCGGTGAACAGGGCTCTACCGGTGTCAATTTGTTTTCGGTTTTAACCAAATAATCAGGAACCAAAACTTTCTATTGGAAGAAGAAGAAAGGCATAATTTTGCCTAGAAAATGTCCGGATTCACTCATATCCACTTTTACAAGGCTTAAAGACAAATCGTCCGTCTGTTGCGGAGCAAAACAATTCCCAGTTGGGTTCTCTGTAAGTGTATGTCTAAAAAAACCGCTAAGTTTGATTACATTAAAACGTAGATTTATGAGGTGTAAATACGTCTATGACTTTAGTAACCTTTAATATACCACACACAAATTTTCATAAAGCGAATGAACTTCTTCAATCGCTTTTGGCGTAGCTGTCATAAGCCTGGGCAGGACTGTTTTAACAACAATGAAAAAACATTTTAATTAATTTGTTTCATGACAATTTGGTGTTTTCCTTAAGCGCGCCAGTTTGGATACCAGAAATATATTAACCATAAATTATATGCATATATAAATGATTATTATGTGATACAAATGTATGTGTTACTATGTACCTTCTATTATGATTTGTAATGATGCACAATACTGAGCCCTGAAACACTAGGGTAAAAAATATATATCATATGAATTAGGAATATATATTTATATTCAATATATAATGCAACCTTACGAATTATAATGTAAACAAGCCTACTTATAGTCGTTAGTAAATTGAGAGAATCGAGGATTGTAAAGTAAGTTGAAATCGCCATGCCAAAGCCAGAAAGCAGAATTTTCCTCCCCACTATTTGTGTAAACGGCAACTTGGACGAATTCAATCAGATTATTTAACTCAGTCGAATTCAATCAGTTAACCACTCAGTGCAAATCAACCCATCTGCCTCTCCTTAAATTAGATTTAATTTCTTTTCTTCATTTGGTCTTTCCACTGTGCTGAATTAAAGAATCTATCGGGTTTCCAACGAGGGAACTTTGATTCAGTGTAGAATGATGGAAATGGAAGGGAAGGGAAGTCGATAAATATATGCAAGATGAAAAAAGCTGCCATGCAAAACCATGTGGGTGGAGAGGAAAGATAAACTTCGAGTAGCAAGTTCGTCGCGAAAGAACAAGCAACCACTAGTTCAAACTTGAATCCCCCTTTGGTTACTTGGCCAAGTGTATTAATTTTTATCTGTAAAGAATTTACTGTTTTATTTTTTATCTTGTTAATTTATTGCCTTTTATGGATCCTTCATTCTGTTACCAAGTCCGTTGCAACAACCGATTTGGCGAATATGAAGTTCTATTGCTTACCTATGGATATCTGTGCTACGTAAGACTATAACAGCAAAAAAGGCACTTATCTACTAGTAATTACTAGTTCAAATTACTGAATAAATAAAAAAAAATGATTAAAGATCCTAAAAAAGTGAAATAGGAACCTTCTCGCCCTACTGAGCATGTGGAGATAAGGATATTAGACTTTATGGATGGCTTGGAGATCTTCACTTTATTAATAATACCTCTTGGCTTAATTCTTTAAGTAGTAGAATCCATGTTAATGAAGGATGAAGACGTTTTTCTACTTTAGAAGATTGCCAATGATAATGTAACGATTTTATTGAAAATTAACGATTTACTCATCTTGTTCCAATGATTCTAGCGTGTGTCTGTCTGTGTGTGTGTGTCTGGCTATGTATTTTTTTTTTCATGAAATGATATTTTTTTCTTGCACACTAATTGTGAATGTGTTGTGAAATAAAAAATCCCCGTAGGGTGTATTTTTGCTAGTTTATAAAATTAAGTGATTTAAACCAGCTCCGATCTTAGCAAATTGGAAGCATCACTTAGCATCCTGATGATAGCCATCTAAAAGAGTCGAGTTTGAGTCAGGTTCACGTTGCCGGGACTATGTTGAGAGGAACAGGTGTTCGAATCCTACGACACATCATGAAATGTGAAATGGTTAGAAATCATGCATCTAAATAACAAATGTGAGGTAGCGAAAGATATCACAATTTAAAAGTAAATAAATAATATAAATCATAGAAAAACTGACCTTCGCAAATGGATAGTTGCTACTTAACCAAAACTAAATCAGATTTAATAGAAAAAGCCTTGGAAAATAAAATGCTTTGATAAAAAATAAATTATTTCCAAAAATATTCTACTTGATAAAGAGAACATTTATTAAAATAAAATAATAAATATGAATTTTGTAATACTCTTTAATACATTATCTCCCAAATTGAATAGTCAGAATTATTGGGGATTATTTTCTAAAATTTCTTTTAGTTCATTTTGAAGATATTTTCTATCCACAATTAGCCTTAGAAACATAAGTATAGCAACTAACTGAAATTTTGTGCATTATTTCTAAGATAGCTTCAGAGTCATCAAAATTAAAATATATGATTTAATGAGTTGATGCTCTTTAATTTGGCAGCAAGCGGTGTGTTTGAGCTTCTATGAAATTAGGCGCATTTATGGTTGTAATTCAACAAATATCTTAGAACAGAGAAGACTTCTACTTTTCCTGGTAACTATTTTTCCAATGAGGAAGTATCCTGTAGAGATATTTTCCTTTGCCCATCACACACTGAGGCACAATTTGCAGAATTGAAATGAGATGTGGACATAGGGAGCGTACTTATTATGATATACAGCAACCCAATTACATAAACGCTTGCAACATTTACAGAGTGACTTTTACTTAATTTCTATATTAAAAACCTTTACTAAACGATGGAGAAAATTTCCAAGAATGTTTTGCTGTGTCTTTTAAAAAAAATATATATTTTATTTTCATCTCTGAGATGTTTTCGTATTTTCAAACGGACAATCACGCTTTCTTTGATCTTTGCTTGACTGAGCTTGGGCAATTTCATTATTAAATATTCGAAAACAGCACCAGTTTTACCCAAGAGTTTCACGATATTCTTGATTCTTACCAAATTCATACGTAAAAGAGCAAAATAATTTTAGATACTCTACTGAGAGATTCTTCAAATTTGAATAGGTTTTTCAACTCCGTACCATGCAATGCTGGAATTGATAGCAATTAATTTACTTTATGAGTAAACCCCAACAACCTTCATCAATTAATAATAACAAATAGTTTCTGAGACCATTTTTGTTGTTATATGCAATAATGTTCACAGAAATAGTGAAGGAATTATTGTTTTTTGTTTCTGTTGCTTCTGCTTTCATTCTTTGGTTGCTCAAGATATTTAGCCAAGTATCTAAATTCTACAGTGTACTAAATAAGGTTCTCAGGTGCGTAACTAGGATTACATTAGTCAATGTAAAAAATCTATATATTCATCTTATCGATTATCTAAGTCCTAACTCTAGCTACTGGTAGGTTGTGGAACCGGATGCGGATCTGCAAATGGATTTAGTGTAATCACATATGAAATATATGAGTAGGTGAATTGTTTAATCTTTTTTCTGTCTATTATTGAAAATGGATCTATAAAAAGGAACAAAGATATTTAACATTGTTTAACTAGTAGTTTTTCTCCCCCCTCGAACCTGGAACCTTGAGGGGCATCAAATTCTTCTTCGTTTTCAGTAACGCTCTGCCACATTATAGAAATAGTAATTAATTTAGCATAGTTAAGTTAATAATTTGCGGAATCAGCGGACTAATATTAATTATAATCAAATGAATTTATAGCGGAATAATTGATCTTAATAATTTTGATATTTCGAAGTCATAAACTTAGGCATTTCCATTATCTGTATCGATGACAGAAAGAGAAAATGTAAGAAACTATGCAGGACATCCGATTAAGACACCCCAAAAGACAGCAGCATTTCTTAAAATTCTATTTTACTTACAGGTGACGAAATACAAAACGTCCTACAAAAAGGGTTTATTTTGGTTTTCTGAGGATAGGAAATAAAATAATACTCATTCCTTGGGCCAATTCTCAAGAAATGCAGTGTCTAAACCTATATCTAACTATAGGTATTTTAGAGAAACAACCTTTCTCATTAATGTTATCTTTTACAACATTCGAGCATTGATAGGTGTTGAGGAATAGGTCACCTCACTAGATAATATATATATATATATATATATATATATATATATATATATATATATATATATATATATATACATATATATATATATATATATATATATATATATATATATATATATATATATATATCTAAATATATCTATTGTTTGGGAGAGAAGAGGTAAAGACCAAGGAAATATGTATATATACAGCTATACATACATATATCCTCTGAAGGAACGTACATGTCCTTGCTACGTACAAGTACGTTCACTTCGTAAAAGTAATCCGTTAGTTACAAGGCATAAGAGTGTGATTTACTACAGAAGCCGATAGCGTTTAACTGAGTTTACCAAAAGTATAATTTTTAATGAGTCAATAGTTAACATATATATAATATATACATAAGGGAAATATAGGAAATGTAAATAAAGGACAACTCTGACATAATACAGATTAATGGGCAATCGAGGAACATTAATTGCTCGTTAATCAGCTATTAAATGGAATATTACAAATCAGTTATTCAGAGGAAATATTTAAATTTCGGAAAGTTGGTCGATTATTGTGAGAATCAAGCAAATGGTCATTTTACCTTTAATGGGGTCAGCTCGAGGAAGGGAGAAGGCCAGCGGACGGGAACATTGAGTGAATATCCTTCAGCGAGTCGGCGCGAGGAAAGGATAAGGCCAATGGACGTGGCCTCAGATCAAATATCCTGACGGTGACGAGGATGAAGGGGAAGGGGGACCAAAAAACGAGTTGACGATCCTTCTTGAAGGCGGACGATGGCACCTCTGCTCCGGAGAAGTGCAACCTACAAATCGATACTCTGCAGTGGCTCGGCATGAAGTGTCACACGGAAAACTGAAGGGAAGGATGGGTCCAGATGAGAAGAGAAGAATCCTGGCCAATCCTTCGGGACGAAATAATTCGAGGCTTGCTCTGAACAGATTAAGGCTTGACAAAAGAGATTGGTCTGCCTGGTGAGATCCAATCTCGAGGTATAACCGAATACCGGGGAACTTGAGGAAACAGACACAACGATCTGAACCGAAAGCGATGGGTTCTCAATCTAACCAGAGACTCGAAAACCCAGGGCATTTATATGACGGTCATTTTGATGCTCAATTGCTGTAAGGCACAGACGTCTGGTAGAAGACTTCGGGTGCCTAGAGGGATTGGAATTTTTCGCCCGACTGAGGTCTTAATGGCCTCCAACGACGTGAGCGGTAGACTCGGCGAGTAGCCTCAAAAATACGGAGATTAGCGTTTTCACGGTGGGATTAAAGCTTTGAGCGCCCTCAATTTAATTAACTGGACCTACGAGGTAGCTGGCAGATCTTCCAATTCTTTCTTACTTTTTCCGCTTCTTTGGACTTTCACGTGGAATTAGATTTTTAGAACGGAGTGAGGAAAAAATTTAAGGGGCAAATTAAGGGGATATTGCTCTTTGACTTTTATTTCATTAGAATATGCATATCTTGCTAGTTAATAATTCTGTAAGCTTTGTTAAAGGCAATTGAAACTTTAGAATACCATTAAAAAAAAGGTTTTATATTCAATATAAAAAGTGCCACAACGAATCAATGAAGATGACGTATAATACTAAAATGTTTGCAAGTTTTAAAGGAGTCTCAAAGCTGCAAGGAGAAGCTTCTCTGCTAGATGTCTAAGTTTTATTAAAAGAAGAAATGTGGATTTGTCTTAAGCTTTTAAAATTAACAAAACATACACGTAAAGTTAATCACAAAATGTAATATGGGTGGAATTTAAAGTATGCGTTATTAGACAATTTTAGTCAATATTCATATTTCCATCTGATAAAGGCCCACCCATTTTATTTTAGGATCGAATATCGCCAAACTGTGGTAACTTCTTATTTAACGCCTAAAATAGATTCTTCGCTAAAGTACCATCGCAATAGTTAAGAAGACATAAATGCATTGTTGCTGCTTTTTAACCATATGTGAAATTGAGTCACAATCTGTCACTATTATTTGGAAGCTTTTTATTTTAAACAGTGTATTGGCGTAATATCATCCTGACAACCAATGAGAGTGGAATGGTATATTTCATTTCTTACCATTTTCCAGAAATTATTGTTCGCTTTTTAAGAAATCTAAAAATAAATCGAGAAAATATTCCATCATTCTTCTTCCAGAAATTAATCATGTTGAGGCGTATCACAAGAATATAAATTTTAGGCTTATTATTTTTTGACTGATAGTGTCGGAAATTCAAATATTTACGGATAGTTATTAATAGCAAGTTTAACGCCCTCTTTCAGCCATTGTTGGGTCTATTCAGGCGTGAAAAAGAGAGTGGAGATTTAAAAAAGGCGCCAGTTTCTCATTGGGCAGTAGGATCTGGAGGTTGTTCACTCCTCCAGGTTTCAATTGTAGTATGGCATTAATTACCCCGCTTGCACCATTCACCCCCTTGCGGGAGTTTAAAGATGTTTTAAAGAAATTTTTATTTTATTTTATTTATTTATCTCAGAGAAAATCTGCTTAAAACATAAATACATATATTTTTTTAAAATAAGTTTATATTTAAAAGACTCATTATTTTCTTTCAACAATAAATAATCTTATTTTTCACTTAAAATATACCTCTAGAACATGGTTAACCAAACTTTTCCACTACGTGACCACTTTAAGTAGTACCAAACCTACCTTAACCCCTAATTTTTTAAGCCTAATTGTCCCTATCGGTCAATATCTATTTTTATAAAAGGTTTTACATTTAATCCAATAAAGTTGTTTTATTTGTCTCGAAATGTTGTGTTATAGTATAAAAAAAGAGCACTAGCGATATAAATTGTTTATTTTTAAATATTAAATAAAGTGGTAACCTTTGCTTATTCATGATTTGTTTTCGACTGGTCAAAAGGAGACCCAAGGCTTTTTAACTTCAATAATCACATGAATCTTGAGTAGGACAAGAAGTCTGCCTTTCAAACTTTCCTTAATTCCGATGGTTCTCCATAGAATTATTGGTATTTGAAGGCGCGCATTCCTTTACTAATTAGATTTATATCTATGCAATTAAGTAACTGGAAAACAACAGTCTATCTTTAGTGTGTGAATTGACTTAGTGCATGTGTATGTGATATGAACGATTCAGAGAGGCATCGGAAGAACTTGGGACGCAAATCTGAAGCACTGAGGAGAAGACGCTTTCTCACCCACTCACAATAGTTAGATAGACTCGAAGACTAAAATTAATCATATCAAAGCGTTGGTTACGAGAATATGGGTTCCATATATTCTATTTAACCCTTCAGAATTTTGCTTTGAGAAGTCGTTCTTATCAACGAGATATTTGCTTCATGATATACACGAATTCATAAGCAGTATTCTATCGAGATAAGGATAATTTTGTTGTGAAAAGAGTGCAAATGAGGTTATCTATATTTATATGACGAAATTCCGAAAAGTTTGGGGAAAAAAAGAATTGCATTCATGGTCCATCATTAATATCTCCTAAGAAAATATTATGAAGTAGAAGTGATAGAATGGTTCATCAAGAGGAAAAACAACACATTCATAAAGCCTCCATTTGAACAACATGAACTTTGTTAAAATGAAACCAGGAGCTATAATAAAATTCTGTTGGAATTACGGTGGAAAATGCGAGAAATCATTTATATGATAGAGAAAATTTATTATGACAATACACCAATAATATCATTGATTTTATTCTTTTTTTACCAACGCTAACAATAATTTGATATTTGCCTTTGTTTGCATTTTAACATAGATCAAGCAGGGATCTTTTAAATATTTTATTCTTTATTTCATCGGCAATCAATCATATTACTATTTCTTTATATATATAATAACATTTATAAGGGAGTTTATCGTTAGGTAAGAACGGAAATTTGATGTTAGTTTTTTGTTTTATTAAGTCTTGGAATTTTTGGTCCAAACAGCTCGTGAGAAATTTAATTTTTGCAACAACACTTTAATAACAATAAGAATATATAACCAATTTATTAATAATTTAACACCACTTTACAAATAAATTACAGTATCGACCAAATGATTCTCCTAGTTTATGAATCTTGAATTCCAACCAAGGCAAAGCAATGAATGAAGTCTGGATGGAAGTTATGCAGGAACCTAAATGTAAATCCGGTGAAAATCGGTTGATAATTTAACGACTACACGCGAATATAGTCGGACACTGTAATGATGAACAGGTGATAATGAATGTCTCTGAAAGACTATTTCACTAAAGGGCTAACTTCTGTTTTTTTTTATATAAGTTAAAACCAGAAGCCGTGGTCAAGACCTCCGATCATTTGATAGGCGGAGCTTATTGACTTTAGGATTCAAGATACAGTTTGCATGAACACTTTCGACAAAAGTTTGTTGTTGTGAGCGTATCCATAGATGAATTAAGAACTTTCTGTTGTGTCAACTTTGGCAACATATCGATGGAAATGTTTATGGTCTTACAATAGGCACAGGCAAGCCTTTAAGGAAGATATATATATATATATATATATATATATATATATATATATATATATATATATATATATATATATATATATATATATATATACATATATATATATATATATATATATATATATATATATATATATATATATATATATATATATATATATATATATACCCTTGGCTAAGAGTATAAATCATCCTATGGAATATTTTATGTAATGTAAGTAGACATTTGTGGTAAATGGATACAGTATTTATTTATATATATAATACTCACGTATGATTCATTATTTTAGTATGTGATAGAACAAGTTGAGGCAGCGTTAGTTTCAACTCCTATCACATATTATTTAAAACCACGATGCTCCCACGTACATCTTCGCTTCGAAGCTTGGCGTCTTATAGCAGCCACCGGATGTCAATGTTTAAACAAGGAGGTTATCGTCCCCCCGTTCGCCCCCATACGCCGACTTCACCAGATTGAGTTAGGCTTATGGGCAGATAAGGCATTGTTCCAAGCCTCGGCTGTGCATTCCCACTCCATTGTCCCCCACGCCAAGGGGGTGTCTCGACTATTTAGATGGAAACTTTACCACTAAGATCAGATTGGAGATCCAGATTTTCGTCGCAAAACATCACCACGACCCTCTCTCACTTTGGGCGCAAGGGACCTCGACCTCGAGATTCACCATCACTTGTCCAGAAGAAGGAAAAAATCCCTTGAGTGCCAAAGTTCGAGCCTTTGCGACGCCGAGTCCAAAAGGCTTCCCCCTCGTTGTTCAGAAAGAGAACAACGTTAGAACAGCCATTGTTCGTTCGAGCCCCGTTGACAAGAAACGGTTCTCACCCTTCCCCTGTTGTTCAGGAAGAGAACAACGTAACAACAACCATTGTTCGTTCGAGCCCCGTTGACAAGAAACGGTTCTCACCCTTCTTCCGTTGTTCCGAAGAGAACACCGTAGAACAGTCATTATTTTTTTGAGCCCGTTCGCCAAGAAACGGTTCTCACCCTTCCCCCTTGGTGTGTAGAAGAGAACAACATTAGAACAGCCATTGTTTTTGAGCCCGTAGACAAGAGACGGTTCTCACCCCCCCCCCCTGTTGTTCAGAAGAGAACAACATTAGAACAGCCATTGTTCTTGAGACCGTAGACAAAAGACGGTTCTCACCCCCCCCTGTTGATCAGAAGAGAACAACGTAGAACATACATTGTTCTTCAAGCCGTTCGTCGAGAAACGGTTCTCATTCCCAAGACGCCACGTCAGGATCATCTTATTTCCCCCTTCGGCTGGAACTCGCCAGCTCAGTTCCACTTCTTAAGCATATCGAAGATACATAATATCGGCCCGCCAGACATTAACGCACTCTAAAGATAATTAAAGAAGTTCCCTCAACGAATAGTTATATATGGTATATCGTCGAGAGTCCATTCTACGACATATATATATATATATATATATATATATATACTATTTAAATTTGGTATCAGGTGTGTTAGGTTTAACGCTATATCTTTGCGAACACTGGTCTCAGTCGAGTAAAGCATAGTGTTATTCGTTATAATAATAGAGTATTAGTAGTTCCCTTTTGTTTTAACGATTGCTATCCCCTTTTTTGAAACTTAAGAAGCTGGAGTAGCTCAAGGAACTGTTATAATAATTTGTTGTGTTTTTTTTTACTTTAGTCAGTGGTTATTTAGATCGAGAAACCAAGTACGAATAGGTCAGTGCCTATATTTAGGTAGGCTAATCTCTCTAGAAGGCATAATTCTTGTTGCAAGGAATTTTAGTTGGTTGACTAGTGCGCCCCCAAGTGCAAAGATGACTCAGTTCGAAATCTTTAAAGCGCAAGGAGAATCTTCGGGACTCTCCGGAAAAGAACTAATTAAGTATGTTCAAGAGGAGCGAAGAAAAGAGCGTGAAGAAAAAGAAAAAGAAAGAGGAAGAGAAATCCAACGAGAAGAAAGAGACAGAGAAAGGGAAAAAGAAATCAAACGAGAAGAAAGAGAAATCCAACGGGAAGAAAGAGAAAGAGAGGAACGGATAAGACAAGCTGAGCTTCACCATCAGATTGAATTAGCTCGTGTTGAAGCAGAGATACAGTCCGCCAGTTCCCGTTCGGGAGCCCCCCTGAATCTCTCACTAAAGCTCCCCAATTTCAGGGATGGAGAGGATTTCGGAGCATTTTTAGCCCACTTCGAAAAGATCCTCGAAATCAATAACATGGATCTGGAGGCTGAAGCTGTAGCCAGATTACTTTCCCTGTTAAATTGTAAATTGCGCAAATTTTTTATATCTATACCATCTGAGTGTATAATTAACTACAGCACCTTAAAAGCTGAGTTATTAACCGCTCATAATATGACTCCCGATTTCTACCGCCGAGAATTTCGAGGAGGTCGTATTAAACCCGGACAGACGTTCCGTCAATTCGGATACATTCTTCAGAGGAATTTTAAATTTTGGTTAGAATCCTCAAAGGTTGATCCGAACTACGAGTCCTTAACAGACTTCGTGTTGCGAGATCAATTTTTGGCGTCTCTCCCGACGGAGATCCACGCGTTCGTCAAGGATCGTCGGTGCCAGACCTTTAAAGAATGTACCGAAGAAGCGGATGTCTATGCCGCAAGCCATAATTTATGCCCAAAGGAGAATCGAACTTCTCACCAACCCCTAAACCAGGAAAGAAGGAAGGGTTCGCGCCCCTTCCCAAGAAAGCTGACAAAGTTTCCGGGCCCCGTAAAACCCCAAAACTTCTTCCCCCCAAACCAACAACGGGACTCCAAACCTCTCGTTAAGATTTCTCCTCCATCTCTCTTCCCGAAGCGACCAATTATATGCTTCACCAGTGGTGTAGAAAACTACATGAGCTGGAATTGACCCTAAAATTCTAGGGTTAAAAGCGGACCAGCCCACCAAGTTCACCAGATTAATGCCATCCCGGCTCTTCCGGTGGTGCAGACCCAAGCAGCAACTTCTCCCCCTCCGTCAGGCCACCAGGTAAATTTTATTATTGATAAAAGTTCACCAGAAACTTTGAAATTTGAGGAGGGCAGCGTAAACGGCTGCCGAGTATCGACTCTCGTCAGGGACACAGGATGTACGTGTTTCATCGTGTCCGACGAACTCCTTCCCCCAGTGGACCCTAACCACGAAAAATTTGCGGTGGTACATGACTACCTTGGCCGGGTGAACCGATTTCCCGTTGTTAGATGTTACCTGCAGTGTCAATATTATGATGGCTGGGCCTAAGGCATTTCAGCACCCATAAAATTCTGTTGGTACTTATAGGACAGAGCCCTCAAGTAAGCTCCGACCCTGTGTCCCAGGCCGCCCTTACTCGAGGTCGAACTAAGAAAGAAGCCCAGGAGCCCGTCCCCATCAGAACCCCGATACCGTCCGATTCCTCGGAGACCCCTAACCAGGACCTTAGGACGGCACAAAAGGAGTGTGAATTACTAACACCCTTAGGTGATAAGGCCGAAGACAAGGACACGGAGACTGTCCGTGGACCCCAAGAAAAAAAGAACCCCCAACGCGCCCATGGAGATACCTTCGTAGAACTAGACGAAACATCGGCGCTTGAAGAAGATTACACCGCGGAGTCCCTTAATGTAATACAGATAGTGTGCACCCAACCTGATGCCGATTACCCTCCTCCTTCCCTACCAGGCGAGTCTTTGGAACTCTCTGACCTGGATATTGACGCGCAGCTGACACCACATCAAAAGAGTCAGCTACAAGAACTATTTGAATGGAGTCACCATTTAACCACCCTATTAGCTCTTTTCGAGCGACTGCGCGAAAATGGCCTCACCATTGGACCCAGCAAATGCCATTTTGCCCACAAAACCATCAAATTTTGGGGTTTCAAAATAGGACAAAGCCAGTTGGGTCCCCAAGAGATTAAGGTTAAGGCAATCGCCGACATGTCCCTCCCAATTACAAAGAAGCAATTCAGATCGTTCCTAGGATCAGCTTCGTACTATCGGCGATTCGTTCCGAATTTTGCTGCAATTTCGGCGCCCCTCAGCTCCCTTTTAAAAAAGAATTCACTCGATCGTCTACGTTGGAATGATGTCGCTGTTTCCCATTTTAATCAGCTCAAGAGTAAGTTCATTTCTGCCCCCATTTTAAAGTTGCCCAACCCGGAAAGATCCTTTGGGATTAAGACCGACGTGAGCAACGAGGGCATTGGAGGTGTACTCCTTGAATGCGAGGATGACGGAACGAGTCATCCAGTTGCATATGCTAGTCCTCAATTATTACCACGCGAAAAGAAATATGCCATTTTAGAAAAGGAAGCTCGATCAATTATCTGGGTCATAGACAAATTCAAGATGTACTTAATAGGTAAAGAATTTCAGATAGGAACCGACCACCGTCCGTTAGCCTATATTAGGAATGTGCAACACTCCATCGGCCGAATCATGCGGTGGAGTTTACTCTTGCAAGAGTATCAATTTAAAATAAATTATATAAAAGGTTCCGATAACCAGGTCGCTGACGCACTCAGTAGGAATGCGTTACCGAATAGCGTAGAGTAAGTGTATTCATAGGATTAGTATCTCCATGTAGGTATATACCGTCTTGTACGACTTAAATTAAGATTCTCTGGTAATATAATTAGTTAATGTACATATATGTCTGAATTTTGTAACGCTCAATGCCTAATATTTTTTTGTATGTATATATATTTGTACCCATTAATTTACGTATAAATTATGTTGTCCCATATGTACTAATTTTATATCATTTCATTGTTCCATGCCTTTTTTTTTATTAAGTTTGTATTAAAGGTTATTTTCCCTTATAATCAAAAGATCAAAATAATCATATGTATTGAGGTAATACTAGTTAGGTGCAGGAAGGTACGGTTGGTACAAGAAAACGAGTTCCCCACAACGGAGCTCTATCGTTGTCCCTTCTGTCTTTTTTTCGAAGTGACAACTTCCCCCTGGAATGGAGGGGTGTGATAGAACGGGTTGAGGCAGCGTTAGTTTCAACTCCTATCACATATTATTTAAAACCACGATGCTCCCACGTGCATCTTCCCTTCGAAGCTTGGCGTCTTATCGCAGCCACCGGATGTCAATGTTTAAACAAGGAGGTTATCGTCCCCCCCCGTTCGCTCCCATACGCCAACCTCGCCAAATTGAGTTAGGCTTATGGGGAGATAAGGCATTGTTCCAAGCCTCGGCTGTGCATTCCCTCAAAGTTCCCACTCCATTGTACCCCACGCCAAGGGAGTGTCTCGACTATTTAGATGGAAACTTTACCACTAAGATCAGATTGGAGATCCCGATTTTCGTCGCGAAACATTACCACGACCCTCTCTCACTTTGTGCGCCAAGGGACCTTGACATCGAGATTCACCATCACTTGTCCAGAAGAAGGACAAAATCCCTTGATTGCGAAAGTTCGAGCCTTTGCGACGCCGAGTCCAAAAGGCTTCCCCCTCGTTGTTCAGAAAGAGAAAACGTTAGAACAGCCATTGTTCGTTCGAACTCGTTGACAAGAAACGGTTCTCACCCTTCCCCCGTTGTTCAGAAAGAGAACAACGTTAGAACAGCCATTGTTCGTTCGAGCCCCGTTGACAAGAAACGGTTCTCACCCTTCCCCCGTTGTTCCGAAGAGAACACCGCAGAACAGTCATTATAATTTTGAGCCCGTTCGCCAAGAAACGGTTCTCACCCTTCCCCCTTGTTGTTTAGAAGAGAACAACATTAGAACAGCCATTGTTCTTGAGCCCGTAGACAAGAGTCGGTTCTCCCCCCCCCTGTTGTTTAGAAGAGAACAACATTAGAACAGCCATTGTTCTTGAGCCCGTAGACAAAAGACGGTTCTCACCCCCCTGTTGTTCAGAAGAGAACAACGTAGAACAGCCATTGTTCTTCAAGCCGTTCGTCGAGAAACGGTTCTCATTCCCAAGACGCCACGTCAGGATAATCTTATTCCCCCCTTCGGCTAGAACTCGCCAGCGGACCGAAAATTCCTTCACGTCGCCTTCCACTGCACCACTAGTATAAAGTTACGTAAGCTAAACGTCACCTTTGAGTACTTAACCCTTTTGTCAATTCTCTCCTGTGCTTTAAATGGTTTAGCGAACCATCCAATCCCTTTAACTCTATATTTGTTTTACCCTTTTAATTCCTTTAATCCTCGGATTAGCCCGAGTCTCCACTACCCTTTCGATTCTCTGTTTATGTCAATATTTTCCGTTTTGTGTTTGTTGATAGTTATTATTATTAAAACTATTTTATTAATGATAGCAATATTATTATCCTTGAGCTCAGTTCCACTTCTTAAGCATATCGAAGATACATAATATCGCCCCGCCAGACATTAACGCACTCTAAAGATAATTAAAGAAGTTCCCTCAACGAATAGTTATATATGGTATATCGTCGAGAGTCCATTCTACGACATAGTACTTAGTTAGATCCAGTTTTGCTTAAATAAGACCCATAATTCTCCATGGTCGAGATTCCTCCAAATTTTCGCAAAATTCTCACGCTATCTTTTCCAAATCAGCTCGTAATTTTTCATACACTCCATTTTTATTTGTACTTCTGGTACATCTTATTGCTTTTCTAAGTACTTCCCACAAGTGTTCTATTGGAATTAATTTTGAGCTCTATTCAGCTACTCCATAAAGGTGATTACCATTTCTCTAAACTCGTTCTTGTTGAGGTTGTTTATACCATGCGGCATTGTCCTGCTAGATATAAATTAATTTCTTGGTCTAGTGGGATGCAATTTCTACATAGATGTCTCTAAAACTTTTGAAAACATGATGAATAAGATGGGAGTTTATTCTTGCCTTGCATAAAAACATCTCTCCTGACCTTTATACTTCACAGTTGGTACCACATAAACTGTGCGATATGCCTCTCGAACACTTCGTCTCACACAGGTAGTACCAGAAGCGCTGAAAATATAAAACAAATCTTAAAAAACGTTTATTTTTAAATAATTTTCTTCAAAGATATATTTTCATGGAATTATACAAATTCCATGTAAAACAAGAATACATTATTAGTCTTTGATACCTACTTGATAATTACTTTCATTTGACCAGAAAACTTCTGAACAATGTTCATATGTCTAATTTTGTGATCTTAGGCGTACTAAAGAGTTTATTCTATGAATCTCATATATTTATGGGTTCTTTCTTTCATTGCTTCATTTTAGTCTTTGACTTTTAAGTTTCTTTCTAACTGTTTGGTGGGATATCTTTGAACTTGATGCATCCAACTCCTCCAATTTACTACTAAAGCCGAATTAGAGATGTATTTTCTCTACGTGTTGTAAGACGTTTTCTACCATTATCCTTCCTTGATAAAAAGCTCTCGGTCTGTTGATATTATTTTATAGTGGTTTGGACAGAATATCTTGAACATTTTGTTGTTTTAGCAATTTCTAATTTTTATAAATCTTGGCTGTACAAAAGGTAGATTTGTGCTCTTTGTGCTTAATTTCTTTAATTTAAGTAATATTTTTTATTTAGAATCTTAATGAAAATACAAAATTTATAAATTTAAGCTGAAAGATAACAAATATTGGTTGAATCCTGATTTTAGAAATCATACCATTTTATTAAGTACACGTTATTTATTATTACACTGTACCTCAAATTTCAGTGTCATAAAAAAACTTAGATCTCATGTGAATTTTATTGAAAAATTGAGTGTGCTGAATTCTAATTTGCTAAAAAAAAATTCTAATCACGTACCATTTTTTGGTAAAATACTTATTTAATAATTGCAATTGATACCGATTTCCACGATACCATAAATGTATTTCGCTCCCAATGTCAGATTACATGTGTCCATTTTAATTAATTCATGAATATATAATGAATCAGTATGTTTGTTATCATTATACAGGTTGACCACAAAAACACACCTTAATTTCAAATATATATTATAGCAAAGATTAAATAAATATTCTTACAAGTTTGGTGCATGCAATTGCATAAACTAATAAAGTGTCCTTCCTTTTTACAGGTTTTACTTGATCCACGAGATAGCTGTGTAATCTAAGATGGCGTTCACTGCACAACAACCGACTTGGTGTGTGTTGGAATTTGCCAAAACAAACAATGTTACAAATGCGCAGCGTCATTTCAGACGCATTAATCATGGGAATTCACCTACTAACTTACTAACAAGTCCATTTTTAAATTTAACAGTAATTTCAGTGAGAAAAGATGCATCTGTGACCAGAGAAAGGGACATTCAAGCCGTCCATCGGTGTCGGCGGAAGTTGTTGATAGTGTCAGAGAAACTTTTTGCCGCAGCCACAAGAAGTCGACGCACAGATGTAGCTGAGAGTTGCGAGTCCCACAAATCATAGCTGCAACTGGTCCAAAAGTTATACCCGCAAGACAATGAAATGCGCTTTGAATTTTGCAGCAATCTCCAGGCGTTAATGGAAAATTATCCTGATCTTCTGTCACAAAAAATTTTCAGCAATGAAGCAACCTTCCACTTAAGTGGAAAGGTCAATAGGCACAGTGCGAGAATATGGGCGACTCAGATTCAGCATGCCACCCTGGAAGTTGAACGTAATTTCCCCCAAATTAATGTGTTTTGTGCAGTAATAGAGCAGTCTGTTTACGGACCGTTTTTATTTGCAGGACCATCCATTACTCGGCAAACCTACCTGGAAAGGTTAACCAACTGGCTGATTCCAAGACTAGCTGCTGAAGGTGGTGACTAAATTTTTTAGCAGGACGGCGCACCGCCGCACTGGTCTCTCGCTGTACGCATATTTCTTAACGCGAACCTACCAAACAAATGGATTGGCCGTGCTGGAAAACATGACCATGTGTTTTGCAAATGGCCCCCTAGATCACCAAACCTAACTGTTTGTGACTTTTTCCTATGACGCCATGTTAAGGACAAAGTTTATGTACCTCCATTACCGGCTACCATATATGAACTGCACGACACATCACTGCAGCTGTACATGCGATTACGCCGGATATGCTGCAAAGAGTTGGGACCGAGCTTGATTATGGCCTTGATATTTTCCGACAAACAAGAAAGGCACAGATCGAGTGCCTATGATATTAACCTATACCACATGAAACTTTATTAGTTTATGCAACGGGTTGTACAAAAATTGTAAGAATATTCATTTAACTTTTGATATAATATATATTTTAAATTAATGAGTGTTTTGTGGTTACCCTATATAATGTATTAACCTACATTTTAGTATTTACTTCTTTGTTTGTAAGACGTCTCTGGTGTGTCACGCTTCAGGCTCCAGCAGAAGTCACCCAGCATAGTAGGGCTTTATTTTCCTTTGTACCTGTTTTCCATTGACGTTATATTTTGATGGAACTTCTCTCTATAATCATCACTCATATCTCCTGCATTCTCTGGGAAGAAGAAAAGATGAAAATGGATAAAGTGTATCTTCAGTGACATATTACATCCGAGATCTTGGTAGCACTTGATTAGGCTCTCTACTATACGCTCTCGCTAAGCCCATTGGTTCTTATCCAGAAGTCCTTTGCATACAGCTTTGAATGCATGCTAGACCGCTAGCTCAGGTTCATCCATTGTATCCTAGAAGTCTTTATCAGCTATAAGTTGACGAATCTTAGGGCCTGCGAATATGCTTTATGTAATCTTAGCATCGCTTATTTTAGGGAAGATTTGGGGTGAGGGAAACATGGCTTGGTATGTTGCAGTAGTTTGGTAATTGCTTCACTAGGCGTGGTTTTATATGTATTGGTGACAAAATGATTTTCTCCTTCTTAACTAGTGGCTCATAAATTACATTATGGCATCCGAGGCGTCATAGTTTCCTGAGGTCACCATCTTGAGCGTACATAATGTTCTGATTTTGCCCTACTATCCCACTTGAAAAGGAAACACATAAACAAGAAATATCCAGTTTGTAGTCAATTAAGTAGGGCTACTACTTTCAAGGCCGCATAAATTAGCTACTCATGCTCCTTGTAACTTATGTAGTCTAGAATAAGAGCAAGCTTCTCATATACCTCTTTTAAAATGACTGAGTGTGCAACTGGAACTGAAGACATGGTGTGCCCAATGTGCAACTGAACCGCCTTTATGCTGCAAAGTCATGCATCTAAGAATTTTCTTCACTCATATGGTTCATAAGTAAGCTCAAGGGCATTGAATAGGCCTCTTATTTAATAACAATAAGTCAGTTGTTTTCAACTGGAACTAAAGACATGGTGTGCCTAATGTGCAACTGAACCACCTCTATGCTGTAAAGTGATGCATCTAAGAATTTCTTCCATTCATATGGTTCATAATTAAGCTCAAGGACATTCAATAGGCCTCTGATTTAATCACAATAAGTCAGTTGTTTTCAAAAGTAAAGAATTGCTGTAGATCTGTAGAACGATTCCTAAATACTGTAATTCGAGCTTATCCTTCTAACAGGTTCCATTGTTGCTGACGTGAAGCTATGAGTTCACTCTGTTGCTTAGTAAGTGTTAGATCATGAACTAGATCATTGAGTTCCGGTTGTGTGATGAGGTGTAGTTTCTCGTCAGGTTCAAGCAGTGGCACATATGGTGTATCTTGAGAGTCTGAATCGTCTGAGTTGCTTGTGTCATCGCTTAGTAGTTAAGAGGGTAGTTGTGGTACAGAAAAAAGAACTTAAATGTCGAACTGGGTGGATAGCAGACTGAAGTGCTGGATACATGATAGTTTTCTTGCCTTTTCTGTCGCGACCTGCAGTGAAATAAAGTAAAATCAGACTAAAAATGGATATTACGTGCTGTGATCACTTGCGGAAATAGTGGAAGTACAACACAGTATGTATTTTGATACTTTTAATTGATACATCTCTTGAAAATATATTAAAGACCAGGAAAGAAAACGCATTGAATACCCACTCTTCATATCTGTTAAGCAGAAGTAGCAATCCGTTAACGGCAAAAGATCTATAAAGTTAGTATTTGGAATAAACTTTTGGGGGGTCGCTGAAAACAGGTGACTGAAACTTGATCTTCCCTAGTGATGACTAAGGCGTTCCCGAGGGTGCTATAAGAAGCGGGCGGTATCATTCTGTGCAATCCACTAACCACACTATCTGTTATAATTTTACAAATTTGTCAGAAGTGTTTAGCATAGATACACCCCCCCCCAAAAAAAAAAAAAAAATTATGTTTCATTCCCCGTTTTCTCTTAAAAACCACAAGAGAACTAAAGTAGAAAGTTAGTGTAACTTTTGTGGTTCGCTCGAATCGGATGACTGAAACTTGAACTTCCAGATGATGATTAACCCACCAAGTGTATATATGTATAAAACATTTTCATTAGCACCATATTAATCGAGCGACTTATATTGCTTCTACGTACAATAAAATAATCCCTTTGTTATTTTATACGAAAATAAAAATTTTGTTTGAAATAAGCATTAAGGCTTGAACTTTACTGGCTAAGTGACTCGGTCCTTTGAATTAGATACTTCTCCAGTCTCTAAAAAGAATTTAGCAATGTAAGATGCATTGTAGGACAATTCTAATAATGGTAAATATTTTAGTCTCAACGCCTAGCTTGAAAGGCGCGAAACCAACGTATTAGGGTTGTAAACAAAAGTGGAGTGGTTGAAGGCCAGGGAGAAGAGAAACCAATAAAGGTAGTCTTTTAGAGGAGATTGTCTAAGCAATGTAAGCTCAGAGAACCTTTGTTAGTTTACAGTCTAAAAGAAACGGTGGAGAGATGAAGTAAAATTTGAAGGACTTGTTCCGTCCACCCGGAAAATCAGTAATTGTGCGCTTCAGAATCGAGAAATTAACGTCGAAAACCAGTGGACTGTACCTTGAAGGGGAGAAACGGAGCGAGTCAGGAATCTTGAGAAGGGAGATGTTTGCAAGGCAAGAGAGAGCACACTTGTGTCTCGGACGATGAGGCAGCGGGCAAGGACCCGGGGATGGCAAAGGGAAGCTCCATTTTCTTGTGATATTAGGGTTTTGGGGGCAATAATTAACTTAGCACACGTGTGCGAGTGGGATAGTGGGAGAATGAATGTCCATTTTTCTTACAAATAAAGTCAACCGACGTTAAATCAATCGTCTAAGAGAACTAACTGTGAATTTTAAAGCTTACAAGCTACGTTCTGCCCATATCGTATATATTTTAATCATAAACAAATTAATAAGTGTTAATACAGTTTTGAAGATTTATTTGTTTGTTACTTACAAATTCTTTAGACTAAAATCACTTAAAAGGTTTGCTAAAATTAAGAAATATATTTTTTTATTTCAATAGTAAAGATACAAATAAGTAAAAGTCCAATTAAATTTAGTTACTAAGGAGTTCAGTTCATCCTAAATAATGATTCTGATGGGCATTAATTTATCTCAAAACCCCATCAAAATTTCTCTCCATCAACTAACCTAATGAACCTGCGAAAGTTTTCAAGGGATCACATTTCAGCATTCTTGATTTTAATGTTACTTCTGCCATTGAGCAAATGTCACCTCTATTGAGAAAAATATTGTAAGGTAAATAATTAGATATTTTATGAGTCTAAATTTATGAAGATATTTTAGGGAAGTTATTTAGTTTTGAATTAATGGAATTTCTTACGGGGCACTTAATAAGTTAGAGACTTAAATCCTGAATACCCTGAGTCTAGGAAGTACTGTTTCAATTCCCAGTTAAGGGTTATTTAGAAAGGTAAGTTAATGAGTTTGCTTAAGTCCTGGAAATAAAATTATTGACTCATTTACCAGGAACAACTATTAAGGAATGTGTAACATTTCCCTGGTCCTTATATCTTTAATTCATTTTAGTTTCAATATTAATTTTATTAAGCTTACTAAATGAACTAAAATATTTGAGTTATTCTTTTAATACATATACATATTTTAAGTTTAGAGTTTGGTGTAAGTCATTTATTTTAGTTTATCAATTTATAGAAAATTATAAAATCTTTTAAATAAATAGGTATAGGTTGAAGGCTGATCGAGAGGTTTTTTTTGTGAATAAATATTTGAAAGTTCCTAAGCCTGAGGAGTTGGGTGGTTGGTAATTATTTTTTTTATACTAACGACCCCTAAAATAAAATTATTTTAAAATATTGGGCCAATTTTCTAATTATAAACTTTTGAATACCTACCAAATTTATAGGGTTTTTTTCACCTACATTTTTCGTCCTTTCTTCTAGCAATTAGTCCTATCCATTTCTACTTCAGAACTCCCATACTTTTGTAAAAATATCCAACACCAGTATTTCTGTTCTTAATCAGAAATTTCTTTAATGATCCTCACGAGTTAATCCTAGCATGTACCGTTCTCTGTATGTTCCTCCTAGTTACCATCAGTTTCATCTTACGTTTTGTGCTAAATATCCAAGTTTCATTCCCGTATGTCCATAATGAAAAGGACCATAGGTCAAATAATTTAAGTTTTCAGCCTAATAGTAAATTACTTCTGAAAATGTAGCTAACTTTTACTGCTGCTCTGATTTTCTCTTCAAAAATATCTTTTTACATGCTTCTATCCGGAGCCATAATCTAGATCTTCTTTAAAAGTATCGTTTAGAGTAGGGTTTCAGGTTCATCAGATTGCTGTACTAGTTGTTGAAGAACCTGTCGATGGTGATGTGCATTAAGCCATCATAGCACACCATGCGAATAATGAAAAATTATCAATCCCAACAGGGATTTGAGCCAGCAACCGATTATGTGAGAATTTTGGGCGTTACCACTCAACATCACTAGATAAAAAGAAATGCTACCTTAACAGAGTTCAGATCGCTTATTAGATTATGTAACCTTGCCTTTTGTCCATCATCGTCAGTGGTTTCTAATACAACAAGCAAAAATAGAGGGGATGCCTCACAAAGGAAGAAGATGGCCCACCACCCCGTAGAGTGAAGAATACTACTTTGCATTGCATTGGGCATGGAAAAACAAACAGAAAAGAAGTGAAGCAATAAGGAAACTACATGGGAGTTAAAGGAACCTACAATAAATAAGATAAAAGAGATACAAGCATAACATTAACAGGAAAAGACAATAGAAGTTCTAAATTACAGAAACAAAGAAATCAAGGGCACCTCTCTTTGAGACTAAGCAGTCCTTAGAAAAGTCTCCTGCAGAGGAAAAAACATAATTATTACCAATCTCAGTGACAATTAAGCACTGAATCTGGTGTATGTATAAAGAAACCAAAAATCCGAGGAAAAGGAAAAAAAAGTACCCAAACCCATTTAAAAAAACTCTATAAGTTTTAATTTTCCTTTTCTCCCTTTGGTAGTTCGAAACAGGCGTGAAAACAATTCTAGGATATTTAAAAGAGGTCCAAGAGATGAACTCAGAGAGAGGTCTAGCTCCTCTCAGGGCACTGGGCTCGGCTCGACCTGTTGCTACTCCAGGTTTCAGTTGGCGGAGGGGTATTGCCCTTGATAAACCATTCACCCTTTTGCGTTAACTAAGCACCATAAACCACTGTTGACAATGTCTAAAAATAGATTGTAACGTGATCAGCAAACTCTTCTGGCAAACTTTCATTACTCCACCTTATTTTCCTATTTAAATTCCGAGACCACAAACCCTTCCGTTTTAAATCAACTCTATATCCAGTTGTTCTTCTTCTCTTGACTAGTCTTAATGTGTTCCCCTGAAGATGAGCATTATGGTTGGAAGACGTGTCGGAAGAATAAAAGAAATGAATCAAAGCTCTCTTTCATTTTCCTTTGAAACACTGCAAAAGAGTCTCGTTAAAACACATTAGGAGCATTCTCACAAAACTTAATAATGCACTCATTTATGGCTATCCATTTTAACAAATCATCGATTTAAAATTGCCTATGCAGTTAAAAACTGCAATTTTACAGGTAGCTATGCTCTTCGTAAAGCCCACGGGAGAAGCTCCTCTCCAAAGAATCCATTAGCGAAGAAAATTCATCAAATTTAATTCACCGGTGCTTCCTTGCAAGCAAACTATGATCATCTTCTCACCTAATAGATTTTAATGATCTAATATATATATATATATATATATATATATATATATATATATATATATATATATATATATATATGGCTAAAAATCACGAGAGGTAACACATGAATAAGTATAAATACTTGTGTATACCACGTTAGGAAAAAAAGGATTGATTGGAGTTAGTACTTTCGTTGTCTTAACACACGCATACACACACACACACATATATATATATATATATATATATATATATATATATATATATATATATATATATATATAAATATATATATATATATATATATATATATATATATATATATATATATATATATCAATAAATAAGAATAATTTATTGAGATGAATACAAGCGGGGTGGAGGTACGAACACTACTTTTAAAAAATGTGATGCATTTTTCCCATTGAAATATAAAGGAACAAAAGGAGTGGTACAGTAAAAGCTTGAGCTTAGTGGGCAGATCTTTGGCCTGTAGCCTACGGCCTATCCGTGTTGGCAAAGGGCCAGACATTTATTTATCGGAATCTTTTGGAAATTTAGACTTATAAATAGACATATGCTACCCCTACGCACCATGCTGAGGTGGGGGGACACCTTTACATTGATGAGTTTTTCTATTGATATTAATTTGGCGAAACTAATTTTAATATTTATATTTGAGCTTTGAGATTTTTTGAATTTATTTCAATGAAAGGGCGAATCAAGAGTACCAAATGAGGACTATATGGACAAGAAATTATGGGCAAAATATATTGTTGATAATTTTTCTCTGTTCGAACCGAAAAGTTGTAAAGGATATTAAATATTAGGGAATTAGGTTCGTATAAACTTCAACCCTTTATCGCGGTTTAAGTATGAAGTTGAGATATATTAGGATAGGAACGGTGTGGAAGTTAAAATAGAATTTATTTTAAAAAATTTTCCCATACCCACTAAAGAAGGCCAGAGATTTAAAGGACCTACGAAAGAAGAGCCGAGAGAGAGCATCAGTTTTGTTGGGCCACTGAGGTCTAGAGGACGTGGAGCTCTTACAGATTTCATTTGTAACAGTACCATTACTCCTGGTACACCTTCAACCCCCTTGTGACTGTCTTGTAAGCAATATCACGTTACAAATGTGGATGATCAATTTTAACACCTTGCTGATTGGGGAACTGGGTTAAACTTAACGTTTCAATTAAGTTACAACCTTTGTTTTGTTTTGTTTTTTAAAGCCCATCTCGGCACAACAGAATAATCACATTATAGCTTAATAATAGGCTAGATTAATAAAACAAAAATAAACCAGACCATAAAACAAAAACAAATCAAAACAAGGACAAGTAAAAAACACAACAAAAACAAAACAAAGACGAGTCAAAACAAACAAGCAAAAACAAAACAATAAGCAAGAAGAAGAAGGAAGTACTCTTCGGCGTCGGGAGGCAGCCATCCTCCTCCAAAGAGTCAGGGAAGGGAAAGCTAACTAATGAACAGAAACAGACCGTATAAACTGAAGATAACTCATGAGCCTCCATCCGGCCCCTAACACTAGAAAAAGATAGTCCAACAAAATAGAAGGTCTACCTCCTCCAAAAAGTCAGATAAGTCACAACTCTGTGTACACAAACCCATCTGAGAACAAGGGACTAACAGTAGCACGCCCCCTAGTCCCAGCACCGAGAAAGTTAATATGTACAAAGAACCCTCACACCAGAACACCATCAAAGAAGTGCTGGAGAGTCTGGAGGAGGAGGTAATCATTGCAGTAAGGTGCTGGGGAATTTCCACCGAGTAGCAGCGCATTCTGCGAGTTTACCCAATTCAAGGCTACCGGAATGACCTGAAGTCATTTGAGGCATTAGTGGGTAGGTCCACAGGAAAATTCATGGCAATAAGGTACGCAACTTTACGCAGAATCATTGATCTGGCTAAAACTCATAAGAAGTTTAGGATGCATCCCCTCGCCCACATAATGTGCAATGTCCCTATATCCTTTAGTACTTATTATAGGCCTACCTCCGATAGAAAAACACTGTCGCATAGTGCTGTCTACGAAGGAAGACCTTGCACATAGAATTTTCCTTAGCTAATCTTTAATCTTTTATTTTCAACTTTGGTGGGTGGTCTGTTAATTTTCCTCACACAAGCATTAAAAGTGGGCAGTTGTTATAAAAAAGTAGAAGTGTACTGAAGCAAATTTTCAGCATTCACAGAATATATTAAAAATGTCCATTACGTATAATATTGTGTGGTTGTTTGGATCATGTGTGAAAATAGCTTACATATGTAACATACAGCTGTAGAATGATGTTTAGTTCATAATTAGTTATATTTTTTAAACTCATGTATTTATATGTGATGTAAACAAGAAAATTCAGAGCGAATATGATTATATCTCAGCTTAAATGGATCTGGAGTTTTGACTCAGAATTCTTAAAATAGTCTTTTCTTTAAAAGTTATACTCATGACCCTCAAAATGAATTGTTCCACGGGAATCAAGCCGCCAAAGAGAGCTAATTAGCATAACCAAACAAGGTTATTGTTAATGACAAGCCATGATTCTGATTCCTTTTTAAATAGTAGCTACATGATTTAGTTTTAGTTTTTGACAAGCCATGATGTTGACGCCTTTATATCAGTTTTTAACACGATCTTAAAGATGTAGTTTATGGGATCTGGTTGACTCGGGTGACTTCCGATAAGCCCTTGTGGATTTTCTCATCTGTTGTATTATGTTGTTATGGATACCTTAAACTTAAATCTCTTACAAGTAGACCATTACGCGGGCAGTTGATCGACGTATTCAAAATCTTAAAAGGTTTTAAAAATAATAATTAGTGACATACTGTTCGAGATGTAAGAAAGGGCCAACAGACGCTGAAACGGTTTCAAATTGGTAAATAAGCGCTTCAACTCTACTGTGGCGCAAAGTTACCAGAGTTTTTAAATCATACAAACGTGGAACAGCCTACCTCACCGTAGAGTGCAAAGCACGTTAGCGAATATAATTACAAAAAGACTGTGAAATTTTAACGTCATATATCAGAAAGAGTTAAGGAATAGAAATGGAACGATAAAAAAAGATGCCAGTGACGTCCCCATGAGTTTTCCCTTTTATTTTCTGTCTGTCATATACGTATACAATTTTCATCGCTAGCAGGAAAAACCTGCAGGAGAAGAGATCACTGCCCTATCACTTCGGATGAGTGTACGCTTGCCTTTGAGGCATAATGAAATCTGCATGTCAAAGGGTACATGCACATATAGATAGTAGTAACATAAGACTATACAAAAAGAAGAAGAATTAAAAAAAATGCGTTATACTAGCAGTAGAGTAGTCATCTTGTCCGGCCTATGCAAATGGTAGAATAACATCATCTGTGGCAAATGGGCTGGCTTTGAGCGGATCCTAGATTCTTTGCTGTTCCTTGTTTTTGTTGTTCTGTAGTTTTACGTTCCATTAGAAACTCTTTAATCTCACTTTCTATCAAATGAACTTGGTTTAATCTATTACAAACACTAGTTTTATATCATACTATTGTATTATTAAAAGTGAAAAATGAACACTGGATATAATTATACATTTCCTGGGTGTTTCAACTTTTAAAATTTCATTTCAATGTAAAAGTTTTAAGAATAAGGAATATTAGTCAAAATTTTAAGATTTAAAGTTCGGGAAAGGAATAGAGGTCTTGTGAACATTTTTGAAAATATTTAGATTGAATACAATTAAATTCTGCTTGCTGTACCCAAGTGTTTCTCCAACGTGTAAAATTTCTAATAATTTTCTTCATCTGGCAATTCAATTCTAGGATATTAAATTTCATGTCAGTTCCTGGTTTTATTAGAAATTCCATTAATTAATTTCCTATTTTGTCTTCCGTTTCCTTTACTATATCTAACACTTAAAAATTGGAGTGACCGCATATAACCGTTACTAATTGATGGTCATGCTTCTTGCCACATTTGAATTCAGAATGAATATTTTGTGTATTACATTTCTTCGCCCCATTTATATTCTTACGAGGGGCGGTCAATAAGTTTTGCAATTCGGATATAGGGAAACGAGATATGAGGAAAAGTGTTTTATTATTTTTCAATATAACTACCCTCGATTTCAATGCACTTGCGCCACTTGTCCCTGAGGCTTTGAATTCCCGACAACCAGAAATCTCCCGACTGCTGTTCAATCCACTACTGGACGGCGAGCTGAACATCTTCATCGTCCCCAAACCAGCGTCCAGGCAGTGCAGCCTTGAGCTGGCAGAGTAAAAAGTAGTAACTAGAGGCCAGATCTGGACTGTAGGGGAGATGATTGAGCTCCTAGAATCTGCACTCGCCCAGGGCAGCTTGTGCAACTCTGGCCTTGTGGACTTCGACAACGTTGAATTCGATCATAGGGCGTCAGGTTTCTAGGGACCCAACGAGCAGAGACCTTGGTCATGGCTAAATTGTCGTTGATGATGTTGATAATACTTCCATGTGATATTCCAAGTTCTCGCTCGTATTCTTCGTCCTCGACCCGTCGATTTTCGAGGATCATCCTCCCTACACGAGCTACATTGTCATCGTTGGTTACGTCTGACGGGCGTCCTGAACAAGGGTCATCTTCAAGGGACTCACGACCATGCCAGAACTCCTTATTTCAGCGAGCAATAGGTGCCTAGGAAGGGGCGGTGTCTGTGTACACTTCAACCGTGGATCTCTTTTGCATTCTTGCCTTCCTTGGTCAAAATTTGATCACTGCGCGGTGCTCAACCTTCTCCATTGTTGAAAAATTTGTGACTGATGATCTGCGATCAGCCCTACTTCTTAAATAGACAGGGCAGTCCTGGTTGCGTCTGCCCTCTTCGTTACCCTTTCCTTCGTCTCTTTCGTCATTTCTTTCTTCTTTATTCTGTTCTTCTTCTTCTTGTTCCTCTTGGTCTTCATTGATTAAACACGGTGACCCCCCCCCCAAAAAAGGCCTCATTTCTTAATTTTCTGCCAGGATTGAATAAAACTTTGGTGATAACCAGTGTCGTGGTATGACATTACATTATATCAATACCATATTATATATATGGGAGAGGACCACTAGCTTGAAAGCAAACCGACAAAAGGGACGAAAAACCACGCGTTCAGACGGGTTGAGTAACGAGAGAGTGCAACGAGGTCAGGCAAATTATGGACAATGGCAAAGTTCAAGGTTATTTAAAGAGACTCTTACACAAATAGAATTTTATTTACACAAAAAAATTAATAAGAGAATTGAAGGGTAAAATTACCTCAGAGAATTAACGGGCAAAATTCACATTAATAAACGAAGGGGAGAAGATTAACTCAATTGGGTTACTGAAGGGGGGAGGAAGGTTGACTTACGGATGTCTTCTGCTCTTGAGGTGAGGCCGCTCGAACTTCAAAGCGGGAGGTTGGAGTGATGACGGTTCTCCGAAAGCGAGGGGGGGGGAGGGTAACTTCCGGTCTAGGGGAGAGTATTTCGGCAACCCGAAATGAGTTGGGCTTCGACAGGAGTTGATGAAAGAAGTCAGGAAAATCACTCAGGGCGATCTTTCAGTGGAATTACCTCCTGGCTGTGGCTAATTCAAAATACACAAAATAGTCCAGCTGTTACTTTGCTTTGTTGCTAGCACTTGACTTGGAACCATGCGGAAATCTTCTTGGTTCTGACGAGACTTCTCAACTCTGTGTGTCTTTCGGGGAGTCGAGCGTTATTTATATCCGAGGCTCTCCCCGGAGTTGGGGGTTAGCGGGCAACAGCTCTACTCTCGAAGGGCCTCGAATCTTCCGGCAGAGCTATTTTAGCCCGCATAAAGGCTAATCGTGGGGGACTCGATTCGAGTCTACCGCTTGTGGAAAGGAGGGAAGGAGGCTTACCACTTTAGTCCTAGCCGGGCCTTTTGCTGCACATGGGAGTTCCTTTCTGCTAAAGATCTTCCACACGGGGATTTCTTCACACATCTCCCAACCGAAAGATGATGCTTTACAGAGCAGTTGCGTAGGAAAGGATCATCCCAACCCATCAAACTAGAATTATCAAAGGTCTTGGAAAATTTTGACCTGCTACGACAGGTGTATACACACACAAAAAAACGTAAATCTGAGCTCAGCGGGGAATTTTTGGACATAAGCCTTAAACAGGTCGATTATAGAGAATTTAACTAATGCAATTTAAAAAAAAAGAAAAATAACAGGAGAACTTTAGCGAAATTTTAGTGGAACCCCCCAAAAAGATACAATTAAATGGAGGCATAAATATGGGACAAAAAACAACAACAATTTAGTGACCCCCCAAAAAAGAAATCATAATTAGGAACATCAATGAGATATATACAATTCACGTGGAAAACCTTCGCTCCCTTGGAGTATAGATGAGGTAATCCACGGGTCCTCTAGCCTCAAGGACGGGGTAGGGTCCCTTTCACTGGCTAAGGAGTTTGTTGCTTCCCGTAGGAAGTAGCACCAGCACCTTCGCGCCAGGCTTGAATTTTCGTTCCCGTGACTTAAGGTCCAATTAGGTCTCAAACCTCTTAATAATTCCTTATTCACGGGATACAAGACTCGTTTGTTGCCTCGGGTGGACTCATGCTCGAGGGCTTTAGTTTTCTCCCAAAGGGGGTGGAGAGTTGCGCACTCCTTCTGGGCGCGGGAAATCTTATCGCTCCGTATGGCTTGGAACTCCGGGTCGATAGGGGTTTTCAGTGGAACAGGTGCACGATATCCCAGGGCTGCCTGTGTACGGGTAATCACGGGCTGAGCCACGGGTGGTCGTGAATTACGGCGTTCTGACCGAATAAAACGGAGCAGAACTGGATTAGGGCCGGTACCGCCTCAGCCCAACCGGACATATAGTCACACGATGTGACAACGAATTACTGGGAAACGACTCGCCCGGCCAAGGTAGTCATGGACCACCGCAAATTTCTCGTGGCCGGGCCCAACAGAGAAGGAGGGGGTAGGTCCTCAGACACTATAATGCAGGTGCACCCGGTATCACGGATGAGGGTGGATACTCGGCGACCATTTACAATTCCGTTCTCAAACTTCAATCCACCAGGGTTGTTCTCATTAAAGAGAAAATTTACCTGATGGACCGGGTCTTTGGCGGGCGAGGGAGGTTGAGGAGTCTTCTGAGGTGACGGAGGAGGATCAGGGGCGGCCCAGATTTGGTGTACTTGGTGGGACTGAGAGTTTGTGAATCGGGAGTTTTGAGGACAGTTCGTGCGGTAATAGCCGGGAACTCCGCAGGTGTAGCAGACAATCGGGTTCTTTTGGTACGGCACAACCAGGGGAGAAGAAACTAAGGGCTTAACGTCTCGTTGTTCCAAAGGATGGAAGTTTCTTGTCTTCGAGGGACTAGGAGCTTTGGTAAATCTTGGAACAAATTTAGGGGGGGTCTCAGGGCCATAAAATTTAGTTTTGGGGGGTGATTGGGGAACCTTTTTAACATCCTTAGGGTATAAATCGTGACTATCCTCGTAAAAATCGGCCTCTTCTAAGCACTCCTTGAAAGTGGCGCAACGTTTTTCTTTAATGAAGGCGCGAATTTCGGGAGCCACGGCAGCTAAAAGCTGATCACTAAGGAAGAAGTCTAGAAGGAACTCGTAGACCTAGAAAATCTTGCACGCATCCAGCAAACACTGAAGTTTTCTTTGGAGGATGTATCCGTGTTGTCGAAAGGTTTGGCCAGGGCGGATCCTTTCCTGACGGAATCGGGAACGGTAGAATTCGCTATTTATGTGAACAGCGGCTAGCAATTCAGACTTTAACGTAGAATAGTTCAAAGTTGCTTCCGGAGGAAGGGATACGAAGATAGCCCTTAACTTGGCATTTAGAAGGGGAAGTAAGCGAGCGACGCCATCATTTTCGAGATCCCATCTATTGATCTGAAAGATTCTCTCAAAATGGTCCAAAAATGACCCAAAGTCCATTCCATCATTGAAAGTGCGAAGGTGGACTGAAGGAGTTTGGGGAATTTCAGCCCGGGAACCGATGGACTGAGAATCCATTTGATTTCGGCTCATTTCAAACTCATGCTGCCTAATTTGTTCAGGTTCTTCCACCTCCATCTTTAGTTTGTTCTCCTTCATTTTGTTTTTCTCCATCTCCATCTTCAGTTTGTTCTCCATCTCCGTTTTCAGTTTATTCTCCTCCATCTTCAGTTTGTTCTTCTCCATCTCCAATTCCCTTCGCTCTGCCCGTTCGTTCCTCTCTTCTTCTTGTACGTAATTTAACAGGTCTTTGCCCGAAAGACCTAACATTTCACCCTGACTCTTGAATTTTTTAAAGGATGACATTTTTACGCAGTTAACTGAGGGAGCACTGATACGCGAAACGAATACTTGAATATTCGTGAAGGCATGATAAAAAAAAAAATAAGATACAGCTACCTACCTCTGCTGTTTCTAAGCGAAAAAAAAATGAAAATGGTCCTACCGGAATTAGGACACTAAAGACCTTAACTCTTTTGGATTAATAACCAGGAGAGTCTCCAAAATTCGAACACAATAAAAAAAATTTAATTAGCTGGGGTCCAACACAAAATCTAAATAGATTATGTTCCACTGCTCTGCAAATAACTTGAACTTGCCTTCTGACAGTACAATACAAAAATTAAAATAAAAGGGATGTACGTGAATAACAAGGGGACTTCTAATGTCGAAATTAAAATGATACAGGTTCGTAAAAACCCCAACACACTTGACACCAGAATTATATAATATGTATATTAATATATATATATATATATATATATATATATATATATATATATATATATATATATATATATATATATATATATATATATATATATATCGTGGTATTAAATTACATTATATCAATACCATATTATATCTATGGGAAAGGACGACTAGCTTGAAAGCGAACCAACAAAAGGGACGGAAAACCACGCGTTCAGACGGGCTGAGTAACGAGAGAATGCAGCGAGGTAAGGCAAATAATGGACAATGGCCAAGTTCAAGGTTATTTAAAGAGACTCTTACACAAATAGAATTTTATTTACACAAAAAAATTAATAAGAGAATTGAAGGGTAAAATTACCTCAGAGAATTAACGGGCAAAAATCACATTAATAAACGAAGGGGGGAAGATTAACTCAATTGGGTTACTAAAGGGGAGAAGGGGGGTTGTCTTACGGATGTCTTCTGCTCTTGAGGTGAGGCCGCTCGAACTTCAAAGCGGGAGGTTGGAGTGATGGCGGTTCTCCAAAAGCAAGGGGGAGGAGGGTAACTTCCGGTCCAGGGGAGAGTATTTCGGCTACCCGAAATGAGTTGGGCTTCGACAGTAGTTGATGAAAGAAGTCGGGAAAATCACTCGGGGAGATCTTTCAGTGGAATTACCTCCTGGCTGGGGCTAATTCAAAATACACAAAATAGTCCAGCTGTTACTTTGCTTTGTTGCTAGCACTTGACTTGGAACCATGCGGAAATCTTCTTGGTTCTGGCGAGACTTCTCAACTCTGTGTGTCTTTCGGGGAGTCGAGCGTTATTTATATCCGAGGCTCTCCCCGGAGTTGGGGGTTAGCGGAAAACAGCTCTACTCTCGAAGGGCCTCGAATCTTCTGGCAGAGCTATTTTAGCCCCGCATAAAGGTGAGTCGTGGAGGACTCGATTCGAGTCTACCGCTTGTGGAAGAGGGGGTGGGGGTGGCTTACCACTTTAAACCTAGCCGGGCCTTTTGATGCACATTGGAGTTCCTTTCTGCTAAAGACCTTCCACGTGGGGATTCCCATACAACTAGTTTATTGCGTTTAAAAACATCATATCAAAAGATGAGAGTCTTTGGACCTTTTTTTCTTTATTCTAGAGCACGTGTTCGAGATGACCACCATTTAGCTCTGTGCATTTCTTGAGGCGCAACACAAAGTTGTACATGACATCCTTACACACCGACCGACTAATGGCTCTGATCTCACCCCTGAAGGCTTCCTTGAGTTCTGTAAAGGCCCTTGGTCTCCTTGCGTGCACTCTGTCTTTAAGGTAGCCCTAGAGAAAGAAATCTGGGGGTGCTAAGTTTTGAGCTTTGAGATGCCCACTCAAATTCAGTCTTGACACTGATCACACAGCCACCAAATTTCTCTTTTAGCTAATCTCGGGACAAGTTTGAGTTGCGAGAGCTTGCTCCATCTTTCATTTGTATGTTAGTACAGAATAGTGAAACAACGATATTGCGTTACTGTATATGTAGGATAGTATGTAAATGTAGGTTTGTTATTTCCTTGATCCAGAGTGCTCCTAAAATTAAATAGTGGTTACATAGTATATTGCTCTTTCGTGATTTAGAATTGCGATATTGATATATATTAGTATTGGTCTGTTCTCGACGAATATAGTTGAATAACCCTCAAAATGAGCATCTTATATTAACTCTACCCTTCTAGCAGATCAGAATGTCTGTATTTCAGTACAGGTTACAAAACTTTACCAGAGAAAATCCAATGTTTCCAAGATTGATGGAAGATAATCTTAAGGTAGAAACGCGTGGGGATACAGTTTATTCAAATTTGGAGGAATAAAACAAAGTTGTCGGAAAATAAGCAATTTACCATAAAAATAAAAGCATTCTAAATGATCCGAAGGTTTAGGTTGTTTGTAAAATGAAACGGCTTTGTTTTCACTGCAACGAACATCAGTTCAATCTCGTTGAGTTTAGTTCATTCTCTTGCCAACTGTCGTCCAGGTAACGGCTCAAAGAAATCGATCCTTTTCCTGTCTGAGAGTTGATCGAAACGCTGCGCAAAAGATTTAGTCTTTTAATTCAAGCCATTGTAGAGACTATCGAGGGTTCGAAATGTGTAGTCCCTAATATTCTGTCAACGAATGGGAAAAAATGTTTATATAATGATTATTAATGAACCGGTCTGACAATGAGAAACTCTCTACACGCGCTTCACAACCTGCGCTCTGTGAGGGTTAACAGCACTGAAGGGCGCATTATAAAAACTTATTTTTATTCTGATTATTATTTATGTGAGTCATGCGAGTGGCGAGCAATGAAAACGCAGGATCGACTATGATTCTCATCTCTTCTCAGTGGCACTAAATAGGATTACGTCACTTGAGGTTGCCAACTGTCACCATCATGGGATTACTCTTGCTCGTTGGCTGCGCGAATAGTAACCAGAAACTCTCATAGGTATATACAATACAAACGATAATCTAGTGACTAGTCAACAATATTCTCCTTCTCATTTGGTAGAATTTTCTATCTAGTGCATGTGAAATAATTAAGTGTTATTTAATCTCTCTTAATGACTTACTTTCGATATTTTGACTGGATTATTTATGAGCTATGCTCAAAGTTTTACCCTGAATTATTTCCCAATAGGCTTTTACAATCTGTCTATTTTTTCTAAAACCTTTTTATATACTTGTTTAATCGATATTTGCTTTAGTTGTGGATTGTAAAATAGTTTCTGTCATGAAATCTACTAATGAAGATTCGTTAATGCGATCATTAAGTTTATCTCTTAGAAAAACGTACCATATATGAAATACTTAGCTTTTAACTCAAATGCTTAAGAATCGTGTAAAAATGGCGATTATTTTTTGGGGTACATAAATGAGGACGACTTTAGCGCAGGAAGACTCAGCTTCTAGTGAGGGAGGGCATGCATATCCGAACTGCAAATAAGAGGAAAGGATTTGATCTAAAAACATTTAAATGTGGTTCCATGAGGGAAACTTCTAAAAGTTCAACTTTTTCCAGTTCCCACAAGGTGGGGTCAACGCGCTTTGATGCAACTAAAATTAGCCCTTCCCCCTACTTTAATCCCTATTGAGCATAAGAATACCCACCATTTTGTCCTCAATGAGAGTACACCATGGCGATGGGATACTATTTACTATAGAATATCGTCCTTTCATGATTTATCCCTGGGGAGAATGCCACAAGCATGATTCCTTACAAACCCTCTCTATGCACTTGTATCTTACACAATATTATCCAATTCATACTTATTTAAGCAATTCTCTCTCAAACACTCCTTTAAATAAACAACGAACATTTATCGCCGTCTTCCAAACTTTATTTCAGCCTGACACTCACGCACGTATATTCTCTTCATAATTCTAATTTTATCCATTTTTCACATGTCTTTACTGCTTCAGGAGACTGTCAGTAACAATTTGATTCACATCATCGCTTACCCAGTCGTTTCTCGCTCTATCAACTTTTCCTACACCAAGAATCGCTCTCAAGTGTCCGTTTGCTCTGTTATTTCTTGACAACTTCCCTTTATTTCCCATACCATAATCACTCTCATACATCAAGGTCGGCAGAATATACTATCTTTCAGCATCTAGGAAGATGACACCCTCAAACGCTTATCATACACTTATCATACACTTAGCGATGACTTCGAAAAGTGAAACTGGGTACAGGTGTAGAAGTAAGTTGGGTGCCTTGCCCGAATTTTGCGTGTTTTTAAGAACCCTATTAGATCATACATTCTTGTTTATCTCTTCGTCAATAGCTACCTTTAATTATTTTCTAACTGCATGAGCTTATGTATCATTCTTTTCTAGGAGTCTGAAATTTTCTTGTGTTATCCGAGGGAGTGTTAGACTTCGAATAACGTTGATGGAAGGTAGTTTCTATCAGCAGAGATTAGTGCCGTCATTGAACTTATTACTTCGTCGTCGATTTCCTCTAGAGTAGCTGCTCTTAAAGCTGTTAGATCAAAGTCTCAGCAGCTCATCGCAGTAGGCTTTCAAAATGCCTATCTAAACTCCTTCCGTACGTGGAAATCAGATTGTATCCCCTGTTTAGATAGAATCAAGCAAACAACTTAGAGATTGCTTGAGGTGGGTGTCGCAACTTCCTTTATATTATTTAGGATAAAATCATTGCCGTTAAAAACAATTCCAGGTTTGGTTGCTGCATTATGCATGAAGGACTTGGCGAACTCAGCTCCAGTCAGATCAAGAATAGCTATGTTGATTAATAATTCTAGGTTGCATCCAGGTCTACTCTTTGTCAGGCTTAAACCAGAAAGGCGTTCCTTGCATTCAAATCACAAATGAATATAGTTCTAATCCACGGCATGAATTTATGCAGCATTAAATAATCTTAAGGAGTAAACTGCTATACCGTCATAATATACTTGTAAATATCTCCCAAGTGCGAAAAAATTGTACGATGGACATCAATGGAGACTTGAGCTGGACAGCGATCCTAAGTGAAAACAACAAATTAACTCAAGAATGGTGTAAAAAGAGAAAAAAATTTCCTTCCATAGTCAAGTGAATCGCCAGACATCAAATTTATTCAGTATTTATCGCGAATACTGAAGGCGGCATTTTGAAAAAGAAACCAAAAGAACCTTACATCTTCAAGGAGATTTGCGTAAAGAGTGGCACATACGAGTATATCGAGAAATGATTGCGAAAGGCTAATATAAGTCTATGAGAATCGTCTTTGTGCTGTTATTGCAGACAAATATTAAAATATGAAATTATTATTGGTTGAATACTTTAGTCCTCTGCTAAATTTTGTTTAGTCGCAATTAATTTTTAATTTAAAATCAGAGAATCTAGAAAAACTTAAACCAAGGTTGAAAAAAGTTGGTTTTCGGTAAACATTTGACGTGAATTGATTGTCTCTTCGGGTAATCTTCACGTCAAGAAACGATATGCTATTATTTTTTTCCGATCTCACAGGGAAATTTAATATTTGCGCGTTTAGAATTATTTAAATTCTAAACACGAAAATATTAAATTCAAAATTAATGCCATTCTTACACTCTTCCATAGAGCATATAACTTGTCTTTAACTTTTCCAGCCCTAGATTTAAAATTCGAATTCTTGACAAAATTCTTTACCTCCAATGGCTATCCCAAATCACTATTTCTGAGACAAATTACTCTGTTTCTCAATAAAAAAATACTCGACTCTGCCTCCACTACAAACTGTTAATAAATTAAAGATCTTCCTTTCCTTACCATACTTTGGTTACCAATCCGAAAAACTGAAAAAAGAGTTATTAAACCTGGTAAATTCAGCCTATCCTCAATTATTACCATCTATTTTTCTCACTACTGACTTCAGACTGGGATCATTATTTAAGTTCAAAGATCAACCACCCACCAAAATGCAATCTAAAATTATATGCGTTTTCGTTGTACGTGCAGTAGCACTGTATCATATGTGGGGGAAGCAAGGCGTACGCTTTACTCCAGCTTCATGCTGCATATGGGTAGATCTGAAAGAACTGGACTACACCTTTCAAAACCTGATCCGTCCCCAATTCGAAACCATCGAAACAATGTAGTTCTAGGGCTACACTCGAGAACTTCACAATACTTAATGCGGTAAGAATCATCTCGGACCTTTACCTGCTAGAGTCAATTTCTATTACAAAACTTCAACCCAGTCTAAATAATAACTTATTATTTTTCCATTAAATAAAGTGAATCATTAAAAAACATGCTGATTTGTCAAATTTAACATTGTTTTTTTTTAGAAGGGGTGCAAGAATATAATCCACTGTCAATTATTTTCTTTCCTATTTTTTAGAAGTTCTCTCGTTGGCTTAGTTTGTTTTTTCCTCCATATTTCTAATGTTATTAATTAGTCTCAAATTTAATATTTATGTGTCACAATTTTATTACATGTGTTAACTTTTATGTATACATTTAAGTTTGTATTTTGTATTCTTTCTTTAGCACTGATAATGAGATTAGTTATAATCCTGAAACGTTTGAAATAAATGTTACGAGGTATCTACGGCTCTGTCCTGGTCATCCTGTATATATATATATATATATATATATATATATATCTTCAAGGAAGTACAGTAACGTAAATGTAAATGCAGTAAAGAAACCAGAGTATTTCGGACCGATTTATTGAGAAACTAGGTTTCACAGAGACATCCATCATCTTTAATCGCTGGCAAACTGAGTGCAGAAAGCTGCTTAGCCTTAAGACACACAGATTTACAAATCATTAGGGGAAGATCGGTATGTAAAGGTAGTTTTGCTCAGAGGCCGGATAAATCTTCTGTTTATGAAAGGATTAATTTTGGATGCTCATAGAAAATATTAAAGTTTGCAATTCCGTTTATGCGAGCTAATTCTCTTAGCTGCTATGTATAAAGTTGTGGAAATTATAAACTATTTTGGCATTATCAATATCAATTGAATAGTCTTCATTTGACATGTGTAAGAACATGCTAGAAGAAAGGCTACAACGGCGCATGTCGTATTTATGTTTCATCATTCTCTTGGAGAATCTGCTGCTTTCGCAAATGTTTAATATTTTGATCGCTCATTTTACTTTGGGGGATAATAAACGCCCTGTTCTTTATTGGTGGTTCTATTTTTAGACAAACTATTTCGCAAGTCATTCTGCCAAATTGAATAGCTTACTAAGTGATAAGAATATTTATGAAAAACTGAATAACGATCCACTTTCAAACAAAACAATTCAAAGTGTACAATCTCTTTTTACCGTAAATGTATGCCTTACGTCAAATATATAAGGACGTTAATCCAAAAGCAGATAAAGAGAAGTGAATACAGCTAAATAAACATACGTAAATAGATTAGCGGAAAGGTCACGCGATAATCTGAAAGCATTCGACACATAATTTAGAAGCAAAAACAAAGAGTCAGTTTAAATGCTAAAACATAACGACCGATTAGTAAAAAAATGATCTCGAAAATGCTCCAAACTTGCATTATTATTTTGCTTTAGTTTTTAACAAGGATATCCTGAATTTAAATGAGAAAAGCATAGAAAAATAAAGAATAATATTGAAAAAAAGATCTGAAAAAATAGTTACGGCAGATGATGTAAAAATGCACTTAGTAAATTAAATTCTGATAAAGCTATCGGGAGTGAAGAAATGTGCGCGCAAATTATTAAGGAAGTTAGAGAGAATTTTCAGCTTTACTGGTTTTTCAGTTTACTTACTTTCTGAAGGCAAATTTTGTTCATAGAGATTAGAAACTGGTTAATGTTGTACCCATATACAAAAACGTAAAGAAGAGAAATATCGGCCAATAAGCTAAAGTTCACTTATATGTAAAATAATGGAGTCAACTATTGATTTAAAATTACGAAATCATTTGGAGAGAAATCAAGTTTTAGTAAATAGTCAACATGGTTTCAGAAATGGAAGCTCTTGTGTCTCTATTATAATCAGATTTCACAAGAATGGTTGAAAAATCGCACACAGAGTGTAATTCTAAATGAGGTGGAATCAGACGGGCTGCAGATAACTAGTGGAATTCTTCAAGGTTCTGTTTAAGTAATTTACTCTTTATATTTTTCGTAAACACATTAATTTCTGCAATGAATTGTCAAGTAAATTCACTAGCTAACGATACTAAACTTGGGCAGATAAGAAAAGATAAAGAAGACTCAAACTGTTAACAAAATTGCCTGAAAATGTTAATTAAATGGTTAAACTAATCTAGCATGAAGCAAAATGCTCGGAGGTGCGGCGTTTAACACTTTGAAAACAATAATCCTTAATTTAACTACTATCTCCAAGCCCCCGAGATTATAGAAGCAAACGAGCAGGTCGATCTCGGAGTTAAAATAGATAAATTATATTTCTCCAGTCAATGTGTTGCAATTAAAAATAAAGCAACAAGAGTCCCATGGTTCATCAGGTAATCCATCTCAACGCATTAATCAGGCTTATATTGGATTATGCTGATACCCTTCTGGTTTCCACAATTAATTAGAGATGTAGGTATAATAGAACAAGTACAGCGGAGCTATACAAAAATGATAAGGAAGATAAATCATTTTGGCTACAATGATAGGCTTAAAAAACTCAATCACTTTTCACTCGAAAATATAAGGTAAATGGGAGAACAAATAAAAACAAAAATCATTAGTGAATATGTCAGATACTGCAGATATTCTTTTTAATTTGACAGGCGTCCAGCGACGCCAGGACACGTTTAAAAGATGGAGAAGCGGAAATTCAAAATGGCAACGGGAAAATTTGCTTTCAGCAAATTTTAGCATCGTTTAAGTTTGGAACAATCTACCACAATAAGTAGTCAACTCTCAAAAGAAGGAAATCATCAAGAAAAAGTTGATAATTTTTTATAAGAAAATATAGTTAAAATTTATTACAAATATTACACTCTAAAGAAGAATATCATACCACCTCAACAATGTTGCACCTAAAAAACATACACAAAAAATGCAAAGAACTCCTATTAACAGAAAATGATGAAAAAAAACACCAAAATTTTATATTATGCCCCTAACAGACACCAATTACTACTACTTGAAGCAATATATATTCAAGAAAACCAGCCAAGACTAAATATTAAATCCAACTTCCATTTAATCCTACCAACCACAAGAAGAGTAAATCAAAGGAACGGGTATAATTACGACAGCTGCCCCTTGTCGCTAATTACCTCTGGCAAGCAGCTTACTCCTCCCCTCTCTCCGGTCAATTACAGTTCTTCTACCAGTTCTTATCTGCACCTCCTCTGCCTGCCTATTCGCCTACACGTGTCTACATTCCGTTCCTCAGTTTATTACCACATTTTTATAATATATATACTGGATTGAATGTATTCCTTTTTCATTCCAACTCTGAGGATGATACCTGTTGCATCCAAACGCGCCCGTATAATAAAAAAAGTGCTAAGGTGCATCAATTTCCTCCAACTTTTTCCAATTATTTAATACCAGTCTCTAATGAATTTTGGTAGGCTTATTCAGGGGTTGAACAATGAAGAAAAGGCCAACATAAGACAAATCGAGAAGATTGAAAAGAAAATCATTAACACGAGAATAGCAGTTGCTTTCAATAAAACCTGCTTTAATGAAAATATACTGCCTAAATTCACACACACACACACACACACACACACACACACATATATATATATATATATATATATATATATATATATATTCATAGCTACAAAAAATTACTAATATATATATTATTTTCATTTGTTTTTTAAATTTATGTTATAGGAATAATTAGTTTTATCTTTAAATTATTACAGGTTAATCAAAAAGTCAGCATTTCCAAAGTCATAAGGCAAAACCCGCATTTCTCTACTGAATCCAAAATCGTGCTCTAGCTCTGTTCTTGTAGGTGGTGAGTTTCAGTCTCCGGAGCCATGCTATTTGATCAAAAGTATAAAATGATGATAAACTTGGGTAAAATGGATGATGTTGTGTAATTATAAGCTATTTCATAATATTTTTCTGTAAAAATAAATTTTTGAATCTATTTTATTTCCAGAAATTATTCTTTTTAATGGAAAGCGTGCAACTAGATATAGTTGCTCTGGAACCAAAGTCGCCGGAAATGTAAGGAGATAGTTGCTAAAGGTATTGCATCTAGGAGTACCATCTTTAAAATCATTAATACGAGTAAATATAAAAAGACTGGTTACCCCCATGTAAAAAAAATCTTACAGATTCATAAGAGCTTAAATAAAAACTCTGTTCACCTTATGGTTAGGTATCAGCTCAAGGATCAGGTTGCCTCCAATACCAAGCTTGCACACGATTGGAAAGAGGTCAGCCTACCCACTTCAACATACATAGTTAGGCGGAGATTAAAGAATATACTCTTGAAGAATGTAGCATAGTGGAATTCTCTGATGAAACTCCCTTACGCTTGTTTGGATCTTCTGGAAGATCTTTCGCTATGAGATAAAAATAAGCGCGCTTTCACTTGTTCTGTATCGTACACAGGATGAGGCATCATGACGCTCTTCATTTTTCGGGCTGCATCCCTTCTAAATGAAGTAATTAAGCACTAATAATTTTGCCCAAGGAAAATTGCCATGAATTCAAAATGGTACCTACAGGTGCTTCATATGCACCTTTACTTATCTGTTAAGAACCAATTTGGAGATGATGACTATTTTTCTGCCTGATGGAGCAACTTTTCACAAAGTAGAAGTAAGAACAAAGTTCCTGGCTAAGACTTTTATCCTGGAGTCGCCAGATTTGAAGCCATAGATAATTTGTGGGCGACAATCAAACCGGCGGCTGATAAACACAAGCCATCCAATTGTGAGCAGTTGCGGGTCTTATTGAACAAAAATAGAGCAATATCAGTTAAGATATCATTACAACAAATATGGTCTCCAGCATGTCCATTTGAATTGAAACAGTCATGAAGAAGAATGCACAACATTATAAATATTCACTACCCGCATTAATTAACTGTATTTATTATTATAGATGGGTTTAGGCTCTAAATTTTGTACATTTTTCCTTTAAATTATGATAGTAACATACTATAAAAAGGCAACGTTTGATTAGTTTAATTATTTTTCTTATATAAAAAATATACTAGTCTAAATACATTTGGCCATGGCTCTACAGGGCGCTTCAGTTAAATCGATTCGAAGTTAAAGTATGCTAAAGGTTTAATTACTTCATAATGCAGGTTTCTTAAACCCAGGACCGGCTGGTTAAGAGTTTAGCTTTCATTGAGGTAATATAATATTTAGGTTCTTCTAAGAATGCTTGCTGAATTTGAAAAACGATACGCCATACTTGCGCCCCCCGCGCCGGGATAAAAGTTAAGATTATGAATTTGCTTAACTTTTCAACGAACCTCGTTGAGATACTAAAACGGAAGTATTGCAAGGCTAAGAATACAGATGAAGTGCCTACGATCATGCCCAGCAAATGTCTCGTCTCTTTGTTGGTTTTGGACGTAGTCAGCAGCGATATTCACATTGTTTCTCCTCATATCTTCCATAATAGCCTCAAGGTCAATGTTGGGGACTAGTTAAGCCTTAGATGGACTACATAGTCGTGAGAAGGTTCTACGTTTTACATCAGGACTCTGATCCCGCTCACAAGGCAAAAAAGGCAGAACATTCGTTGTTTAACACTATTTAGCACCACTGGTCCCAGACTTGTAGCCATCTAGTTGCTTCGATTGCAATGCCCTTGATTACCTAAGGTGAAGCGTTATTGAGGAAAATGTCAAGCAGGCTGCTCATGAAACCTTAGGATGCCCGACAGCCGCACTGTAGAGGTAATGTCATCCATTGACAAACATTCCCTAACGAGGGCATCCTTCCAATTTAGATCCAGACTGGAGAAAGTCGTATAAGTAGATGGTGGTTATTTCGACTGATTTCCCAACTAGTTATAACGTTATATTTGTGTGTAAATTATCATGAGAATATATTTCTTCGTTTGGTAAAAAATACTTTTTTTCTTCCCGTGTACAATTCGTATAGATTTTCTTCAAATCCTCCTTTATATATATATATATATATATATATATATATATATATATATATATATATATATATATATATATATATATGTATATATATATATATATAGATTTATATATATATATATATATATATATATATATATATATATATATATATATATATATATATATATATATATATATATATAGCATTGGCAGAATTATTATGAATTTTTCCAAAATTTGACTTTTTTCTAGACAAAAAAAAACCAGTGAAACCAATTTGAGTGAGTCCAAATGGATTTATTTTATGCACCAATACAGAACTACTAATTTAACTTTTACTTTCAAGAGCCTTTGGTTACTTTGTAACCAAAAAAACACCGCATTCGACCATTTCAATTAAGTCATAGCCAGTTGTGTGAGTCAGTTCGTATCTTTGCTCTTTCGAGTGCAAATGGGATGCTTTCATTATTATATTTTCCTGTGATTGTTAATAATAGTGTTTTTGTGAGTTTCAGATAGTTTATTAGTTATTTTAATAGTTTGATTTTGTCTATTTGAAACATATTTTTAGCCATAAATAAATTAAAACAAAATTAGTAAACAAAGTGATTTTAGTCATCAAGAAATTGGACAAATCAACCTTTTATTGGGAGAAAATATATTAAAACAAAAAGAAATAGAAAAAATCTAGATGTTTCAATTCACACAGTCAGTGTTAAGAATAAAATTGATTACGGTCATGATTTATACTAAAACAGGGTTTGAAACTGGTCGAAAGCGAAAAAAAGCTAGAAAATTAATAAATCCGGCTATTAAGAGCAGAAGAACATTCTGCAGCAAGATTTCTATTGAGGTGGCAGCAGTGGGTGTTAGATTTGCTCAAAGAACAATGAATGAAAGACCTTTGGAAGATGGATTGAAATAATATCGCTCCACAAAGAAGCTTCGACTCACAGAAACAATGACAAAGGCAAGCTATTTCTGGGCAAAGAATTACCTTGAGTGGATTTCAAAACAATAGACCAGACTAGCCTACATCTCAATGAGAGGGTAAAAAAACGGTAAACATGAATATCGGCGGCGCGCCCGAAAAAGTGTATTTTGTTTGCATGTATGTTTTGTTCTCTCCTGCATGTATATTCATGCGCGTTTGGATAAAATAAAAAAGTTAAAATAACGTTAGAACATTATTCTATAAACAATTATGATTATATACTGGGGACTGTACCCCCTAGAGCCCCCCAATTGATTGAAACTCAGGATAATCGTAGGGAGGGTCCTCCGCAGTGATAAACCCCTCACGAGCAGTTCCCTTGAATTTACTCCAAAAAGATGAAATATATTGGAACAGAGACGAAATATTTTGCGTTCCGTCGTTCGCGCCACCGATCTTTATGTTTACCAAAAAAACATCTTGGATTATTTCCTAGAGCTCAAAGCCCCTTAAATATATTCAAGTTTTGCAGAAAAGGAAATCATGTAGAAAATATTTACTCCCCCTTTGTAATTGGACCAATTTTTCTTTCTTTCTGGGGCTCTTTCAATCCATTAGTTAAAAATATTAGACTCGCTTTATATTAAGAAAACCAAAGGAGCACTCAAAGAAACTGATTCCTCTTTTTTCCGACGAATCTCCTAAGCACAGTATAACATATGTTAATTTCCTGCTCATTTTTCGTTCACTTTTTCATTCTTAGAAATAAACAAACAACTGCATAACGAAATGTGATTTTTTTTGTATCTTTCAAGTATTCGGTGCTGTTCTTAGGATTTATACTCTATCAATTTTAAATTTAGTCTCGCTTCTTTGGCTTTATTTAATGCAGCCTATGTTTTATGATGTTTTTGTCATTGACCATAATTATTGCGTTAATGGACATTCTTAAATTGAGTAATTTTTTTATCTTTTAATAGAATCACTGAATATATTTCGAGGAGATAAAAAAAAATTTCTGATAAAGCTAAATAAATGTCCTTCTCCCTTTACTCGTGTGGCGAATAAAAAAAAAGTGAACATTTGGGTGGTTACGCTTATTATAACATCTGTAGTTCGTCCCTTGTATAAGTACTAAACGAAGTGGTCTGGATTTGCTTCTTTCTTAAATTTCTCGTGATTTCATCTTAGCATTTACGTTCTTACATTTTTAAAGAGTTCAAATATAAATACGTCATAAAGAGAAAGCGGGATGGGTTACAGAGAGTTAAAAAAACATAAAGATAGAGATAGACACCGAAGTTTTGCTGTAAGTGACATGGGAGAGGAATAGACGTGTCAGTTGTGTGGAAGAGGTTATGGTGAGAGGAAGTGAGAGGCGGTTCCTACTCACAAAACCCGCGAGAGAAGGCGATTCTTCGGCATTTTGCGACGCTGCCTTTATATTTTTCCCCTAATTCCTTCTTGTTTGATGACTGATAACAAATATTCCCCGAAATACCTTCAAGTTTCTTAAGTGAGTATTACAACATTCATGTTTTTAATTTATATTGAATGAATTATTACATGGAAGAGATAAATGATTCTAAAACGAATCCCTTAATTTCAAAGAATATTCGTTTTATATAGAAACCTTTGAAAATCCGCAATTATTTATTATAATTACATTTACTTTTTCGCATCACACAAAAATACGACACATTTTCTAACTTTGTGTTAGGAATATATTATGCATTAAGAGGCTAACAAGTACCATAGTTATAAAGGATTGGAGCAATGAGTAAATAAACTAGATGATCTTAGATATATATTCTACAATATATTTTATTGATTGATAAATGAAGATCTTACATTTGAAATCCAGATCTGAAAACGAGACATAGTAACGTGAAATGCACTTTTATCAGATTTAGTGTAGCTTCGCAATTATTTATAAATTTATTATATGCAAAAGGCTAAAATGAAAAAATAAATAAAAAAAATAGGTTTTAGCTTAAATGTGCATTTCATATTTGTTTAAGCAAACGGCCGTAAAACTTATATATTAATGATCACTTGGGAACCATCGCGTTATTATGACTTAGTTATCATCAAATAATAAAATATTATTCATGTTTTTCACTTATTGATTTACTCTGGTATTGGGATTTAGCAATCCTAGAATTTGGCACGGATGATTTTTTGAGTTACGGGAGGTCACTGGGACAAAGGACTTCCTCTTTGTGACAAATCTACATCGTTATGATCTTGGCCATTACATTCATGTGGTGATTAAGTACATAAGATGTGAGAGAAGGAATTACTAAAAGAATAAGATTGCCAAAGAATTCACAGAAAATGATATCCCCTGGATGGGAGGGGTTGGGGTGGTGGGTCTAAAATTTATTTTATCTCTTTTGAACAATGGAGTGCAAGATATTTCATGCTTATTAGTGGCTACGAGAATATATTTAGGAAATGTCAACGTAAAAAGCAACATAAAAGAAGTCAGAATACAAAGATCCAAGAAGAATATTATAATTTTGGAGAGTGTATATATCAGCCAGTAATCGAGCTGAGGCGATTTAATTCTCAGTGAGGCTCTACTCTATAACGTACGATCCGAACCAAGCCTATCTAAGGTGTATGACCCCAGAGTCAGAAACACGAAAGGAATAAACTTGAAAATCGGGATCGCGTGAAGCCGAAATCCAGAATGTTAGAATAAAGAAAGACCCAATTCCTCGACATCGTAATTTCAAAAGTCAGAATCCAGTAAAGCCAAAATCCACAATAATAGAATATACAAAGTCCCAATTACTCGATGTGGTAATTTTGAAAGTCAGAATTAATTAAAGCCGAAATTAAGAATGTTAGAATATACAATGGCCCAATTTCTCGATGTGGTAATTTCGAATTTCAGAATCAAGTAAAGCAGAAATACAGAATGTTAGAATATAGAAAGGCTTAAATCCTACACGTGGTGATTTCGAAAGAAAGAATCAAGTAAAGCCAAAATCCAGAATGTCAGAATAGAAAAAGACTCAATTCCTCAAAGACGTAATTTCGAAAGTCAGAATTCAGTAAAGCCGAAATCCAAAATGTTAGAAGATAGAAAAGCAAAATTACTTGACGTGGCAATTTTGAAAGTTAGAATCCAGGAAAGCAGAAATCCAGAATGTTTAAATATAAAAAGGCCTAATTCCTTAAAGTCGTAATCTCGAAAGTCGAAATCAAGTAAAGCCGAAATTCAGAATGTTAGAATATAGAAAGGCTTAAATCCTACACGTGGTGATTTCGAAAGAAAGAATCAAGTAAAGCCGAAATCCAGAATGTTAGAATAGAGAAAGACTCAATTCCTCGACGTCGTAATTTCGAAAGTCAGAATCCAGTAAAGTCGCAATTCACAATAATAGAATATAGAAAAGCCCAATTCATCGACGTCGTAATTTCGAAAGTCAGAATGCAGTAAAGCCGAAATCCAAAATGTTAAAAGATAGAAAAGCCAAATTCCTCGACGTGGCAATTTTGAAATTCAGAATCCAATTAAGCCGAAATCCAGAATGTTAGAAGATAGAAAAGCCAAATTCTTCGACGTAAGAATTTTGAAATTCAGAATCCAGTAAAGCCGAAATCCAGAATGTTTGAATATAAAAAGGCCGAATTCCTCGTCGTCGTAATCTCGAAAATCAGAATCCAGTAAAGCCGAAATCTAGAATGTCAGAATAAATTATTAAAATGCTCACATCATCAACTTCGTAATTTTGAAAGTCAGAATCCAGTAATGCCGAAATCCAGAATGTCAGAATACAAAAAGATCTGAATCCTTGACGTCCTAATTTAGAAAGCCAGAATCTAGTAAAGTCGAAATACAGAATGTCAAAATATAGAAAGGCACAAAACATCGCCGTCGTAATTTCGAAAGTCAGATTCTAGTAAAGCCGAAATCCAAAATGTTAGATTATAGAAATACCCGAATCCTACATGTTGTGATTTCGAAAGTCAGAATCCAGTAAAGCCGAAATCCAGAATGTTAGAATATAAAAAGGCCCAATTCCTCGACGTCGTAGTTACGAGAGTCAGAATCCAGTGAAGCTGAAATCCAGCAGGTTAGAATATAGAAAGGCACAATTCCTCGTTCTTGTTCGTAATTTCTAAAGTCAAAATCCACTAAATCCCAAATCCAGAGTGTTAGAATATAGAAAGGCCCAATTTGTTAACGTCATAAGTACGAAAGTCAGAATAAAGTAAAACCGAAATCCAAAAGGTTAGAATATAGAAAGACCCAAATCTTACACGTTGAGATTTTGAAAGTCAGAATCCAGTAAAACCTAAATCCAGAATGTTAGAATATAGAAAGGCCCAAATCCTACAGGTGGTCATATAGAAAGAAAGAATCCAGTAAAGCCAAAACCCAGAATGTTAGAATATAGAAAGGCCCAATTCCTCGACGTCGTAATTACGAAAGTCAGAATCCACTAAAGACAAAATCCAGAATGTTAGAATATATAAAGGCCCAATTCCTCGATGTCGTAATTTTCAAAGTCAGATTCCAGTAAAGCTGAAATCTAGAATGTTGAATATAGAAAGTCTCAATTCCTCGACTTCGTAATTTCGAAATTAAGACTCAAGTAAAACTGAAATCAAGAAATTTAGAACATACAATGGGCTAATTCCTCGACGTCGTAATTTTGGAATTCATAATCAAGTAAATCCGAAAAATAGAATGTTAAAATATAGAAAGACTTAAATCCTACAAGTGGTGATTTTGAGAGTCAGAATCCAGTTAAGCAGAAATCTAGAATGTTAGAATATAGAAAGATCCAATTCCTCGACGTTGTAATTTTGAAAGTCAGAATCCAGTAAATCCAAAATACAGAATGTTGGAATATAGTAAACCCCAAATACTACACGTGATGATTTCGAAAGTGATAATAAAGTAAAGCATAAATGAAGAATGTTAGAATATAGAAGGCCCAATCCCTCGAGTTCGAAATTTCGAAGTCAGAATCCATTAAGCCGAAATCCACAATACTAGAATATAGAAAGCCCAAATCCTAAACGTGGTGATTTCGAAAGTCAGAATCCAGAAAAGCCGAAATCCAGAATGTTAGATGATAACAAGGCCCAATTCATCTACGTCGTAATTTCGAATATAGAAAGGCCCAAATCCTAAACTTGGTGATTTCGAAAGTCTGAATCCAGTGAAGCTGAAAGCCAGAATCTTTGACTAGAAAAATATCCAATTCCTAGACGTCGTAATTTCGAAAGTGAGAATGCAGTGAAGACGAAATCCAGAATGCTAGAATATAGAAAGAACCAAATCCTACACGTTTTGATTTTGAAAGTCAGAATCCAGTAAAGCCAAAATCCAGAATGTTTGAATATATAAAACCCAATTCCTCGACGCCGTAGTTTCGAAAGTTAGATTCCAATAAAGCCAAAATCCAAAAGTTTGAATATTGAAAGGCCAAAATCCTACACGCTGTGATTTCGAAACTCACAATCCAGTTAAGCCGTAATCCAGAATTTTATAATATAGAAAGGCTCAATTCCTCAACGTCGTAATTTCGAAAGTCATAATCTATTAACTCGAAATCTAGAATGTTAGAATATAGAAATACCCGCTTCCTCTTCGTCGTACTTTTGAAAGTTAGATTCCATTAAAGCCAAAATCCACAATTTTAGAATATAGAAAGTCCCAATTCCTCAACGTCGTAATTTCGAAACTCAGAATCCAATAAAGCCGAAATCACAATGTTAGAATATAGAAAGGCTTAAATCCTACAAGTTGTTATTTCGAAAGTCAGAATCCAGTAAAGCTAAAATCAAAAATGTTAGAATATAGATGGTCTAATTCCTCGACGCTTTAATTTCGAAAGTCAGAATCCATTGAAGCCGAAATCCACAATAATAGAATACATAAAGGTCCAAATCCTACACGTGGTGATTTTGAAAGTCAGAATCCAGTAAAGCCGAAATCCAGAATGTTAGAAGATAGAAAGTCTCACTTCCTCGACGTCGTAATTTCGAAAGTCAGAATGTAGTAAATCCGAAGTCCAAAATCGTTGAATATAAAAAGGCCCAATTCCTAGACGTCGTAATTTCGAAAATGAGAATCCAGTAAAGCTGAAATCCAGAATGCTAGAATATAGAAAGACCTAAATCCTACACGTTGTGATTTCGAGTGTCATAATCCAGTAAAGCCAAAATCTAGAATGTCAGAATAAATTTTAAAAAGGACCACATCCTTGACTTCGGAATTTCGAAAGTCAGAATGCAGTAAAGCCGAAATCCAGAATGTCAGAATAAACAAAAGCTGAAAACTCTAAGTCATAATTTCAAAAGCCAGAATCTGGTAAAGCCGAAATCCAGAATATCAGAATATAAAAAGGCACAAAACATCGACGTCGTAATTTTGAAAATCAGATTACAGTAATTCCAAAATTCTGATTTACTCATTTTGGATCTTGCTTAGGTTAGGTTACATCTCCTCTCCTACCATTAAATAGCCGTGTGAATTCAATTCACGCCGCTCTTCGTAACAAGTTACAATATCACCAATTTTCTCCCTCTTTATATAAGGTGTAGCACATATGTATTTTTTTATTCTAAGGTGTAACCAATATCTATTGAGTTATAAGTTTAATATTGAGTTGGTTGGATAAGTTTTTGATGATTCTGAATTTTGGCTTTTCAAGATTTCAAACTTCCGGAATGTTGGCGTTGACCGATTATGACCCAAAACACAATAGTCGATAATGATTCCTAATAAAATAAATTAATCTTAAATTTAAAGTTTTATTTGAGGGACAAATATGTATATCGATGATTGTGGTACATTCGTTTGATTTTGTCTTAAAGATTTTCCAGAACAAATCTACTCCGTAGTTTTCAAAATCAACCCATTAATAAAGTCTACACAAATTTGCCGTATCACGGAGGCCAGAAGATGAGCATTTCTTTGCTCGAAACGTAGCCAGAGAAAATGAAGATAAAGAATACTGTCATTCTCTTTGCCCTTCGAATCTCACTTCTGATTAAATTGACTCTCACCAGGAGCAGACCCTTCAATACTTTCATTCCAATTACGGACATTAAGGATTATACGCCTACCAAAGTTTCCTTAAACTCTCTCTGAAGCTACAGAAGCTTTCAATGAATGGTCAATTCCTCTAAATTTCCCAACTCTCGGAGGCCAGATGATGAGCATTTCTTTGCTCGAAACGTAGCCAGAGAAAATGGAGATAATGAATACTATCATTCTCTTTGCCATTCGAATCTTACTTCGGATTAAATTGACTCTCATTAGGAGTAGCCCCTTCAATACTTTTATTCCAAATACGGGTATGAAGGATTACACGCCTACCGACGTTTCCTTAAATTTTCTCTGAAGCGAAGAAAGTTTCCATAGATGGTCACTTCCTCAAAATTTACCGTGACTCGCCCGCCAGATGATGAACATGTCTTTGATCGGAACGTAGCTAGAGTAAATAAAGATAATGAAAGCTTTTATTCTCTTTGCCATTCGAATCTTACTTCGGATTAAATTGACTCTCACCAGGAGCAGCCAGCTTCAATACTTTTATTGAAAATACGGGCATGAAGGATTACACGCCTACCAACGTTTCCTCAAACTCCCTCTGAAGCTACAGAAGTTTTCAATGAATGTTCAGTTCCTCTAAATTTGCTATCTCTCGGAGGTCAGATGTTGAGCATCTGTTGGCTCAAAACGTAATCAGAGAAAATAAAGATAATGAATACTGTGATTATCTTTCCCATTCGAATCTTACTTCAGATTAAATTGTCTCTCACTAGGAGCAACCCCTTCAATACTTTTATTCAAAATACGGACATTAAGGATTACACGCCTACCGACATTTCCGTAAACTCTTTTTGATGCGAAGGAAGTTTTCATGGATGGTCACTTCCTCGAAATTTGCCGTGTTTCGTCGGCCAGATGATGATAATGTCTTGCTCCAAACATAGCAAGAAAAAAATAAAGATAATGGATGCTGTTATTCTCTTGGCCATTGGATTCTTATTTCGAATATATATATATATATATATATATATATATATATATATATATATATATATATATATATATATATTTATATATGAAATGAAAAACTCACAAAGTATCACGTGAGGGTGGCAAATGAATGCAATATCCCGTAGGAAAAAATTAAAAGGTGTTTCCAAGTACTTTCGAACTTTATTAAGTTCCTTATCAAGGATAACTACAAGAAATTGTATTATATTAGAGGTATATATACGAAAGAAAAATATGAAAGACCGCCTCTAAAACAAGAAAGCACCAATGAGGAAGAGGACAGGGGAAAGGTAAAAAAACACATTAAGGACTACAAGAAGCAGGTAGTAAGGTCAAACTAAGTCGAAGGAAAGGGTAACAGATTCAAAGAAATGGAGATAGCCTAACGAGGGAGGTTATAAGACACGATGAGCAAACGGGGGAAAAATACAAAGTACAAAACAGAGCAGTGACAATTGAAAAATAAAACTGAATAATAAAAAAAAAATTAAAATAAAATAGGGTCCACATAACTAAAGAATGTATATAAAAAAACCCACTAAGAACGCAAGACAAAACTAATTTCTTTGAGTATTAATTTTTTAATTATAGCATCTATTTTATATAAACCAGGGGAAAGGTTAAAATTATCACATTGGCTTATAAAAGCACATTCAATGATGTTCCTTTTTATATGGTCATTGGAACTCGGCCAAATTTATTTATCGTTCCAATGACCATATAAAAAGGAACATCAGTGAATGTGCTTTTATACGCCAATGTCATAATTTTAACCTTTCCCCTGGTTTATATAAAATCAAATCTACGAACTCCAACATTATATCCGATCAAGAGCTCCTAGGCATTGACCTAGAGATAGGTCCTGTCAGATACAGGACCCTGGTGCTTTACAAACCCCCTTCCCAACCCGTTAAGAAGGACAGGGAACTGTACCAGCTGCTGGGTGAGCTTGTTTAAGGCAGAGCGTGCATCGTTATGGGCAACTTCAACAGACAAGTTGACTGGGAAACCAGAGCAGCCTGTGGCGAGAGCGCGCTACTCCTGGAGTTCGCCAACAACGAGTTTCTCACTCAATGGGTCAGAGAACCGACGAGAGGAGACAATATCCTCGACTTGGTCTTCACCTCTGATGATGATATCGGTGAGGATCTCTTTGTAGGCGAAGAGCTCGGTGGCAGTGATCACCAGCTAATTAGATTTCCTATCAAGATCCCGAAGGTAAGGTCTGTTGCCAGTCAATAGAGGAAATTTGACTTGAAAAGAGCCGACTTTGCAAGCCTTTGTGTTGGGCTGACTGATGTAAGGCTAGCGGTATGCGAAGATGTTGAGGATTCGTGGAACAATTTCAAAAATAAGTTCATGAGTCTTCAATCAAGTTGCCTTTCTCTGAAATGCCTCTGTCGGTCTTCTGTTCAACCAAAGTGGTTTAATCGAGAAATCGGCCAACTTCTTAGGGAGAAGAGAAATGCGTACCGGCGATCGAAGATCTCGGGTGCCTTTGACGAGTACCGGAGGCTAGCCAGAAGAGTGAAGTCCTGCATAAGGGCGGCTAAGCGGTCTGAGGAACTCCGAGTGGCGAGACTCTGCAAGGAGAATCCCAAGAAGTTTTTTGGCTATGTTAATAGCCGTAAACCAATCCATCGTAGTATTGGGTCCTTAGTGGACGAGGAGGGTGCATTAACTCACTCAGATGCAGAAAATGCTAAGCTGCTCAATGACTACTTCTCTTTAGTGTTGACTAAAAGTGTGGTCCCATCTCCCAGCCCACGGATTCCTACTCGGGGGAAAAGCTGGAGCTAATGGACTTCACCGAAGGAGAAATAAAGAAAAAGATCGCTGACCTAAAGACGAATAAGTCCCCCGGACCGGACGGGTTTCTATCCAAGGTGTTGAGGGAAGTGTCCGATGACGTATAACGACATCTGTGCGCTATCTTTAACATGTCAATCCGGTTCGGATGCGTTCCTAGAGACTGGCGTGAGGCGGAGGTGACTCCGATCTTCAAGAAAGGAGACCCCAGCCATCCGTCAAACTCCTGACCCTTCAGTTTGACTTCGATAGTCGGTAAACTCATGGAAAGCATGATAGTGGACAAGATAACGTCTTATTTAGAGTGAAACCTGCTACTGAAGAGTTCCCAGCACGGCTTCCGAAGGCAACGGTCATGGCTGACGAACCTTGTGGAATTCATCCGCTTCATGTTCAGTGAGCATGATCGGGATAAAGCGGTGGATGTTGTGTACCTTGACTTCTAAAAGGCCTTTGATAAGGTACCACACCGCCCCCTTCTCCGGAAAGTGCGTGCACAGGGCATAGACGGCAACGTAGCAGGTTGGATAGAGAGCTGGCTAAGTGACAGACCGCAACGAGTAGTGGTGAATGGACGGGCCTCTGAATGGGTGCCCGTATCTAGCGGTGTCTCTCAAGGTTCCGTCCTGGGACCACTACTGTTTATTATCTATGTCAACGACATGGACGGAGACATGGTTGCCAAAATCTCAAACATTTGCTGACGACACCAAGCTTGGTTTCAATGTGTAAAAGGAGGGGAACACTGCCCGCCTCCAAGAGGACATTCAAAGGATTGGGGAGTGGTAGGACACGTGGCAAATGCCTTTCAACGTAGAGAAATGCAAAGTAATGAATATCGGCCACTGTAACCCCAAATCTCAGTACATCCTTAAGGGCACTGCTCTTGAATCGAGTAACACTGAGAAGGACTTGGGTGCTACTATCACTAGCGACCTCAAGTTCACGAAACAGTGTATCATGGCAGAGAAGAAAGCCCGAAGGATGTTAGGCTACATAAAGCGCCAGTTTGGATACCGTAACAAGGAGATAGTACTTTGCCTGTATAACTCCCTCGTTCGGCTGCACCTAGAGTATGCCGCACAATTTTGGAGTCCTTCGTTTCGAAAGGACATCGCAAGGTTGGAACGCGTACAAGCTATGGCAACCAAACTGATTCCCTCTTTCCGACATAAAGGTTATGAGGATAGACGAAGGGAATTAGATCTGTTCTCGCTGGAAACCCGTAGACTGCGTGGTCAGCTCATCGAAGTTTCCAAAATACTTCGAGGGTTCGACAATGTTGACTACCGGGATATTTTCACACTGAGTGAGAACAGAACGCGCAATCACGGTTTCAAACTTGAACTGAAGCGTTACAACCGCAATCTGTGTTGAAATTTTTTCCCCTACAGTATCTGCGGTAAGTGGAAAGCACTTCCAGTGGAAATTGTCAACAGTGAATCTGTTGACCAGTTCAAGTCAAGACTAGACAAAGTCTTGAAAAGTGGCCGTTTAGGGACGCATAACAATTGAGCAACCATGTGCCCGCTCGATTGCTAGTCCAAAGGTACCCTCTTTGAATGGACCGTAAGGTTTCCTAGGGTACTTTCTTTCCTTGTAACTCATAACTGCCCCATAATTTTGGCCAAGGCTGTATATCTATAACTATTTCTCTCGCTCTCGCTCTCGCTCTCACTTTCACTCTCGCTCTCGCTCTCGCTCTCTCTCTCTCTCTCTCTCTCTCTCTCTATATATATATATAGATAGATATATATATATATATATATATATATATCATCACTAAATATAATTTAAGAAGGTTTTTTTTTAAGTATTTGAATAATAATTCAATCTTAATTTGGTTATAACTTATGTTTTTTTATCAAAGTTCAAAAAAAAATATAAGTGTCAAAATTTTCTGATTTTTAAAAAAGTCAAAGAATTAAAAGTGATAAGGTTCAGAAAATTTATTATTATATAACTTCTTCTATAACTCGACTTAGTTTTCACCTCTGAGGATGACATCGTTGAGGATCTCTCTGTAGGCGAAGAGCTCGGTTTCAGTGATGACCGACTAGTCAGATTTATCGACAAGGTGTCCAAGGTAGAGTCTGCGACTGGTAAATCGAGGAAACTTGATTTGAGAGGAGCAGACTTTGCAGGTCTTTGCGCTGGATTGACTGATGTGAGCCTAGATGTGTGCCTGGAAGTTAAAGATTCGTGAAATAGATTCCAAACTACGTTCATGAGTCTTCAATCACGATTAATCCCTTTGAAAAGCCTTCATCGGTCTTCCGTTAAACCAAAGTGGTCTAATCGAGAAATTGGTCAATTGCTGGGGGAGAAGAGAACGGCAGACGGCAACGGGTAGTGTTGAATGGACAGGCTTCTGAGTGGGTGCCCGTTATTAGCAGTGTTCCTCAAGGTTCTGTCCTGGGACTACTACTATTCATCCTCTACGTCAACGACATGGACGGTGACATAGTTGCCAAGATTTCTAAATTTGCCGATGATACCAAGCTTGGTATGAACGTCGCAAAGGAAAGAAATACTGCCCTTCTTTAAGATGATCTTCGGAAGATTGGAGAGTAGTCGGACACGTGGCCAATGCCATTTAACATGAACAAATGCAAAGTGATGCATAACGGCAACAGAAACCCACAGTCTCAGTATATCCTTAAGGACACTGCTATTGAATCCACCGACACTGAGAATGACTTGGGTGTAACAATCAATAGTGACCTCAAGTACTTGAGACAGTGCATTGAGGCGGAGGAAAAGCCCCAAAGGATGCTAAGCTAAATAAAGCGCTAGTTTGGATATCGGAACAAGGAGATAGTACTGTATTTGTACAACTCACTTGTTCGACCTCACCTGGAGTATGCCGTACAATTTTGAAGTCCTTCGTTTCCAAAGAATATTGCGAGATTGGAACGTGTGCAAGCCAGGGCAACTAAACTGATTCCCTCTATCAGACACAAAAGTTACGATGATAGATTGAGGGAATTAGATCTGTTCTCGTTGGAAACCCGGAGACTGCGTGGTCAGCTTATCGAAGTGTTTAAAATACTTCGAGGCTTCGATAATGTGGACTACACGGATATTTTCCAACTTAGTTAGGGCAGAACGAGAAACCGCGGCTACAAACTTGAACTTAGGCGTTACAACCGTGATCTTTGTGGTAAATTTTTCACATACAGTATCTGCGGTAGCTCGAACGCACTTCCAGTGGAAGTTATTAACAGCAATTCTGTTGATAATTTCAAGTCAAGAGTGGACAAAGTTTTGAAAAGTTGTCGTTTGGTCACTTAAGTCGTTGTGCAGAACTGTGCCTGCTCAACTATTAGCCCAAAGGTACCCTCTTTGAATGGACGGTAAGGTCGCCTGGGGTACTTCTTGTCCTTGTAGCTCCTTGTAACTCTATATTTTAGCAACGCGATATTTTGAAAGGAGGGGGAATTTAGTTTAGAGTTCCTTTATAAAATTATTATATTTGGCGAAGTTCAGAAAATTTATAAAAATTTAACCATGGCTGATTTTTTTTAGATTTTAAACTTTAATCTTAGTAGCGAAGCGAAGCCATTGCCTGGTATATATATATATATATATATATATATATATATATATATATATATATATATATATGTATATATATATATATATATATATATATATATATATATATATATATATATATATATATATATATATATATATATATATATATATATATGTATATATATATATATATATATATATATATATATATATATATATATATATATATATATATATATATATATATATATATATATATATATATATAAATCTTTCATGAACGCGAAAGAATGATGAAATGAAACTAGCAAACAGCAAGTAACAGAAAAACAGGATAATTTTTCTTTGGAAATGTTATTTCCTAATTCGCAAAAATTCCGTACATTGGTGAGATCCGAACGGTCCGAATCCCACCGCTAACGGATTTTTTCCGAATTAGGAAATTACATTTCCGAAGAAAAATGATCCTGTTTTTCTGTTTCTTGCGGCTTGCTGGATAAATATATATATATATATATATATATATATATATATATATATATATATATATATGTATATATATAGGTAAAAGAAATCAATGGCGAGTTATGGTATATGATAGTAAAACCACTCTATAGGAGCCAAAAGTTTAATTTACGAGAGTAGTTTCAGTATATATTTTATCATATCTATTCAGTCGTATACTGAGCATGCAATTGTTACAAAAGTTTATAAATAGGGTACAGATCAGAAAAAAAACAAAAAAAAACACAAGAAACATAAAATGAGGGACAAAGGAAATTAATCAGGGGTGTAAGTCTAAGATATTTGACTAAGCTGTTTACGATGAGGTTACGAGAATGGGGGCTGCATTTCAATTGGCCATCTGACAAATTAAAATTGGGGATTTTCTTCTACTAATATAGATTCTACTCTTTTTCTTTACGGAAATCTTTACAATTATATATGATTTGTGCCTTTGAATAGTCCTTTTGGTGGTTGAAATTGCTAATATGATTAAAAATACTGGATGTGTTACGGCCTCATCTGACATCACTTTTAATTTCATAAATTCGTTTTGATATGGTTCTTCTGGTCTCTCCTACGTAAAATGAGGGACAGTTTGTAGAGCCGCACGGGATTAAATATACATCTACTTCATTTGGCTGATCCGCAGGTTTAGTCGAAGGGAAGATTTAAGGATAGAAAAAGGAAACTTAAATGTTGTTAGGCCTGGAGAAATAACTTTGTTCACTCCTTTAAGGAAGGGAGTAAAAGGGAGGGATAGACACTTCATATTACTAATTTTTTTTAGCCTTGGGACTGTAATGAGTAGATTTTGCTTTAGATAAACTTTCATTGATCACGTGGAGGGGATAATTTAATTCAATGAAACTGCAGGTTATATATGTAATCTCGTCTTCTAGAAAGCAAGGGTTACATATCCTAAGTGCTCTCACAAACATACCTGATAAAGTGGTTTGCTTAATGTTAATATCATGATAAGAAAAGGAATGGATATAGGAGTTAGAATGGGTTGGTTTTCGATACACAGTGAAGCTAATTTGGTCAATGACTAACAATTTTTGCATCAAGAAAGGATATACAATTATCTTTTTCCCACTCTACATTAAAATTGATAGTGGCATGTAGGTCATTAAGAATTTTAAGGAAATTGTCAAATAAGTTTAAACTATTTTTAGGCCAAATCGATATAACATCAACTACATCTACATATCTACATCTACATTTCACGAGCAAGATTTTTTAAGATTGATAAATCGTATTTGAAAATGACGGCGGAAAATATTTTAAACGGCTTAAAGTTGTAAAAATATTCAAAGGCTAAATAGCGTATTTTTTATTTTAAAACAGAAAAATTATGGTTAGATGCAATTTGATAAGAAGACACAATAAAAATAAGCCTCTCAAAACTACGGAAGTAGCGAAAATATGGTAGTTTAAAAATGGGAAGACGAAAATCTAGTCCGAAGGCTAAGAGAAACTTTTCACGCTTAGTAAAACTCAATCAACATGTGATAGACGTGAGCAAAGTTCATTAGAGGCAATTAGAATGGATTTGTTAACAATAGATACATGTTTGCACTTGAAACGAATTTCGTTATTAAGAAGCTCTAGTTGGGTAGATTTAAAGAGGTGGGTAGTCTGCAGGCACTGTTTGTATAATTTGAAACGAAAAATTTGGGAAATACTCTATCGGTCTTGCATAATATGAGAAAGTGAACATCATATCTCAACTTTACCAACTTTTTACGATAGTTTTCATAGTATATGTACTTCGTCAATGTTTCCTGGTCAAAATGGCTTCTAATATTAGTGGCAAACGAATTAATGGACGCAAACTTCAGGCGAAGTATGAACAGGATGATCAGGACAGAGACGTAGATGCCTCGTAACATTTATTTCAAACGTTTCAGGATTATAACTAATCCCATCATCAGTGTTAAAGAAAGAATACAAAATCAGGACTTAAATATATACATAAAAAGTAAACACATGCAATAATTTTTTTGGGGAGGTGGGAAGGGTTGCAAGAGTAAAATCCACTTTCAATTATTTTCCTTCCTTTTTTTTAGAAATTCCACCGTTGGTTGTTTTTTCTCCGTATTTCCAATGTAATCAATTTGTCTCAAATTTCATATTCGTTTCACAATTTTATTGCATGTGTTAACTTTTTATGTTTTTTTTTAATTCTGTATTTTGTATTCTTTCTTTAGCACTGATGATGGGATTAGTTATAATCCTGAAACGTTTGAAATAAATGTTATGAGGCATCTACGGCTCTGTCCTGGTCATCCCGTTTAAACTTTAATGAATGGTTCAATATGTCCTCCTTTATACTCAGCCATAACCTGTAAACTAACCTAATATTTCCGTTGCTGCCAAGATTTTATCCTTTTTATCCGTTTCCTCGTAGATCAATCAAAAACTAATAACCATGTTTTTACATTATGTTTTAAACGCTAATTGACTCATTAAATGAGTGCATGACGATTTTTAAAAGGAAGTAAATAATAGGATGTTTTATATATTTGATACATAGGTAATTAAACGGAACAGTTGTTACCCACGAAGAAAAATGCGCTTTACTCTACATTTGCCCCAAATCCAATATTCGAACGGAACATTCACAGCATCAAATGTTTTTACAGATTCCATAGATTCCTTTCGTGTTGAAATTGAAATTCCCTCCTTCCGACTCTCTTCCTTGATTGTTTAATTGAATCATTCCAACCTTTCTCATAACTTATTGTTCCATTCAGGAAACATGGATTTCTTTTACCCTAGTGTTTCATCTAATTTTCTCTCATTCTTCCTTTAATTATTCGTATAAGAATATTTATCTTATAAGCTCTCCATATTTTCTAAAATAAATCGTTTTTTGTCTGTTTTGCTTTTTGACAAAGTTAATAAATGGAAGAAATTTGGATATACCCAAGTTTATATTCACCTCGGTTTCCATTTTATTACCGCAGATTTATTTTACATGACCAAAGCTTCAATAAAATAATAAAACAAGCTCGACATCGAGGCAAATCATTGATTTAGATTTACTCTTATTTACTCTTATTTGATTTCAAATTTCTTCCTCCAGCGCCTTTCCAAATATATATAAATGTTTACACCTTCCCTTTTCCCAAGGTGATGATCAATAATATTTCGAAGACTATGATAAATATAATTTTCTCTCTTCAGCGAACTTTCTGTAGAATAAAACACAAAATACATTTTCAATATCTGCTATGTTTATCTTATCCAGAGAACTTCCCATCTGAATCTAATTAAAGTCAATTTTTGCTTAACAAAGATATTTAATCTTATATGCTATTATTTTGAACAATCTTTGAGGTCATATCAAACATTATTTATTTTGGCTAAGTCGAACTTAATAATTTAAATATTTGTCTCAATCTTGTAATTTTATTATTCCTATTGCTTTTTTATATCAGCTATATCAGATCTCACTCGTGCAATGTTTATTCCATTAGAATTGGACGGTCAGTCATTTATGTTCTAATATTGAGTCATAGGTTATGATTGGTGTCTCAAGATGACATTAACCACTGACTGAATTTTTTTTTCCTTTGTTGAAATAAATGCCATTGTAGACTGTAGGAGACACAAGTTTCAAGCTAGAAGCACATATTACACTATGTACAACGTAAAGCTAGCAGCATCTCTCCAACATCAACGATGAGGATATCGAAAGGGATGCGAAGAAAGTACCGTTCTCCAAATGGAAGCCAGCAGTGGCGTGCAGTGACTTTTGAAGATGGGGAAGCAATTAAATTTTTACTAAAATAAATATGTTAATTGAAGTAAATATATTGTTTATTAAAAATAACTCTAAAATTGTAAGCTAGTCACTTTATTTAAATGTAATTCTTTTAAATTAATTTAAATTTTAAAATAGCTTCTGTAAGTATGCACAACCATCTAGCCAAGCTATTCTATCATATTGTCCTACATTGTATTTGCGAGTGCAACACTGTTTTGACGTAGGTCTACCTGTTTTACTAATAGTTTCTTTTTCATTATAAGTCATCGCACTGAACTTCTTCTTTTAACAATTTTTCAATAATGCAATCGCACTTTCTCCCAATTTCATTTGCATTTATTTTGTTTAAATAGGGGTTATCACTTAAACACTTAAAAAAATGAATAAACAATACAGCACACTTATGTATCTAATCACTACGTCAGGGCTACTGAGCTCAAAGATACGAAGGGTGACTAATGACTATGGTAGGCCCGCCAGAATCCCGGAAATATTAACAAAATGCTTAAGATATAAGAGCTTAACCATACTAGAGTTTTTGTATTTAGCTGCTTGCTTTTCTAGAACCAGTATAACCTAAAAAATTGTTTAGGCTTCAGAGTATAATAATAGTTACGTCAATGTGTCTTAGATAATTTGTTGCTCTTTGCAAGATTCTGGCAACCCGGAAATGTTGCCAGGTGCAAGCTGATGACTGCAGATCCAAGTTTGCTTCCTTTTTCGTATATAAATAGGTTATTTTTTCTTAATTCTAACACGACGTTGAAATATCTAGATAGAAATTATAAAACATCTTTTAAACTATTCATTCACAGAGCACCCAAAAGCCTAACTATTATTGAAATTAAGAAAGAGAGAGAAAAATGAGTAGAAATCTCGACGAAAAGGATGCATTTCTCCAATTGCAGTCAGGCTCATCAGGGTCTAACGCCAATTCGATTGAAAGTGAACGGTACCGTATGGCGTATACAAGTAGAGTAAGCATAAATGTGAGAATAAAATTCATTCTGCTGTCATATTAGTTGTTGGGGTGTATTTCTTTTCTTTCATTCTTAAATAAGGAAGGCATTGCTTCCATTGACTGCACGCCACTGGAGGCCAGTGTGGTGGATCACTCCATGTTCTACATTTCACGCTCAGCTGTGGACGGATATAACTGACATCCGTAATCAAGCTTAGAGAGAACAAAAGAGTAAAAAGGGAGAAAAGGTGTCCTGGTCAGTACCAGCGGTACTGACCAATGCTGTGGAGTATCTCAATGATATCATATCCATACGTGGTATCGTAGGCATTTTCTAGATCAAGGAACACCGTGAAGTCCTATGCAAGAATGAAGGCCTCTCAGCTATAATTAGCTTTACCATCCTATGCCTTGAGGTAGTTTCCGCGTATTTAGATTCAAATTTGTACGTTTGATTGAACTATCTGTATCAATGAATCAGTAGCAATTGGTAATGTCATTAATGCCTTGACGCAATGCGATTAAAAATAACTTGCACTGAATCAGAGAGCCTATAACGGTTGCATTTGATGAAGAAGCTAGTGTTGGGTCTTGCGGAAGCTCCTTGTTTTTTCATCATACGTTCGACCTTAATTACTCCCTGGATTACTGACTTTTACGTGATATTTTCTACAAAGCAGCCAACGAGTTCTTTCATCTGTACAGGTGAACCATCGTGTGTCTATTGAGCACCATTCTCTATGGTTGCCTGCAAAGGTAAGCCAAATTTTCCAGAAGAAGCTAGTCCCTCAAAAGGTCAACATTTGATTCTCTACCGAGAGCAAAAGCAAAAGGCTGACGTGGATGGAACATGTGTCCTCTGGCCAGCTGGCTAGATGTAGAGAGCCACGCAGCTACTTGATGACTGAGACCGTCCATCTGAGGCAAGTAAACTCTGAGGTCCATGCTCGCTTCGAGGGACTCCTTTCGGCAATCTCATCCATGATTATTTCCCCAAAGGAATCAGCAAACTATATAATAACGTTTTTTGAATGATAATATGAGAGTTTAATTGCTGCCATGAAGTTTTGGGAGGATTTAAATTAAAAGTATTAGATTTCTTGTTTTGCTCACTCATCTATGCCTCAACTATTGTTATATTTATAAACTCCTAACCTTTATGAAACGGCAAATGGTATAAAAAAGTAAATAAAAACACTTGTAAAAAGAGTTAGACTACATATATAAATAAATCTATTTCCGCACATTTTTATTCCATAGTCAGTGCGATCAATTTCTGAATCAATTTGTTTTTTATTTGCATTCATCGTTGTCAATTACATTCACAATTATTCGTAGAAACGTTTAGGTCTCGTTTCTTTTCTACTGCCATTTTTGGCCAAAATTTATTCTATAATGTTGAATCGAGCGAGTTTTATGCACAGGAGTCTTAACTTTATGCTAATTACTCAATCTTTTATTTGTTTTTTTGTCTAATTAAATTCTAATTAAATGCTTTATCCATATTTAATTTCCGTAGTAATAGACTTACAACTTAATGAGGAAAAGCGCTGATCCTCTGTGAACATCTCTATAAATGGTGCTGATTTAAGTGCATTGAAACTCTTTCGGTAGAATTTATTTACATAGATGTTTATGTGAATCAAATTTACGTGTATATCGAACATTTTGAATAATATTTCAACCTTCATACTTTGAATATATATAGAGATACACTTCTGGTTCTTCTCTGCGAAAGGATAATAATGCCTGGAATGAATTAAGCGTTCGGACATCCATTAGATTCCAAGCCCCAGACCAGAATCGTAAGATCTAGGAATGAATTTGGCCCAAATCCTTTAGAAACGGGACTAAGCGAGAAAGGTTTGAAGAACGTAAAAATTAAAGAATTGATTTAATCGAAGACCATCAACAGAGAAAGAAGAATCGATTCGTTTTTACACATTTTAAGTTTTAAAATAGTTCATTGTAATCATTCGTATCTACATTCTGACAAAGTGGGCTCGATGAAAATCCATGCCACATAAATATAATATAATATATTCTCCTACTCCTACACCTCATATGACGAGCAAAGCAAGCATTCTTATTTTTCCTGCTCGATTTGGCATTCATAGAGATTGAGATGCGTTGTTTCGTAGCATCTCGACAGTGTTTATCCTTGGGCAAAAGGCTCCAGAAAGAACCTAACTAAAAACCTTGTACCTAATTCTATTAATCTTCCAAAAGAGCCTGGATAATTGGACTTATCTTTGAGTTAAACTGGTGTGATCTATTTATATCCTGTATTTATTACATATCTCTTCTGAATTCTTGATTTGACATTTCTTCCTGACCACATTCTATATTTATCACTACCAAGAAATCCTATTCACATTTACCTTTTATACAAACATAAGTGGATATACGAGACACAACACTTAAAAGGGAGATTACAATTAAGTGATGTGAAAGAAGACAATTTAAGACCCACTTTAACAGCCAATATTTAATATAGTTTTGTTAGCTATTACATTTAGCATTAGCTTGAAGTCTTGGTTGAACAAAACGTCGAAGTCCTCTTCCCTTTCATACATCTGAAAACCTGTAATTTCATATAAGGAGGATCAAGGGAATTTAGGATTGCTTTTGTCTTCCTCCTTGTTAAACCACGATTTTACCTTAGGAAGCTTCCTTTAGTAAAAAATAAATTTTCCATATGATAGGGAAACCTCCGTGAGTCAAATTATTTGTACCTCATTCATTTTTCATTTGAAAAAGTAATAAATTTCCTTACTTTTTAAATAAAACAAAAATATGTTCAACTTAGAGCCATTAAATTGAAACACAAACGTTGATGGGAAATAGTGGTAAGCAAACTTGTTTGTCAAACACTACATCCTCTCGCTTGAAACCTGAATTGTTCTTTCCAATATTATCACAATTCAATGCGCAGATTTGCTTGATTTTGGTGTTGACTTAGAGAAATTGCTTTTGCAGAAATCTGGAAAATGCTTTAATTTATAAATGAAAATGTGATTTTATAAAAGGATAGAATCCCAAGTACAGAAGAGACGGAAAATCCCCTCTTCCCTTATTTCATTTGCTAGCGAAGTAGTTAATCAAATGGTATCCATAAAATTAACCATAATTAATCTGCTTATATGAAGATTATACCATTCAGTATACATTAAGGTCATACAGATTCACATTTACAGTAGCATTTATAGATGAATATTTTTGCCACTCTGGCGATTGCTCCATCTTTTCACATTCTGTGTATCCCATCTTCGTATGAGATCAGTGATCCGAGAGATGGTTGGGGTCAAACTTCGGGCGAGGGAGCAGCCAAACCAAAGATTGCACCTGAAGTTTATTAGACTATGAAACCAATACAACACCGCCGTTGTCAACCGAAATTGGACAAGTAACGCTGTCATGCCAAAGGACGTAAATTATTTTTTTCTTTCTAAATTATCCACTAAATATCCATATTGGGTGTAAGTGTTACAATAAAATATAACTGACAACTAATTTGCATTAATATACAAATGAGATAAAAACATTCGATAGAAAATATTTCAAAGTTTTTATTTCCTTTCAATATCCTTAATAGAAAATCTGTTCTTACAAAAAGGTGACTGATTTATCTTCCACAATCTGGGTTATTTATGGGAAATGCAACGCAGAGATGATCAGACATGACTTGGTAATTGCCATAAAACGGTCTTTCAGACAGCAATACAATCACCAAACGACCATAGATACAAAAAACGATTCGCAGGATTTTTGCAATTCAACTTGAAACGGACAACAAAAATCTATGAGACAACTATCAGCTGTAACGGGAATAAAACGAGAGAGCATTCATAAAATAATCAAGTTGGATTCGAGAATTAAATCATTCATAATTATGTCTTTTTAACTGCTTAGCTAACAAAACTAATAGCGTCGTTTGAAGTTTTGTGAACGCAAAAAAACAATATGTGAACAAAACCAGCTAAGATTAAGGCACATAATATTTAGTGATGGCTTTAGCTGGTTTTTGGAAGTCCATCGAGATCGATGATGAAGGCTACCCTCTTGAGGGCATCAACCTACACTGGATTTAAATGGGTAGGAATCTGTACAGTCTTTAGACCCGTATCTTGATAAGGGAGGAAGGAAGGACCCAGGTGGCAGGAGAGGCTCGAGACGACCAGGATTCATCCTCGGCTGCAGGGATTTACCAAGACACGTCTGTTTGTGCTCTCCTAGAGGCACTTTCGATAGTGGTTTGTGTTCGAGGTATCTTTCCTCTAACCTTTGTCTAAAAAGGCAGAACCCACGAGGCAGTGGTTGGTGGGCGCTAGGGCGTGCCCATACACCACTGGGCCTGCACTTTAGTATGAAATGCCTTCTTTGCTCGCTATTTACCTTTGCAGCTTTTGCTGCTGGCTTGCCTTTGTGGTGAAAAATGAAGCCGAGTGCTTAAGCCTTCTCCTATCAGTACATAGCTGTTCCATTACTAAGAGCCCAGCTTTACCTCCTCGTGGCCACACACGGCAGTTGGGGTGGTAGATTTTGCAGGAATCTCTTGGTTCTCGGCTCGCCTCTATATATTTCAAAGAGGAGTGGCTTCGTAACCCCTCCTTCCAAGAACAGAGAGATTCTATCAGAGTAGGCAAAAATGGTAAGAAGATACCAAAAGAATTACCAGTGTTGTTCACACAATAAATTTTGTTTGTCCTAGAAGGCTGGCTTAGGCATTATCTTATCTTGACTGCGAGAAGAGCTACTTCCGAAGGGTTGATGAAGGGCTAAGTTAGATCCAATATTGCCTTATCAAACATATATATATATATATATATATATATATATATATATATATATGCAGGAAAGAAAGCACAATGTTAGGATCGATTTATTTGCGAAACTAGGTTTCGACGGAGACCTCCGTCATCTTCAATCGCTGCTAAACTAATGAATACAGATAGATGCTTAGCCTAGCGACACACAAATTTACATGTCGGAAAGTAATTAGGAAGGGGGGGAGGATGGAAAAGAAGCGGCATTTTTTAGCATAGGAAGGACGAATTTTCTGTTTTTAAGGGGATTAGTGTTGAATTGCCGATCGGAAGTGTGAAATTTACAATTTCCTTTATAAGAGCTAATTCTTTTGGACGCCTCTTTATATAATTGTGAGAATTATAAATTATTTTTGCATTATCATAATCAATTGAATGGTTTTCATTTGAAATAGAGAGGAACAGGATAGAAGAAACTCTGCTTTTGCCAATGTATACTTGAGTGCAAATTTTGCATGGAATATAATAAACACCTTGTTCTTTATCTGTGGATCTATTTTTAGTCAGACTATTACGGATCGTATTTTTGTATTGAAAAGCATCATTGATGTTGTTGGCACGTGTTTTCTTTTTAAAATTAATTAATTGGGGCAAGTATGGAAATTTAATATAATAAATATTACATACTATTCCCATAATATTAGCTAGTGATTAAAAGTTGGTTCTGCCTTTGTAATGACATTTTTCTAGGAACCAAACGGGATATTGAAGCTCAATTAATGATTGGATGATCAGGTTGATTTCATCCTGCAGGAAACAAGGATTGATCCTTAAACATATTTAGAGGGCTTTGGTTCATCTCCGTTTCTAAAACCCCTTTTACAAAATTTATAAGTTAATGATTTTAGCAAGTTATGTCAGAGGTGGGCTCAATCGTTAATTCGTTATAATTTAAGGGAATTATTATTATAACGTTAATTATTATTTTATTATTATAAGACAATTTTTTCTAATCTTAAACTACAAGAATGGTCCAAATAATAAAAGACCAACAAAATGAGAAAACACAAAAATTTCGTGAAACATAATATCAATATTAATTTAGTAATAATAGTTTCATTAAAGTTTTCTCATTCTCGTTATCTTTAATCCTGTCAATTTTTATTTTCAAGTTTTTGCAGTTTTGGATTGGTTTTAGAGAAAAAAAACCCGTTTTCTGTATTTTTTATAATAAAATAACCACCAAGGTTAACGTCCTTTACATTTTTAATGCATTAACAATTAACTATACTCACCTCTGCTTACGGTTTTGGTTTTCGCAAGTATCTCTTTCCGGCCTTTTAGATATCTTATACCCAGGGCAGATTACTTTACAACGCCTTTGGTTACTACTGAGTATACATATGTGTCAACATTATCTAGGCCTTTAAGAAGAAAGTACTAAGCAGATTACAAATGGAATGACACCATTGCAAAGGGCAAAAAAAGCTGAACTCAGTCACATGTTGAAGCATATAGTCAAGTACATAACCAACGAGAGAAAAGGGGAAAAAATATGGTTCCGAACCAACTCAAAATCCTCTAGATTGGGCTATAAGGTATGAATCGACTCATAATTCTCAATCCAAGGTTACTTTTTTTCTATTTCTCCAACCAATATAAAAGGAGAGGTAAGTTTACTGAAACACGACAGCCCAAAGTTGGCTCATGAATAACTCGAAAATATATTTATTATTTTTGTTCTGGACCACAGAAAAAGAAAATTGAGAGTTTACAACACATATATTTTAACCCCAAACTGCACAGAATATTATTAGCAGATAATCTATAAGCAGGCTTACCTTTCCCAACTGTGGCTACCTCTAATGGAAATTGTTGTCTCTAAATAAGGGTTAAATTTAGTTTTGATTCAATCTCATATACTTCATTAATGACAATGAAATACTAGTTTGTAATTATAGTACAAAACCTAAATGCTACCTTTGACTTAAGAGAAAATCGTCTGCACGCAAACAGTTTAAATATCTACTGAGGAAAAGTGAGTTAATCCACATAAAAGTTTGCTTGCGAATTATATTATTGGCTAAATCTTTGCATCTTAAAACTTCGATATTTTCTTCCAATGGAGAAAATTTACTCATACATTTAGAGTGAATCTTTGGGTATTTATTAAAACCTTACTTTTTCTTAAAAGTTTCTTTTATTTTGAGTATATTGAACTCCAGACGATTTTTGAGATTACCAAGTGTGGATAATCTCCGCCAGCTGGGAGAAACTGACAAATAAGAGGCAGAAATTCATAATTTAGTGCCTTTCTTCCATAAAATGTATGTTACAGGGGTCTCTTAAGTTGTTGACTGCGGTGACCTGAAATAAAAGTGCCACTAAATAAAAAAATCGTCTCTTCCGAGTAAAAAATTGCCTTTTTAGATGTTTATGTTACAAAGACCTAAATTTGTATTAAATAAAAATAATTTAAAATTAATCATTTTTCAGTTAATTTGAAGTATTTAATAATAGTAATGCAAATAAATAGATATAATATATATATATATATATATATATATATATATATATATATATATATATATATATATATATATATATATATATATATATATATATATATATATATATATATATATATATATATATATATATATATATATATATATATATATATATATATATATATATATATATATATATATATATAAATAAAGAAATAAAGTGAAATATGCGCAGGAAGTAATGATTTTGCAAAACCTAGGCCTCACAAAATATTCACTTCATTTCGATATATTAACTTCATTCTCATATATTGACGATATTCTGATATTTTCACTTTATCCCGATATAATGGTGTCGAAGAATACGTCAGCTCACTAGATATATATATATATATATATATATATATATATTATATATATATATATATATATATATATATATATATATATATATATATATACATATATATATATATATATATATATATATATATATATATATATATATATATATATATATATATATACATATATAATGGTTGGGAGGAAAGAGATAAAGACCAAGGAAATATGTATATATATAGTTATACATACATATATCCTCTAATGAAAAAAGCCCACAAAGGAAAAAGTGAAAAACGATTCCGAGATTCCGAGAGCTTTCGTCTTTATTCATAAAGACCTTTTCAAGGAATGAACAGGAGGCAGGACATACATCGCCTTAAATAGTGGAAGGGGAGAATAGACTACCCACCCCTGAGAATTTATGTGTGTAGTGATAATTGGGTCTAGCATGAACAAATCAGGGCTAAGGTTAAAATTTGGGAACGCTTTAATGGAGATACATTCTAATATATTTCTCTAAATATAATTACTGCATTTTATGACTGGTTTGGCACTGTTCCAGTTTTGATATGGTTAAGATTGTACATATGTAGAAAAGAGCGCAGATTGTTCATTGTGATTACGTACATTGGCTTGATGTTGCTTAACCGGGACATCTAGTTCATTCCCGGTTTGACCCTAATAACATTTTTGGTAGTTGTTGCAGCCTATCGAATAAACAATGCCACGTCGTGGGGGGCGGAATTTTTGACAAGGATGCGATAAATTGTAGTCTTGTACTTAAAAAAAACATTTTTTTTTAGAGGCCTAAAGTAAACGAGGTAATTCAATGGAAATATGGTTATAGGGTAAACTAATATGTTTGGGCCTGAAACTTAGGGATATTGAAATAAGTTTGATAATAGTAAGGTTTAGCGGACTTATAACAATTGTCAAGAAAGTACAGATGGTAGCACATATAACTGGGCTTTCTGAGCGGTCTCCAGGTGGGATTTTAGATCGATCTCCAGGGTGGATTCTTTATACGAACCGGGGAACAACGGGAGAGTTTAATGATTGTAGGATTCTACGCAAACTGTTTGGACTAGGTTAAGATGCTTGGGGGGATAGGAGACTTCCATCAGGGCCTCTTCGTCCAGTGCAACAATATTGTTGATGCAGGCGCGGCGGTGGTAACGTTTGAGCATGTTGACGTGAAACAATTTATTACCGGTGGGCGTTTTATCACGTAGTCTACGGGGCCACGGGCTTCGAGGACTGAAAAGGCACATTTCCATTGGGAAAGAAGCTTATTTGTCTCCGTGGGAAGGAAAAGCAGGACCTTGTTACCTGGCTTGAACCGTTTTTCTTTTGAATTAAGTCAAAATAGGTCTTGTAATTTTCCTAGTTCAAGTCCACATTTTTGTACGTAATGTTCGCGCATTCTTCGAGACAGTTTCGATGGTCCAATAGATATGTGTATGGGGACTTGACCTGCTCATCTAACCGGGGGTTTGAAACAGTTCATTGAGAATGCTCATCGGGCCGCGAATATTTCGGCAGAAAAGGAGTTCAAAGAGCGGTACCCCAGTGTTCGGTGAGGAATGTCCCTGCAGGCGAAGAGGGCGACTGGCAGTTATCGATGCCATTCCCGAGGCTGGGCATGGCACAGTTTTTTAAGGAAGGTCTTCAGCGTTCCATTTAATTTCTCACAGACATCGTTAGCGGCGGGGTGGATAGAGGTTGTGAAGAGGGGCTTGAGTAATAAGATTTTTCAAACATACTTCATAAGTACCGAGGTAAATTGTCTACCCCTATTTGATAAGATCTCCTTAGGGATGCCAATGCGGGAGAAGATTGGGATCAGGGCCTCCGCGCAGCTCAGGCGGTCGATCTTCTTAAGGGGGACGGCGTCTCGGAATCTGGTTGCAAAATCCACGAGCGTTAGGATATAAGAATGCCCTCGCTCGACGGGGGGTGTATTCGGCCAATTAGGCCACTCTAAAAAAAGAGTTCTGACACAATTGCTGTCTTCTGTAGGGTGGCTGAACGAATTCGGCCTTTCGCTGTGACAAATGTCACAAGACGTACAGAAGTCGGCGATTCCTTTGGCAGCGCCAGGGCCAAAAGAAATGGCGAAAGATTCGTTGGGATGTCTTATTAGGGCTAAAGTAGCCAGCTAACAACCGATCGTGGGCAATTTTGAGCACCTGTGGAATATAGAAGCGAGGGATACATAGCAAGCGCGTAGGGGACTGGTTAGGAACGGAGGTGGAGCGGAACAACAGTGCACTCTCAACAAGATAGGAGACCTTGTGACTACGAACGGATTCGAACTCGTTGGTCCTCGACTTTTTCCACAAGGGCTGTAGGGAAGGACACTGATTCTGGGCGCTTAAAAAAGACTCGTTGTTAAGATTCTCGTACTCGGGGGGGAAAGGAGGTTTCTAAAGACACGGGCTCTGGCCGACTAATACAGTACAAAATTTAATAGGTGCTGCTACAACGTCAGCCAAACCGGTGAAATATTGACATTCAATGAAACAACGGACCACTGGGAACCCTTTAGCTCGTCCAAGGTGGTCGTGGACTACCCAAAATTTATATTGGTCGGGCCTCACAGGGGGGAGCACGTGCATCCTGTATCTCTGACCAGGGTTGAAACTCGGCAACCATTAACTGATCCGGTTTCAAATTCCAGTTCACCGGGGGAGCTTTTGTTAAATAAAAAATTACTTGATATCCCGGGGGACTATTCGCTGGTGGAGAAGCAGGCATTTCGGGGTGAGAAGACGGAGGAGAAAGAGAGGCGCTTACTTGTTGGACTTGGTAGCTGGGAGCAGAACGAAGTTGAAAATTAGGGGACAGTTAGTTCTTACATGTCCGGGTGTCCCGCAAGCAAAACTGACGATTGGTCTTTTCGGGTAATCCAACGCAGGGGGATAAAAACGGGTCCCTTAACATCCCTAGGATCAGACGCGGGATGAATATTCGGTTAAGAGGTACCAGGGACCTTTACGAATTTGAGAGCGTTCTTGGTCTGAAATTTAGGGAAGTGGCCTTTACTTTTGGGGGACGGAGGATGACTCTTCTTGCGACCATTGTGGTAGAAGTTATGCTGGACGCGTGCAAATCCGCTTCTTCGATGCATTATTTGAAGGAAGAAACTCTTCCTTCTTTCACGAATGCACGGATTACATAGGGCAGCGTAACCATCAATTGATCCCGCAGAATGAAGTCGAACAGAGAGTCATAGTCGCCACTGACCTGGGTGGAATCCACCCAAAACCGTAGACTTCTTCTGAGGGTGAATCCAAACTGGCGGTAAGTCTGGCCAGGTAGAAATCTTGCCTTACTAAACTTTGCCCTGTAGAAGTCCGGATTCATGTTGATCGCAGCCAAGAGTTCGGAATTACGGGTCAAATAGTCGAGGGTAGCCTCGGTGGGGAGGGAAATACAAATATCCCGCAGCTGAGTATTAAAGAGTGGCAGAAGTCAGGCGACTCCATAAGTTTCGATATCCCACAGTGGTTTACCGCAAAAATCTTTTTGAAATAAGTGAGGTAAGCACTGAAATCCTCACCGTCCTTAAATGCTGGCAGCTTTAAAGCGGAGATCTGAGGGGCTTCACTCCTGGAACTAATTGAGAGGGTTTCTAATTGATTCCTATCTCAACTCCCTTTTATGGTGCCTCACCCATTCTCTTGCTTCAACTTCTCTCTGTTCTTTCTTCTCTGCTTTTTTGTTTTTATCTCTATCCTGGATATAGGGAACTAGCTCTCTACCAGAGAGAGCATCTCACCCTGTTGCCTAAATATCTCGAAGGACGTCAAGTTGTTTCCTTATGGGGCTCTCGCAATAGTTCCCCAAAATTCTAAATGAAATCTCACCCTTATGAACACACACGAAGACAAAAGCAATAAATTATAATAAATAAAGTAATTCCTATAAGAGTACCTGATAAAGGGCCACTTAATCTGCCACGAGGATTACAACGATGGGAGTTTGGAAGATTTTCTCCAAAAAAACACACAAAAAAATAGCTTGTACTAAATATGGTTTTACGGGCACCACAGAAGACCGAAGACTCAAAATAAACAACAAAAAAGAGAAGATTTTCCTATCTTTAAATAAACCTGACCCAGCTTGGTAAATTATGTTAGTATTTCAACTGGGAGTGGATTTGCAAACACGAGGGGTCCTCAAAATAACCCAACTAAACCTGACACCAGAATTTATAATATATATATATATATATATATATATATATATATATATATATATATATATATATATATATATATATATATATATATCTGTATCTATTGGCTAAGAGGAAAGTCAAATAGACAAAGATAATATTTATATATACAGTTATACATACATATATCCTCTAATGTACGTACACGTCCTTGCTACGTACAAGTACGTTCACTTCGTAAAAGTAATCCGTTAGTTACAAGGTATAAGAGTGCGTTTTACTACAGGGGCCGATAGCGTTTAACTGAGTTTACCAATTTGCAGTTCAAAGATATATTTAATGAATGAAAACCCCAAATATATTTTTTAATTAGTCACTAGTTAACATATATATATATATATATTTATATATACATACGGGAAATATAAGTAATGTAAATAAATGACAACTCTGACAGAATATAGATTAAATGGGCAATCGGATAACGTTAATTACTCGTTAATCAGCTTTTAAATGGAATATTACAAGTCACTTTTACAGAAGGAATATTTAAATGTTCGAAAGGGGGTCGATTATCGTAAGTTTAAAGCAAATGGTCGTTTTACTTTTAATCGGGTCAGCTCGAGGAAGGGAGAAGGCCAGTGGACGAGGCCCTCGAGTTAATATCCTTCAGCGGGTTGACGCGAGGAATGGAGAAGGCCAATTGACGTGGTCCCAGATCGAATATCCTGATGGTAACAAGCATGAAGGTGGAGGGGGAGGGCAGAAGACAAGTTCACGAAACTTCTTGAAGACGGACAATGGCACTACTGCTCTAGAGAAGTACAACCTCCAAGTCGAGACCCTGCAGTGGCTCGGCACAAAGTTTCACACGGGATACTGGAGATCCTTGAGGGGGATGGGTCCAGATGAGACGAGGGGAATCCCAGCCAATCCTTCGGGGACGAAAACGATTCGAGGCTTGCTCTGAACAGAGTAACGCTTCACAAAATAAATGGGTCTGCCTTATGAGATCCGATCTCGAGGTATAACCGAATACCGGGGAACTTGAGAAAACAGACAACGATCTGAACCGAAGGCGACGGGCTCTCAATTTAACCAGAGACTCAAAAACTCACGGTATTTATATGCCGGCCATTTTTGATACTCAATCGCTGGAAGGCACAAACATCTGCAGAGGACTTCTGGCGCCTAGAGGGATTAGCGTTTGTCGCCCGACCCAGGTCTTAATTGCCTTCAACGATGTGGCGGGGAGACTCGGCGAGCAGCCTCTATTCTATTTCCTTACAAGTGGATTAATTCAGATAATTCACCATTTGAATATACTGACTTTTCTCCCATAGATTAATTTCATTATGATATAGTGAACTGATTCCGATATAATGAGTTTATATTATATTTATTCTAATAAATTTAGGTAATTTCGATTATTTATCTTATTCCTCTATATTTACTTTATTTCGCTATGTCGACTTATTTCCGATATGTTGACTTCATTTCGGTAAATTGACGTTTATTGTGAAGTTACTGCTGATTGTGTGCTGGATTTATAACAGTTGCGTATTGGGTTCAAGTCCTGAGTAGTTTGAAAATTAAAATTTAGGGCTAAAATTTAAAATAGCCAAATGTTAATCCAATATTTTTATGATATCCATGATTTGAATGAATGAATATTTATAAAGATATATAAAGTTTACTAAGCTGTGAAAAAGTGAAATTCCGTTAAATTTGGCAGTCAGTTGTGAAACAAAACTATGTCAAAATGGTTCGACAGCACTGCTGTCATTACAGCAATAAGGTAAAGAATCGCACAAAATATTTATTTTATTGATAAATATCCAATTTATAACAAAATATACCCCCAACACTCCATATCTGATAAATAATAATATCTTTAATTGTCAATCTTAACGAAATTCAGCATAAAGTATGACAAGACTTATTTTGGGATCTGTTCATCCATACATCTCACAAGAATTAAATTTATAATTGCGCAAAATTTCCTTGTTTTTTGATGTAGCAAAAAATGGAGATAAGGACCTTTCCCTAGGCTATTTACGTTCTACAAAAGGAAAATATAATTATTTTGTGAAATAGCTCCCCAAATTGTCATTTTCTTTTTACTCGTGATTAAATAGGCTAAAGTTAAGAGACCTTACCTGGATCCCTTCTGGAAAAAAAGGGCACAAGTGCTGTAGCTTTCAACACGCAGAATAATTATTAAATAATACAATGCTATACCAGTCTATGTAAAATGTTGACATGAATCATTGCAAAATATGGCTGGCTGTAAAGTAGCTTTATGCATTGTCCCTTGTATACTAAAAGGTTGGAAACCATTGACTACGCACTAAAGTAAGAAACAGGTTTCACTTATAAACCGCTTCGACCTCTCTTTGAAACTTTAAAAAAAATTTATAATAGGGAAATCAAGATGATAGATTTGAATTGAAGTGTTTGGCTTTCGTTTGATAATTGCCCAACGGATGTCAGGAAGAAGCCAAATTGTTTTGTCGTACTTGCAAGGATATCGGCTGAGAACTAGATACCGGATATATATATATATATATATATATATATATATATATATATATATTTATTAAGGAATGAATGAGAAACTCATGAAACTGCATAAGGGTGAGGGATCTGGTAGATGCCTAATAACCCATAGAAAAAAAGGAAAGATGTTACACCAGTCTTTCGTCTTTTTATAAGAGCAAACAAGGATCATATAGAATTTTTTTTTTTTTTAAGAGCTCATCTGACGACTGCCTACTTGGGCATTAGTCGCCGTATTAAAACTGGCCTAGTTCTAGGCTACTTTAAAAATAAAATTGAAGAGAAGTAAAAAAACAACACCCCAAAGGGGTAAAGGAAGCAAGCTGGTGCGTCGGGAAGAGGTCCCCCCGGCGCAGGAGCGTGCAACTAAAGGAAAAAAACAAACAAAAAAAAACACAAATGCAAAAAAACAACAAAACGGAACAAAAAAACAAACAAACCTTGCTTAAATCATAGGGATAAGGCCGGCCTCCCCCAAGAAGTCAACAAGTCCACAAGTCAATGTGCACGAATCTGAACCGAGCACATGGGACAGGCAGTAGCGTCCCCGCCCATCCCGGACCGGGACAGGTATCGTGCGCGAAGATCACCCAAACTGGGACATTCGACAAGAATGTGCCGAACAGTCTAGGGGACGACGCAGTCGTTGCAATAGGGCGCAGGCGAGCGCTCCATCAAATAGCGATGCGTCACACGAGTGTGGCCGATTCGGAGACGACAGAAAGCAACCTGAAGCCACCGCGGCATTGGGGGATAGGTACATGGGAACAGTCGCGGCGCAATGGCACGCAACTTTAAGTTCCCTTCGACCGTCTCCCATCTTCTTTGCCAAGCAGTCCGAAGAGCTGCCCGTATTCCTGCCATGTAGTCAGTGTGAGGAAGAGCGAAACGCTGGTCCGGTCGCAGAGTGCTCGCGGACTCTTTGGCACCCTCATCGGCGCGCTCATTCCCCGCAATTCCTACATGTCCAGGAACCCAGCAGAAGATAATCTCGACATCTGCCCGGCTCGGCAAAACCGTGGCGTTACGGATTTCGCGAACCAGGGGATGCGGAGATTCCAATGCCCCGAGAGCACTCAGGGCGCTTTATGAGTCGCTATAGATCACGATCCGGTCTCCGAACCGGGCACGTCGCGTAATCTCCCGTACCGAGTGGTGTATTGCCACCAGCTCGGCCGTGAAGACAGACGCAGCGCCTGGTAGAGCCCCGCTGACTTCAAACAGAGGGGATACGGCGTGGAAGCCGACCCCCTCTTGGGACTTGGAGCCATTCGTATACACTGGCACGGTACCAGCGTGACACGATGTGTGCTCCAAAAAGGTCGAACGCAATACTCCCGGCGCAGTACAAGCTTTGGGGGCAAAGGCGTTGCGACAAATAGCCGAATGTGGTACCCTCCAGGGTGGCGTCCTGGGCAGAACCAGGGGCGCCACCGGCCCGAGAGCTATATCTACCTCTCGAAGGAGTTTCCTGGCCCTAAACCCAAAGGGCTTAGGGTATGACTGGCGTCTCTCGGCGGCATAGGCACCATCGAGATCAGCTGCGGATGCAGTGAGAGCTGTTGGCGACTGAGGGAGGCGCCGGGCTCGCGCGTACAGGCGAGTGATGCACTGCACGCGGCGCAGAGCGAGTGGTATCTCCCAAGCATCGACCAACAGGCTCTCAATGGGGGAAGTGCGGAAGGCACCGGTCGCAAGGCGAAGGCCGGTGTGGTGGATCGAATCCACCTTCCGCAATAAACGCTCAGCTGCGGATGCATAAAACTCGCAGTCGTAGTCGAGCTTCGAGCGAACAAAGGATCGATAAAAAAGTAAGGCAGTAGCCCTATCAGCGCCCCAAGCGCTGAACGTCACGGAACGGAGAATGTCCATGGCGCGGGTACAAGAGACCCTAAGGCTGCGAATATGAGCCTCCCAGGTGAGGCGTCGGTCGAATACAAGACCAACGAAACGGTGTGACTCAACCACATCTAGGCGCACACCATTAAGAAACAAATCTGGGTCGGGGTGAAGCGTGAATGGCGGCAGAAGTGCACCACCTTAGTCTTGGCCAAAGAAAACCGAAACCTGTGCGCTTCGGCATAGTGAGAGACGCGGTTCAATGCCTGTTGGAGTCGACGCTCCAGAGTTGGCATCTGGGCCGCGCCAAAAGAGATCGAAAGGTCGTCCACGTAGAGCGTAGTGAGAACATCTTCCGGCAGCACCGAGGTAATGCCGCTGATGCTCAGGGCAAAGAGTGTGACACTGAGGACACTTCCCAGCGGGACACCCTCTTCCTGCTCCTTTGGGGCGGAGAGGGCTCCCCCCACCCGTACGCGGAATCGACCATCTCGCAAAAATTCAGATATAAACATTGGGAGGCGTCCCCTCGCCCCCATCGTGTGGAGAGTCTCCATGATACTGTATCGCCATGCGGTATCATAGGCCTTCTCCAGATCAAAAAACACCGTGGCGTAGTGCTGTCTACGAAGGAAAGCCTCGCAGACGGCATTTTCCAGTCGGAGGAGAGCATCCGACGTGGAGTGGAACTTACGGAAGCCACACTGTGCAGAAGACAGATGACCTCCGCTGACCAGGAAATAGGCTAATCTAACATTTATCAATTTCTCCATCAACTTGCACACGCAAGAGGTTAGAGAGATTGGGCGGGAACCGGTCGGAGTAGAGTGATCTCTTCCTGGCTTACGAAAGGCGAGCACAGTAGCGATTCACCAGGAGTCTGGGAGAAGACGTTTCACCCACATCCTGTTGAACAAATCTAACAGAAAGGCCATGCCTCGCTCACCCAGGTGTCGAAGCATGGCGTACGGGACATCGTCTGGACCATGGGCGGTGTCCGCGCACGAAGCGAGGGCGGAACGCAACTCACTCACAGTAAACTTGTCGTTGAAGGGTTCTCCGCCTCTGGAGGTAAAGTCCAGCCAGCGGCCTTCGGCGACATCACGACGTGCATTGAATGCTGGCAGAGCAGCATCACGGCTAAAGAATGCGAAAAAAGCGGTCGCTAAGGATTCTGCCACGGACGCGGGGTCCGAGATTGCGGTCCCATTCTCCTGGAGAACGGGAGGAAAGTCCTGCGAGAACTTGCCCCGAATCCTTTTGACTCGCTTCCCCCCCTTAGCTAAAGGGGTCTTCCCGTTAAGTGAAGACCGACTCAGGGAGCTTGTCAGAGTCGAACGTGACGAAGAGTGTAGGGATGGGTCTCGAGGCCCCTCCCTGTTTTCTCATCACACGTTCGACCTTGACCGCCCCATGGTCGGCCAGCTCTAGAGTGATGTCCTCAATGGAGTAGTCAACGAGTTCCCTCGCATAAACTACTCCTTTCAGAAAGTTCATGGTAGAGTGCGGCGTCACACTCACCAGGGTGCCATGAAGTGTCCGAAGAGCACTAATCTTGGCCGCCTCGGCGGGATTCGCCGCATTCGCCAGAAGGCTCCCGTCCGAGAAACGGGTCACCTTCGGCTCTCTGCCAATTGCACTAGCTAATCCTCTCCTCTGATGGATCATGATGCCCTTGGACACCATGGTGCTATCAGTGGAGCGAATAACGAGGAAGCGTTTGAAGCCAGCGGGCTCGAAAACGCCAGGTAACCTCTGAATCAGGGGCCCCGATGTCATCGAGGCTCCGCCCTGTGCATTCTTGGTGTTAGTCTTAGTCAGGGGCTCCGCACACGAGTGGGTAGAGGGGCCGGATGTGCCGATCTTGGCTTGGTCGCCTACCAAAGTGGTAGCAGAACCATCCGTACCCGCAGCCCCCGCGGATGGAAAGGAGCCCCGAGTCTTCTTCGTCTTTTTAGTCTTTTTATTCTTTTTCTTTTTAGGAGAGGAGGGCGGGGAATGAACCCGCTCCTCACCTCCGCCGGCAGAAGCCCCCATGCCAGATGGGCCGGCCTCAGCCAGGTCCCTCTCCGAAATGGAGAAGGTCCTGGTAGTCGTAGGGGCACCTGTCGGAGGAGATCCCTTCCCTCCTTTTACTGCCTCGGAGCCCTCGGCCATTTGAGGGGGACCTTGCATAGGGGCGGATTTGGGTTCGATGCTTGGCGCCGAGCCCGGATTCCCCCCCATGGAAGGCCCTACCGTCTGAGGCTGGGTCTCCTCAAGGACCATGTCTATTCCTGGAGGGGCCTCCAGTTGGCCATCCCCTCCCAGGACATCGCAGGTCCCCTTGGCAGTGTGGCCAGTCTTGTGTGGGGAGGCACAGGCCTTGACCCCAGCAAGGTTTAAAATTTTTGCCAGCAGGTCTTTTGAGGGAAGCGACCGAAGGGGCCTGGCTTCCCTCTCCCCCCGAAGGGGGTTTGCCCTACAGAGCCGCTTGCACGAGGGGCGGTCGGCAATGGGCTGCCTGCTGGCTTTCTTGGCAGTCCCCTTAGAAAGCAAAGGAGGGACTGCCGCTGGAGATAGGGAGGTGCCCGAAAGCACCTCCAGAGAAGGGGGTGAGGGGGAGTCCCCTACACCCGTAGGCGTAGGAGAGGAGTAAGCCTCCTCTCCGGTTAAAGAAGTATGGAGGGTCCCCTGCGCAAGCACAAGGGGGGGGAGACCTCCATTTTTTCGGTGGAGCTGCCCGAGGGCGGCTCCGTTGATGTTTTGGGGGAAGTTGAGGGTTGGGGTTTTTGTTTTTTTTCATACATGGGCATGGTGACCATCTTTTTAATACGGTACGCAATAGCTCATCACCTCTTGCAGTTGCCCGCACAGCAAGAGGTGCTTACAGGCCTCGCAGAGCCAGGCGCCGCCATTTGGGACCACCCCTCCCACCTGGTGGCCTGGCAGTCCATCGGCATGGCGGCTCAACCTTGAACACGGCGTAAAAATTAATAGATTTTGAAGAGGAGAGGAAAAGGGATGTGAGGAAGGTGTGGGTGGGGATAAAGCAGGTTGTTAAAAGCCAGCCACCCCAGACCAGAGCTCAGGGGTTAGGGAATATTGCCTCCTCCCCCCTCAGCCCCGATCCGGGACGGTTGGCTGAGAAGAAGGTCAGCATCTAACCTGTGAAATTAGAGGCTGACCAGAGAAAGTTGTGGGAGAGGTTGTATGAAAAGCGACGAGGTAGGGGAGAAATCGGGCTATCTGAAGGAAGGAAGAGAGGCTAAGCTGGGGCCGGATGGAGCGCTGGATCCCGTCAGCACGGCGGCCAGGATGGCAAATCGCCGTGCCCCTTACGGGAAAGGATCATATAGAGATTAAGAAAGAAGGAAGAGAGAGAACAAAAGAATAAAAATAATATAAACTATTTTACTTGTTAAAGGAAGTGAAATAATTGCTACAATAACGAGCAAATAAGAGAACAATTCGCTTCTATTGAAATATTTTTTTAAAATATGAGTATGGAAATGAAATATACAAGCTACATAAAGGCATGTATTTATATATTTTTATGAAGATTTCATATGATACAATCATATATTGAAGAAATTATACTAAATAAGCCAACAAAATAATATATTGATGTAAAAAATAAGAGATCGATCATTCACAGGATTGCTTAGTAATAAAATACACTAGAAACAAAGCAACATTCGACAACGATGAAACTTAATATGAGGTGTTGTACCCTTTGTTTTTAATTAATTCGACGCAAAGACGGCCACAGGACCTCCCAAGTTTTTTTGCAAAATTCTGATGTTATTTTGTTTCATCTTTACTCAATTTTCTTTCAAATAACCGTCATAGATTAATGCTGCTGGTCTAACACTTCGTCTCCAATAATTTACCAGAAGTTCTCAATTGGGTTCAAGTTTGAAGTCTGAGCAGGCAACTTCATTACTCCCATATCTTCTTGTTCAAAATACTATTTTATCCGCTTTGGAATGTAACATGGCGCTTTGTCCTAGATAAATACTGCTGGCTAGTTAAAAAATGCTCAGAGTTAAGGTGAAACATGTTGTCGCGCAAGGTAGAGTATAGATTTGCATTTATCATTCCAATCATTTGCACTAGCGTACAAACCTCTGGAGGGGAAAACATCCTCTTTAACATGAAGCTGCTTTCTCCATGCTTGGCTGAAAAAACCATCTAAACTAAACTAAATTTACTTTCGTCGCGGAAATGAATTCTCTGCCAATCTTCATCTCTCTAAATAACATGAGCTTCAGCATATTCGAATCAGGCCTCCTGGCTCTTCTTATTGATGATTGGTTTGGATGCTGGAGAACGAGCTTTTAAACAAGATGTATTGATGTGCCGGGACACTGTGAAACGGCATACTTCTTTGCCAATATTAGTCCTATAATTTCTAGAAATTGCTTGTGGATTCTAGAAAGGATCTTTAAAAGAGATGCACCTAATAGCTTTGTCTTCGAGGATGGTGGTTCTGCGGGGTTGATGGATTTTTTCAGGGGAGTTATAGGTTATGCCTTCATTGTTTAATTTCAGAACGCGGAAAATACGCTCTTGGACCTACTTACCTCTCTTGAAATAACATAAATAATCCTCCTCCCTCTCTTCAAACGAACAATTGTCAGCTGGAGGTCAGGAGTCACTTTCACTTGTGTAGTCATGTTGGTATGACTACCACCACATTTTCGAGGCGTTTGACAATGCACCTGCACCACATGAAGACTCCACAAATTGTATGGAAACTAAGCATAACATCAGCTTAACCAAGAACACATTGGTGTATAACACAACGATGAAAGGAAAAGAGGAAAGAAAAAGCTAGACTAAAGACCTTCGAAGCCATCTTAAATAACGAAGAAAGGCCAGCTATCAAACATCCAGACTACCGGCTGGAATCGAACATTAAAGTTGTCTTAAAATTCTGCTGACACAGGAGTGGTCCATTCCCTTTACATAACGTTGAAGCGAGGATGAATAAATATCCCCTAAAATACGTTTACTTTTCATTCTGATTCCACCATTCTTCACCGATAAAGGAGAAAAGACACTCTAAAGATTATCACATAGATCGAAAGCTCAGCAATTAAGGTCAAGTTTGCTTTTACCAAACACATTCCAATTAAAAAAGAGATGAGCGTAGAAGTTGTTGAACAACTACAAGATGAAATAAAAAAAGATAATGAGAAAATGGAATGTTCCCAAAGAAAATTAATAAAGGCGAAATATACTTTAACAAACCTGTAACAAAATCTTCATATATATATATATATATATATATATATATATATATATATATATATATATATGTGTGTGCGTCTGTGTTTTGTTAAAGAGTAGGTTGTATTTCGACTTTACCAATTTTATTTAGGAGCGTTCTAACTGTCGAATGATTTTTTTTTTATATGAAGCTGAAGATTAAAAATCACCTGTGGAAGTCCATTTTATTTGTTCCTATTTAAATATCTAATATTTTTACAAGCCGTCAGCTACTGCCTTTATTTAGGCATCTTCAGACGAAAATCTTGTTTATTGTTGCGGCGGAATTGATGGAAAGTTTTTATCCGCGTTATCTCCTTTAGCGGTGAAATAATTGTTTGGTGAGCAGTAAAGAATGAATTTTACCTTCGTTATTTGGTGCCTTTTATTATTTGAGGTCAGAGTATTGTTCACTTTTTTAAAGCAGAAAAAGTTTACTACTTGCTCCGAGCTGGTTCGCTGTGTGTTGAAGGTTAACTCGCATCTCTTTGATGAGAAGAGCCTCCAGAATCTTCAGGCGGCGGAGATCGGAGTATTTTTATGAGAATGATAATGTTTTCAACAAGGATCTTTCTTTGAATTGGTTTATTGTAGTGTGCTCTGATTCCTCCTTCTTGTAAGTGTATTGTTAGGTGTCGGCTAAAGGTAGTGGTGGTCATACCTATATAGTGGTTATTTGGATGAGACTTGCTGTCCTCATGGTGGCATTCAAATTTGTATTTCACATTTGTCACTTTTCATGGAAGTTGTTTTTCATTAGTAGGTTGATGACTTTTTGTTTTTATAATATAATCGCAGAGATAACTTATTTTCTTTTTTTCTTTTTCTTGGATAGTGTTACTTTTTATGATGTGTTCTAGTATTCATTTGTCTGTTTTGTAGGCATCTGCCATTTGGTTCTTCTAGTAGAGTCGTATTATTTACTTTTTCTTTTTCCTCCTTTACCTCAAATTTTGACTTGAAAATTTTCTGCTCTCATTTGTTAAATTTTTTATTGGAGTAACCATTGTTTATTAATTTTTATTTGGATCGTCGAAATTCTTCATCAGGTACGTTCGACATTGACTAGTTATTGATAGCACGTCTTATGTATCAGCTTATTACGGATTTTTTATATTTCTCGGTGGACTCATTTTTGGCGTTAAGGTATTACGGGGAGGGGTCCAATTTTATAGCGGCATCAGTTTATAAGGGTGACCAGTATATGGTGAAGGTGAATTAAGTACCTGACTCCAAAGATGAATTCTTTACTGTGCTTCCCGAAGGTTTCAGGGTAAATCGAAGTAAAGAAGGACGTTGAAAAAATATACTTTATTCTAATATTGGCTTATTAACAGGGCAAGCGACAAGTCACGAAGTTACTTCGCAGGTGACTTGCAGTCTATATATATTTAACGAGAAGTATTAAATTCTGAGCGACAAGACTTAGTGAATTTAAAAGGGTGAACGTGAACAAGATAATCTTATTAACAACAGTAATCTAATAAACTTAATAATGCAATCATCATTCTAAGTTAGCTGCTCCAACTATATATAATCGTATGCTTATTTTCTAGAGGGTGTCGACTGTAATCTTCCGTGAGATGAGCTTCATTTGTAGAGTTCATTGTTCTTCACCCCTAAGGTGGATCTACCCAAAGCTGTCTGTGTCAAATTAATTAAATATTCCAAGTGTTATTTATATAACAGTATGCGCAGGTCGCAGCTTTGTGATACAATTTCCTTTGGTCAACGGGTGGATTTTCCCAGGTGCTTCGTAGACTTTCGTCTTTTGTTAAATATATTCTTAGACGCGAATTGTTTGTTAATGCGTCTTCTTATTGGCACAGGTGTCTCTGACCTGACCTTTTGCGTGTTCGTGCATTTATGTGTCCCGCGCGCACTTCTAACGTACGCTTGCCTTCTATATGTATATATATATTTATATACATTAACAAATATATTTGCATTCCTTATTTTTGTATTTAAATTCATAAAAGAAAATTAATGTATACATTCCTGATTCCAATTTAGCTTAGTCATATTATTTTATATGTGTGGAAATTGCGGGATTTAATAAGACCACCATGCGTCCATTTTGTCGAGGTTTTAGTTAAGCCTATTTAATCGTGCAATTTGGTTCCAGTAGCCTACCTATTACATATTTCGATCACCACAAAGGCATCAACCGCCGTCTGTTCCTTCTCGAAAGGAACAGACCGGGTCTTTAACAAAACATGTATAGAAGACAAGCTACTCTCATCATACACCGATATATATATATATATATATATATATATATATATATATATATATATATATATAGATATTGATCGACGTATATATTTTGACAGGCTCTGTGAAACATCACGTAATTTATAGAAACGTAATTAATAAGGATGTGGAACGTTAGAGTGTCGAGTGAATATTTGTGAATCTGATTTGGTTGGCGGATACCAGATATCAAGATGAGATGTGCAGGTGGTGGTTTTAATTTCTTTTTGAATATTTATTGTAGGCATCATTCAGGCATTGTTGATTTAAATGCTCAACAACCGCTTCGTATAATTCTACCTCAGTTCTAACTTGATAATCATACATATCATTTAATAATACAAAAATAGTAAAATATGGTAGAGTCAGTTAATTAAAGCGCCTAAATTAAGTGCATTGCATTCATTATTTGGTATTTAAATTAACAATTGACACAAAATACCTTTTGTGATCGAACTTACGCCTGGTAGCAGGAAACAAAAATAATTTACTTGTAATTACATATATATGAAGATAATTTGGGTATAGATGGAAATGCTTTGTTAAGCTCTAGGGTGATAAATATTGCTTCTTTTTTCTGATAAGAAATTTGGGTAAAATGTTTTCTTTATCTTCAATTTTTATGAATTATTTCCATTATAATATAATGGCATTATCTTTTGCGACCGATAATATGGTAATGGAAAAAAAAATTCGTAACTAAACCTATACTATATAGAACCACCCTAATTTTCACCTATGGAAATTATGCTAATAACTAAGACAGCAGCCAAAACGGTTTTTCTTTCATTAGGAAAGAAAATATATTTTTGAGTCAGCTACATTTTTCTTCCTGAAAAGTGGTTAAAGCATTTGCTTAATATGTATTTACATTTTACAAAAATAACAAAGGTAGAAAACATCTTCCGGATGATTAAAAGAAATCCAGGGTTTTGTATTATCTTTATTAACGTGGCCGATGACGTCCTTACATTAAATTCACACGCCCCACAAGTCATATTACCGTAGTACCATAATATGCAAGTTGTACCTTGGGTTAAGGAGGCAATTAAGATAATTACTCACACTTTTTTAATCATATTATTGTAGTATGATGTTATTTTAACCCATTTTATGCACGAGTTATGCGAGAATTTCAATCTCGTGAAAATATGAACAATACGAAGATCTGTACCATTAGTAAGAGAGGAAAACAAACCTACAGAAAAATCAAACTCACACTGCAACGGTTACAGAGAAGCCGCATTCCAGCGCCTTAATAGGGAACTTCCCACGACTATCTATCTCTTAACTTGATATAGAGGTGCTAAGAAAATACTCCACATGACTACCGTGTTTGCTACCTACATTGGAAAGATATGTTCTCACTTTTCCCAACGGCTTCATCGCCAAGAAATTCTGCCAGATTTTATGTAAGTCTGCTGAATCTTTAACACTCCAGTCTATACACCCATGCAAGTGTCATTTCTTATCCTTTAAGTTTTGTATAAAAAGTAGGGTTAGGCCGTTTCATTAATTCATACTAAGTATAAGCCCAAAACTACTTCAATTACATGAGAAAGGGTTCATTGGATTACTCTGCAGGTTGGAGCAGCCACAATTCTCAGGCAATATTCCATCGAGGGCATTCGTTATCTTCATTATTGCCGACTGCTTACAAAGCTCATCGAAGTATTATTCTTGAAGTACTTAATCTACATCGACTGTATCTTTACTATTATATTTACTCAATCACATGTATTTAGTATAATTTCCTCAAATTGTCTAAACACTTTTAAATCCTGTTGTTTTTCTTCAATACAGATTAGCTCTTGTTAAAATAGTATACTAGTGCCAGATGTTTTACCAGCTATAACGACAAATTGTTTGCAAAACTATCTAAATCTCTATGTTAGGTGGCAACAGTCAGTGAAGTTCTATTAATGTATGGTGATGTCAAAAAATATTAAGAACAAAGGATAAAAATTGGAAATCTAACTTGTCGCTATAAGGAATTTGGCAATTTTAAAAGGTTAAACTGATTTGTTGATTTATATATTATTATTAGCACATACGAAAGCTGGAAGTAATAGGATTTGGAATGGATATTAAAAGGATATTCTTACCTAGAAATTAAAAATTTTGATAAGAGGGAAAAAAAAAAATTAAAGATTTTCCGGTTTACCTATTCCCCCCCAAATTTAAAAATTAAAAAAGTTCTTGCGTTAATTGGTTCTATTCAATCTCTTTAGGTCGGAGTTCTCTTATAATTATAATTTCATTCAAATATAGAGTAAGACTAGACGACATTATAATATTTTTATTTTTATTTTCTTACTTAGTCTTTTCCTAACCAATACTTAAAAAACATAAATTTATATTTCCTATTCTTTTACTTTTTTCTTTAATGGTCATTTCATTGTGAGGTTATTTTGCCAATTTTTCACAGGTTTAGGGCAAAATATGCAATTATATTCATTATTTATTTGCCATTTATTTGTATAGAACTATGTTCTTTCAGAAAGTGATTTATGTTATTATGAGGTCCTTCTAATGTTGATTTGATATCGTGAATACAAGGGGGCAAATACGTTTGAAGAAAGAAGCACATGAAATCGCTTTGATTTCACTCGTTCTACTTTTTTCCTCCAAAGGGTTAAGCGATTTCATTGTTCTTAAAGCATCCGAATTAATCATTTTAATATCGTATTTGTAGTAAAAAGCTGTATAAATTAATATTTGAATACCTTGAATAAACATAAACTTTATTATACTACTTCTGAGCTTATATGCTTTTCATTCCCTATTATTTCTTTTCCTTAGAAACTTTAGCCATAACATAAAAGAGGCCTTTTATATTTGTAATCTTACATTGGAAATTACCTGGCAAAGGATCGTAGGTAGATATAGGAAATAGATAAAGGTCTGGAAATTGCAATCGAAGAAATGGTAATGACAGCATTAAAATAACAAATAAGCAAATGAATGGGCTTGCAGCTAGTGACACAAAATACTGCCTAATATTACTAACAATATTCAAGTTAAAATTTTTCTTTAGTTGAATGACACGATTTACAGTTGCAAGGAGTTTAAAATGAAGTAGTAGCGAAACATCAAATACATTACGGCCTAGTAGAAGAGATTTCCATGTTTGTATAAATTTTTTTAGGCATACTAGTTATCCCAATAACTTTAACACAATGTTCTAAAAGGATAGAGTACGTATAATTTTATCTAGCCTATTTTTAAACATAAGGACTCTTTTACTTCTACTATTTTCGGGAAGTCGATTACATGCGTTCATTATAACAAAATTTGACTTTTGTTTTGTCATTGGGTTAAAAGCGTTATTTCCAAATTGATTGTGGCTCTATTAAATAAAAAGTCAATTTTAATCCCAAAACTTTGCTTTTGTGGCTATGATATTTAATTATTAAATTAGACCATTTATCGTAATTAACATTATTTTAATGCAAGTAGTAAAAATATATCAAAAGTTTCACGGGTTATGCTTTTTTTTCACTTATGGTATAACCATGATATACTGTATTTAAAAAGTTATAGAAAAAGTAATACAGTAGTAATAACTATTATTTCCCTTATATGTATTTTGTCTTTTTGCGACCTGGACAGCAATGGCAGTTTTCTTACATTCCACATAGATACAGCACTAATTTGGTAAAAAATAAACTAGAGCTTTCTAGAACTTTCGAGAATTTTTTAGATGTTTTGAAGAATTTTTCGAACATTCTTGCAACGTAGATGACTGTATAAATACAAAGAATGTCTACTCAACAGATCAATTTAGCTCTAGCCGTCACAGCGCAGACATTGTTACTTGTCATTGATAGAAGCATTCGTGACACATGGCATAAAGAGGTTGTAAGCATCCGAAAGACACATTTCGCTATGTATGCGTCAAATCTTTTAAGAAAAGAGCGAAAATGTGTGAAGCCTACAAGGCATATTTTGGCATGCCAAAACTGCGAGCTCAGCAAAAGAACTCTGGAAGGTAATATATTTATATATATATATATATATATATATATATATATATATATATATATATATATAAATATAATGTGTTTTGTTTATTTTTACACTTGAATTTTTTTTACATTTCCAATAATAATATTTGAAAAGTATTTGTATATTTATACTTATGTTTTCATTTTTGTTCAGGATGGTACAGAGGAGTAAAGAGAGCTATAAACTTTGTAATCCCACGAATTTGGAGGGAACCAAATGACCACTCAAGCAATTGTTTCTTGTGTATGGTGAACCCTCCGAAACATCGAACACGCGAAGATGCACCTTTTACTATGTATCCAGATCTTCAGTCATCTATTGCGACAGTGCCACACAGTTCTGAGATCCATGTACTCACTCGTCCAAAAAAGAGAGCAGCACTTTTTAGAAAGGAAAAACAGTTCAGAAGAGGATGAAGTCATTGATCCATATTATAGAGGTGCAACTGAAGAGAGAAACCCATACAACCCCAACCAAAAAGATCTCAACGACCTTGTTACAGATCTTGGTCTTACAAATTCCAATGCCAAGCTTTTAGTTTCGAGACTCAAGTAGTGGGATTTTTTAGATAAAAGTGTGCAAATATCTTGTCAGAAAAAGTATTACTAGTGTTTTTCCTGCTTTTTTTACACGTAAAAATGAGCTTTGCTTTTGTCGAAATATGACCGGACTGTTTGAAGCAATTGGAATCGCCAGTATCCATCTCTTCCCCTTGCTCACTCGGTCTAGCTCAAAGAGGAATACAGCAGTGTCAAGATCTTGCTAGATGCATTGAAATATGAAGAGTACGGTTGGGAGGTTATCGGAGACTTCAAAGTGATGGCCTTCTTGATGGGTCTCCAAGGCGGCTTAACCAAGTTTCCTAGTTATCTTTGCCTTTGGGACAGCAAGGCCGCCGTAGCACATTAAGTTCAGCGGGATTGGTCACAACGGATCGAATTTAGTGTAGGGAGTAACATCGTCAAATCAGAGCCTTTGTAGGATCCCCCGAAAAGTACTGTTTCCTCGTTCGTACTTAAAATTAGCCTTATGAAACAATTCACCAAATCTTTAGATAAGGAGTCTGCAGCTTTCAAGTATCTCCAAGATTTCTTTCCTAAGCTATCTGCGACAAAGCTGGAAGCCGGGGTCTTCATCAGTCCACAAATAAAAAGATCATGGAGTGAAAAGAGTTTCCCGAGAAGCTCATTAGGATGGTAAAAGCAGTGTGGGATAGCTTTATCAGAGTAGTATTGGGCTTCCTTGGTAATCACGAAGCCGAAAACTATGAAGAGCTTGTTGAGAACCTAGTGAGAAACTACGGGAAGATGGATTGCAGGATGTCCCTAAAAGTCCACATTCTTGTTGCTCATTAAGGATTTTATAGAGAAAATTTGATGGGAAACTATTTTTTGGTGCTTATTTGTGAAATTAATTTGCAGTATAAGCGTAAATCACGGAACAGTACTGATTTCTAATAATTTTTATTTTTGTAAATGTCATTTTGTTTCTACTTTATGCAAATGAAAGTTCAAATTTGCTACTTCCTTCCTGAGGGAATAGGTAAATTTTATATGAATATCATTATGCTGGACACAAAAGCAAAGCGTTTGAAATAAATAAGTGTTTTTCAATGTATTCTAGACAAAAATAAATAAAAAGTAACAGTTGCTACCCAAATACAAAAATCGTGTTACATAGTGTTATCTGATACGAAAAGTACTTTACACAAGCGTTAGTGAAGAAGGACATATTTTAATTTACATCAAATAACCTTCTAGCTTTGTATAAAGCATTTTTGAAAAAGTGATTTGGGTAAACATAAAGTGCAAAGAAGAATAGAGAATTGCATTCCAGGCGATGATTGGAGAAAACTCCTGTTCATATAAGAGAAGTAATACTTTTTACTTTCTCACGATTCTGTCTGAACTTTAAACTTTTATGTATCTTTCAACAACAAGCACAAAATATCTCCATAACGGTTAGATTTTTAGATACAGGAGAGAGTAAGGTATAGTGAACCCCTGCAAGAGATCTTGTTGGGGGAGCAGCAAAGGGAGGGGGGGGGGCTCGGTTATCGACTACGAGCTTGAAACCAACTGCGGAATGTTGTTAGGGGTAGGAATATTTTGGTAGAGTGATCGAGTAGAGTAAAAAACAAATATTTAGAAAAGATAGCAATAGGCATAAGTTGGGAAAGCTTCTTACTAGTAGACAAAATGAAATAATAATTAGGGACACGGATTTTTTCAGAGAAAGAATAGAGTGGCAGCCAAATTAATAGGAGCACTAATGCGCTCAAGGATGAAAATGGAGATCGAGTGCAAAAGAGTTGCAATCTGAGGACCAGGAAAGGCCCGAACCTGGATCCGTGCAAAGTAGTTTAAACTTTGTATACAAAAATGAAGGTAGTTTTAGTGAAATGGATAGAAAACTGCACTGGATCCTGGGTATTAAAAATTCCTGTTACGCTCGTTACAGCGATCTAAACAAATGACACATTGAGTGTTTTGATAAAGTTAGACACGTTTTTATTGTTTTAACATATGAATTTCTGTTTATATTTTAATATAAATCAATGTGGTCACCTTCGGCGGTGAGCACGCGCTCCAGGTGAGACCTCAAAGCCGCGCATATGTTGCGTACAAAGCCCTTCCACATACTGGCCCACACTTATTTGATGATGGAATTCAGCTCATCAACGTTGCTGTGTCGGACCTTACAGGCTTTGCCCTCGACATGCGTCCACATGCTTTGGTCAAGGGGATCAAGTTAGGTGAGTGCGGCACGCATACGTAGTTCAACCAGAAGTTGATTTTAAACCCCAACCACTGTTGCACAGTCTTGGCTGAGTGGGCCAGGGCACCTTCTACTAAAGAATGTAGCCGCTTTCTTCTTGATCTTTCTCGCCTAGAGCAGGACTATCCTGCCCAAAATATCCCTGTAATCAACCGGGATGAACCTGGAACCGACCGCGGACAACACCGGTGAATCTCCCCCCCATTCAGAGCGGCGTCGCCGAAAATCTTTAATGAGGCCTAGTACTTGGTCGTTGACACAAAACAGACCTTAAAGACGCCTCAGCCAAAGCTTACCACTGATCGTTGTGATTGTTGATAACCGGATTGACCTTGAACTTTTTTTCCTCAGGAAAAATAAGACTTCGATTTTCTTGATTCTTCAATTTGTTGAGAAAGCGATAACAGCTCTCCCGACGTTGTTCTTCCATATGGTTGGTGAAGAGAGATCTGTTTATGCACTTCATTCTCTTGCCAGCCCTGGACACAGTGGTTAACGAGATATTTTTTTTTTCGCAAACGCAGTCATTTTTGTGATTCGGAGCATTTTCGAACGCCTTTCTCACATCCTAACGGTTGACAACATTGAGTCTGCCTGAACAAAATCTATCCTTGAGGTCTTCCCTGTTCTTAAGCTTCTCTGAGACCCTGTGGACGGTCATCGGGCTGACGCTGTTTCATTGGATGATGTCGGACTCGTTGTAGCGCCGGAGCAGAAAAGCAAGAGATCTTGATTCTTTTCACTTCAATTTCGACATAAATGTAAACAATGGAAAAGACGTTTAATAGAACGTGATGCAAAAGTAAAACTTTAAGTTTGTTTGACGTAAATTTTCTATCATACACATAGACGTTAAAATATTAACTAAATTTTTAAACAGTAAAAAGCAAGTTTGCTGGCCCTGCTGTCTTCACTCGAAAGATAAAAAACCTGAGTCTAACAACTTTGCAGAACCCGTATATGTCAATCTGCTTTCAAGAAAGGGATGCGAAAGATTGTTTTCACAAAATGGAATCCAAACTCTTAGGAAAGTTGGGCTAAACTAAGCAATCCCTCCTCAAATTATCGCTAATACAAGCCGTATTTGCTGGAGAAAAGATTTATAGAAAGGATCACATTCAGCGGAAGATTTGAAACAAGAAATTGACAATAGTAACTAAAAGATTAAAGCTGATCTAATAATTAAATTCGTACAGAACACCCTCGTATTTAAGGTGGTGTATACAAACAATGAAATGGCGAACAGAATAGTCCCAAATACATCACTTGCATTTAACATGAAAATCACAGCGGAAAATATTGAAAAGGAAAACCTTCTAAATATCTAAATCTGTTACAACTGCTACGCACTTAAAAACCATATTACGAGGAATTCCGCACTGACGGAAAGAAGATGTTCAGAAAACTCTGGTGAACATGGATGGAGGGAGTTTAACTCCACTACAAAGAAACTTAAATTACGAGAGAAACCATCTTACCTTAGAAATGAGCTGCTCCAAAAGAAAATAAATTATAGAGAGGAAAGAAATAAAAAAGAGGCTGAACAAAGGGTGCAAAATGCAATTGAGGCAGGAGTGGAAAAAGCAACCACTATCAAAATCAAGGAAGCAAAAATAAATATAACTATACCCCAAGGAGTATGATCGGATCTCCTAGTGTGTTTATAATCTGCACGCGTAGCCAACATGGCAAACCATGAACGCTTGCAGAACAAGCTGAACTAATTATTGGTAAAAAACAATCGAGGGATTTTTTTCGCCAAAAATATAGAGTCGTTCGAATGGACATCATAAAAAAGAAAGGAAATGCATTACAAATTCGAACTCCAAACAAAAGAATAGGAAACAGAAAATAAAAAAAAACGCACAAGAAAACAAGACATCCTCAAATAAAACAAAGGAAGTGCAACATCAATAAAATTAGACCTAACAAAACAAGGAAACGTGTGCGAAGAGAAAGATCCTCGTTTTAAGATCTACGCGAGGAAATCGATGCCACTACCAAGAAGATTAAAGCAAGACGATCCTGTCCGACCATTAAACGAAAATAAGTTGAAATAATTGAAAAACGTTTGAAGAAAGAAAGAATTAGGGTATACCCCGGCGATGTGGTAACTTTCTCAAAGGGTACATATGAACAAGCACAAAAGGAAAAATTTAACCCCACAAACCCTAATGTCATAACTGTGTAAACAGCCGAGACAGGCTGGCTAACCATAAAACAAAGAGTACCTAAGTAATAACATCAACAGGATTACTCTAACCCAATCAGTAGACCTTAGCAGAGAAGAACAAGTTAGGGCGGGTTTTATAACAACGAATAAAGAAATAATGAGCGTAATTCACTCATTTAAAAAGAAAGCACCAGGACCATCAGGGTTTTTGAAAAAGTAACGAGAAGAAGATAGGAAAATATATAGCTGAAAATAATATATATAATAACTGCTAGTTTCTTTCTCCGGAAGAACAGGGATACCACCATGGATTAATAACAGAAAAAATAGCAGAAGCAAAAGCGAAAAAAAGGTATATAGATTTATTAGACGCTTACAATATAAGATCCTAAATCTTTAAATAAACAACAATTTGGAGAGAATTCTCTGCGACTAAATCACAGAAAAAAACAAGAATTGTGATAAAAGAATACGAGGGACTAGAATTTGATATGAAAGCCGGATTATCGCAAGGCGGTTGTCAATCTCGTATGCTATATTCAGTGTATACAACGGACATGCCGCCACTAATAAGACCATAGAGACTGAAAATCTAATTTGCGGATGATAATAGTCAATGTAAAATCATCACCAAGCAGAAATAAAAGAGGGCAAGCGCGATTAACGGCACTAGAAATGTTAACAACAATAGATTTGAAAAACAATGAAAAATACGGACGAACATCCCCAAATTTATCATATTTCCTATTGCAAGAAGGAAAACAGCCGATATCACACATGAACGAGAAATGTACAAATATAGATCTTAAGGTAAAGTTTGGGTCTAAAAACAACATCAAAACGCTACATAAGTCATCAACAAGAAAGGATAAAACGAACGATCCCAACCTTACGATTACTATATTCAATCCGAGGAGTCTCTATGAAGGACCAAAAAAATATGTCACTGACCTGGGCAAACTTAATTTACCCCTAATACCATTGAATTCAATCTCTGTCACAGTCAAGGAAAAAAATATGCAAAGAGTACAGAATAAGGATCTAAGATTGAAAACAATCGCAAGGAAGAGAGAGAGAGAGAGGAGGAAAATGAGCGACTAACACGTATAGGCAAATTACCCCAAAAGAAAATTCCTCAGAAAAAGGGGGGGAAATATATGAGAAAAAAATCAGCAATCTCCCGCAAGTATTAGCAGAGCATATCTATATCTACAACGGTCAACGCACTCACCTTCATTTCCAGAGGTCAAAACATCAGCTGAGAAGAGAAGAAAAGCCCATATATACGTTATTAAATCAGGAAGAATAGAAAAATGAACATAAAAATCCGCGATGAGAAAAAAAGGAGGAAAACCAAAAACGACCAAAAATACAGAACAGAGATAATATATCCTAGTTGAATAATCATTGAATAATAAGAACTGATTTAAGACAACCAAACAATGAGAACTCAAATATACAAACCAAATATGGACTATACTCAAATAAGATATATGGACTAAGACAACCATAACAGAATCTGAACAAACAATAAAAGAAGGAAACAACATGAATGAAATATAAAAAACACGATATACAAAGCATATGTAATACATCCGAAGGCCCGAAAGCCATTACACAGGCAAAAAATCATATCAAATCAAATAGAAGCTAGAGAATAGTCAGACCTCCAGATAGCTATTAACCAGAGTTACTTATGGAGTCTGGCTGTGAAAAAAGAAGAATAATTCATGAGTAAATGCAGTATGGTAGTTCGGAATTTTCATTAATCAGCAGTTAGGGTATTCCATTTTCACCTATTATTACCCAGGTTGCTCATTTCTCCTCCTCACTAAACTAACTTAATATTTTTATTTTTTCCATCTTCTACTATAAATTCTCTACGAAACCTTGGTCCGGCATCATACCAAGCTCACTTGAGCTGAGGATCAGAGGTGTGCGAAGTTTCTCTAGGAGCAAGTTAGCCACAGACCTCCTCTCCCCCCCCCCCATCTATCATGGTCGAGAGATAGAAGGGAGAAGGATGTGTGATTTCATTTTCCCCTCCTTAATAAAAAAATGTGAACAATCTTTTAGCCTCTAATTCCTATTCATTTACACGCGTAGGATTTTCCATAATTGCAATTAGCCTCCTCAAATCCAAATCGTCTAAAATTTAGTAAACGAATATTAGTTGCCCTCGTACAATTATTGGCTCCATGGAAAACGCGAAGGTTTGCCAACCTTGTTTCGTAGATTTTGTGTCTGAATGATGGCGTTAATTATGTTTACTCAAAGCGCCATGACCATGATTAATAACATGGATTGCAAACAAGTCTTAAATTTAATTTCGGATTGCGAGTGAAAAAGATCATCAGTTATTTCGCTCCTTTGCAAACGCTTCTCTCAGATCGAATTAATCTGGGGCTACGAGTGAGGGCAGAGTTAGGATTTTTTTTAATCCAACAATGGTATAAAATTTAAAGTCAAAAGAAAAAACCGAACTGGCATATCCAGAAAGTTGATCGAAATAGGTTCGCAAAGTACCTAACTTGAAGAAAAGAAAAATAATGTGAAGCGAAAAGATAAAAAATAGAAAGATTAGGTAGGCATTTCTCATTAATCCTTCTCGAAGGATTAATTATCCCTTCTTCGAAGGGATAATTAAATCTTACAGGCACTGTAATATAATTGAAACGTAAGAATTTGTATTTTTAACGGTTTGTGATCATACGAGTCTAATTACACATTTATTCTGAGTTATGTGTTTGTATTTTCACTATTATTCATAGTAAAAGTCCTAAAATAGTTAATAGGTAAAGAAATTCGATATGCAACTTGTTATTGATGATAAAACCCGTAGGGTAAGGAAATACAACAAGTGTCCCTGTTATGTCCGCAATGCATGTTCCTTGTGATATTTGATCATCACAACCAGTATAAAAATAGTATCAAGGAGTATAGTAACAATGCGTGTCAGACAAAACTTTTGTCAGTTCGTAGTTATGAGGATATTTTTATCGTCTATTTATTTAAGCGAGTAATGCTGTCTCAAATATCGCACAAATTAATAAAATGAATCTTCAATATTAATCGAATCTTCTACGGGAAAAAAGTTAAATTTAGAGCGGAAGTCCCAAACTGACTATTTTGTCCAACGTAGAAAATTCTTCAGATAACTCTGTCGATTTGGCGTCCATATTATAAGGAATTTGTAAAGTAAAAATTGCAAGTGCACTGACGTCCATCCTTTTCAATGAAATTCGCGCAGGAGATTGATTCGGTTCGTTTTGTCCCTGGTCACTTGTAAAGAAACTTTTCAGCCAGGAATACTTAGAGCTAAAGTAGCATCTCGTATGGAAATGTTGGTGATAGAAATATTTTATCCCAATTAAAGTTAAACCGAATTCATGAGAATTGTAAGTAGAGGAATACAACCGCAGTCCCTAAATGCCCTTAGAAGAAAGAGGAAAGATGAAGAAAAATTAGGGAACCTGTGTCCTGCCAGGGGATGCGATGACAAACCAAACAAAGTGAACGGTCTGCAAGGTCCTTTTTGTGGGATTGAAAGTGACATTTATAAAACTAGTTGATGTGAGAAGTGGATACATAGCCTTATGCTCGGAGTATAAGGATGTGGAAGCCATACTCTCGGAGAACGGAGAAAAGCCACTGAAGGACATCGGTCTTAATGGAAAACAACCCTACTCCAAGTGACGACCTACAGAAGCATCATATGTAGAAAGGTAGAGACTTGGAGGGAGAACGCACAACCGTACAAGTAAATCAAGAAAGTAGAAAAACAACCTAATTGGGCAAAAATCAAAGAGGTTATTAAATTTAATAAATATTTTCATATATTCAAAGTAACATTTAAAATGGACCAAAAGGAAAAGAATGAAGACATTCTTGCGTTCAACATACGCATACCACCCGAAAATATAGAGCAGGAAACCTTCCATTGTATACAAATGTGTTTTGTATCTTACAAGCTGGAAGACTTCTTTAACAAACTACTAGGGAGAGCCTAGCATCGCGGTCCTTAAACACTCTGAAAAGCTAATCATAAGAACAAAAGAGGAAGAAACAAGAAACGCGATCTCGCAAACATATGCAAGCGCGGTGAAAACCATCGAAGAGAAGAACAAAAGAGAAAAAAGAGCAATTCCTATACATAGTTGAGGAAACAAATGCTCAAAACGTTACATGAGTAATACAAGTGCACGTATCCAACATACGCTATCCAGGTGTGTTCGAAGAGATTATTAACTCATTACTTAGAGAAAATAATCTCCACGCGGTAAATATTCTCCCAAACCCTAAAAATCCTAAAATATTTGGCATGGCGCTGATAAAAAAACGAAGGACAAAATTTAAGAAATCTTGAAAGAGAAAGATGAATAACAAGAGTTGAACAAGGATAGCTCCAAAACGTAGGAAACAGCAACAAATGCAAGACGCGAAACGAAGTCAAATAACAGCAAGTCGAATAACTCACGCACATCGAAAAATGAGAATAACGAACATAAAGAGAATATAAATGTGGAAACAAAGAACAACAATCTACACAGAATAAAACATTGATAAAACAGCCTATTTCAGTATGGACAGGAATAACTTGAGGATTCGAAGTATTAACAGCAATCGATGGCCTGAAAAAAGTGCAATCTGGCAACATATTCTATTCTCTCGATGCAGACATTATAATCATCTGTGAACACGGTTTGAGCAAGAATGGTGGAAGAATTAGAATCAGGATCTAAGAAGTGCCAAAAGTGAATCGCTCTCAAGAAAAATACGTCGAAGCAGCCATAGCGGTAAAAATGGGGATAAACTATAAACAAATACGTGGTTTAGATAAATTGTATTTAACAATAACAGTCGAGATAAACATGGCAAAGATGGTGATCGCTAAAAGTTACAAATCCCTGAAAGGAAACTACTTGCTTATGCGGACACTTATGAGTATTATAAACCGGAGGTTATCCACCATACTCATGGGTGGCCTAAATGAAAAGGTGTAGGGAATCCGGTTGGCTGAATTGTAATGGGCTTATCAGTTGTCTCATAACGCTGTTGGTCAGGATCATCGTTCTGCACTTCGCTGCCAACTTCTCCACATACATTCAGGAGAGGATAGCCACCAAGCCTAATATATGATTCGCAGATTTCCTCGTACTTTACAATGATTATATGATACCAATACAAAACCCATGTAGTGATCATATTGCAATATATATGTCCAGCAATAGAAACCAAATGCAGATAATATAAAAAGTGCAGAAGAGCTGCAATAGGGCGGACTGTGGAAAATACGAGCGGATTTTTCAAGATTAATTGCCAGTGGATCATGGAAATGCAACGCTCGAAGAGATTGACGAGAAAATAGATCGGCTACATCCTAAATTATTGAAAGCAGATGAGCAATCCATCCCAAAACAGCATATAGGCAATATCCGCGTATAGATGGATCGAACATATGATGGATTTATACCTGACATAGGGTGAAAAGATCAGCGATGCATCGGGGCAGAAGCGATCCAAAATATGAGTCAACGTCGATAGAAAATCAAACAAAAATTAAATCCGCTTATTTACACAAAGTAGCGGCAGAGATGGGGAGAAATAATAGAAGAAACTAACAATCAAACCTAACCCAAAGAATTCTGGGAGAAGATAAAAAGACAAAAATGCGGAAAAAGAGATAAAAATGTAAGCATATAAAATATAAGCAACAGATTTTTTATATAAGCTAAAAAGCGAATACTGATTCCGATATCGAGTTTAAAATGAGATAATAGACGAGCAAAACGACATCATTTGAAGTATGCACCGGGACCAGCAAGTGGAGCAATAAGAAGACGGCAATGAGGATAACTTAAAATATAACTTATAATAGTATAAATTATAATATATTTAACCAAAAAGCACCGGGCCATTCAGGCTTGAATAAGCTAAATTAAACCAAGGCAACAGAATCTATCCTAGATTGGATGGTAAACATTTTCAATATCTGCATGAACAAAGGATACTTCCCTGATGACTAAAAAAACAGCTAATATGATATTCATATCTAAACAAGAAGAGCCGCCGCTGAGAAATGAGAGCTATCCCCAACTTTCCTCCTGGAATTGAGAATTATGATGTTTGAGAAGATCCTCAATAAGAGGCTCCTCAAAAGCTAGGCGAACAACTCATAATTCAACGAACTTCAATAAAGTTTCAGATAAAAACGAAGTACGGAGATGGCAATCCGCATAATAACTAAAAAGATTGTCCTAAGCAAAAATAGACCGTAAGAATATGGATATTGTATGCAGAGACGTATCGAAGGAATTCGATAAAGTGTGATAGGACGAGATGCAATTTATAAACAATCCTCTGCGATTACGCATTGGAGACAAAATCGTATATCAATATAAAGGGAGATTAACGAGCAAAAATTAGTCATTCAGGCGGGGTTACACCAGGGTGGCTCTTTTCCCCCCACCCTTTTCTTGATATACACAGTAGATATCCAAGAGCCAACTATAATTGATAGGTTAACGATTCTTACCCTCAATGGAACTGCTACCAGTGTTTCTCAAAACACCCTTACTCGCATTAATGCATTGGGAATTTCTCGTTCCCGCCGCGATACTAAACGTGGTTTCCGTTTAGCTCCTGCTCTTAGAAAACCTTTTTACTTGAATCAACCTCCCCACTTATCCCTGCTTCTTCTTCATCTGCCCCTTCACCCGTTCTCTCAGCGTCTCTCCTCAATGTCAGAAGCCTCTCGAAGAAGGCTGACTACATTCATGACCTGCTCGTTAACACTCGAGTCACTCTCCTTGGACTCACGGAAACTTGGCTTGCCCCTTCTGCTTGCTGTTTAAATCTCGCTACCCCTGATGTTTACTTACACACACATACCTCCTGTAACTCTCGCGGTGGTGGAGTTGCTCTCGTTCACAGTGCCTCCTTCCCTCTGAATAATCTGCCCTCTCCCCCTCTTCTTTCTTTTGAGGCGCTCATCAATGTCTCTGACTCCACCACCTCTCTAACTATCTTAGTCCTCTACCGCTCCTTCAGCTCCTCCCTCGACCTTTTTCTTGATGAATTTAGTAACCTCCTCGCTGGCCTCTCCCCCAATGGTTCTCTGCTAATCCTCGGTGATTTCAACCTTCCTGGCCACAATCCTAATTTCAAAGACTTTTTTGAAATCCTTGATCTCTTCTCCCTCACCCAACACGTTTCTTTCCCTACCCACTCTCACGATAACATTTTAGACCTTGTAATCTCTGACTGTCTAATTTCCAACCTGACGACTACAAATTTGTCCAATGCTATATCTGATCACTTCCTTATCAACTTCAACTTTTCTATCCCATTCCATATACCTCCTCAGCTGTCTCATAATCCTAAGCCTTTCCGTCGACTTGCCTCCATTGATATTCCCTCCCTATCTAATAATGTATCCTCTAAACTTCCTCCCATTGATGCTTCTGCTTCTCTTGATCAGATTCTGTCTTCTTTGGAGCAACCTATTCTCACTTGTCTTGATGCCCACTCTCTTCTTGTCACCCCTTCGAACTCCCGTTGACACCGTGTCCCTTGGTACTCTATGGAACTCCTCCGTGCTAGGTAGTCTATGCGCGCACATGAAAGAGTACTGAGGAAGGCTCGCACCCGTAGGCAAGACACGACCCATCTCTCGCTGGCGTTCCGACTTGAGACAGCTTCCTACGTGGCGAAATTAAAATCTGTTCGTGAAGCCTACTCACGTAATATGCTTACTGATAGTAGGAATGATCACCGTACCGTCTTTCGCCTACTCTCCCGTCTTACTTCCCCAGCCCAGGTCTCCCCACCCATTAGCCATGCTACTCTCTCGAATTTCTTCGCAGATAAGGTCACTAACCTCCATGCCTCCCTCCATCAGCCTTCTGTCCCGGCTCCTGCCATTCTCCTTGACTCCACGCCTCAGCCGCTTATCGTTTTCCACGCTGTGACCGCGTTGGAGCTTACAGCCCTACTCTCGCGTTCTAAGAAATCGGGCTCCCCAAAGGAAATTTTTCCGCCTAAACCGTTATGTAAAATTCTGCCTGCTATCTTCCCACCGCTTCTTCACCTGTTCAACACTTTACTTGCAACTGGTCTTGTTCCTTCTTCCTTCAAACGTGCCCACATCCGCCCAATTCTTAAAAAGCCTCAACTGAACCCCACTGACCCTTCCAATTATCGCCCGATTTCGCAACTTCCTTTCCTCTCTAAGGTTCTGGAGAGAGTGGTTGCTTCACGCATCAACAGTCACATGGTGGTCTGTAACATTGATGAAACCTATTAATCTGGTTTCAAGTCAGGTCACTACACAGAAACCACCCTTCTCAATGTGTCCGATTGCTTACGAAGAGCCGCGGACAGGGGTTGTGCCTTATTCCTCGTTCTACTCGACCTCTCCTCTCCCTTCGATACTATTGACCATACCGTCCTACTTGATCGTCTCCACTCTTTCCTTGGCATATCAGGCACCGTACTGGACTGGTTCCGCTCTTACTTCTCGTCTCGTACCCAATACGTTGTGATTGACGACGTTTCATCCGACTCTACCCACATTCGCTTTGGAGTGCCACTTAGGCTCCTTCTTTGGTCCTCTACTATTTCGTATCTACCTTCTCCCTCTTAGTTCCCTTCTCCGTAATTTCGGTCTAGTCTTCCACCTATATGCTGATGACACTCAAATTTTCATTTCCTCATCCCCCACGTCTCTTGCCTACTCTATCACTGACCTCCTGGCTGCCTACTCCTCCATTTCTGACTGGCTCTCTACCAACTTCCTCAGGCTTAATCACTCCAAAACTGAGATCCTCCTCGTCCGCACCCCTGCTCTTTCAAAAAATCTAAATCTCTTTTCCCCTCGCTTACTCTGGGCGGTAATACTATCATTTACTCTGACTGCGTTAGGAATATGGGTGTTGTTTTTGATGAGCATCTCTCATTTAAGCCTCATATCCACAATGTCAGCAAATCCTCTCTATGTTTCCTTCGTTTCTCCTCCGTCGCCCTGGCTTCTCTCCCTCGAAACCCTTGCTGCATGAACTGCACTGGCTCCCTGTCAGATCCCGTACTCACCTCAAGATACTTCTCTTCACATTTAAGGCCCCGTCTTACCTCTCTTTTGTCCTCTCGCCACGCCATGTCCCTCGGGCCCTTCGGTCATCACATGCACTTCTTTTGAACATTCCTCGTTCATTCCTCTGCTCAATGGGGGACTGCTCCTTTTTAATCTGCGCCCCTAAGTTGTGGAATGCTCTTCCTGCTGAAATCAGGTCTTCTCCCTCTCTTACCACATTTAAGCGTCTCCTGAAAACGCCTCTTCTCAGTATTGCCGTCTCCCCCCTCTTGAATTTCCATTGAATTTCCATTCTCATCTCATCACAATGTGCGCTCTGGGACGGCCTCAGGCCTTGAAGAGTGCATTACAAATGACTTATCATTATTATTAATATTATTATTTTGACCATAATTTTCGCCGATGATTTGAGTCAATTAATTCAATTAATTCATGAAATCTTGGACGACTGTTCAAGAAATCAGAAACATAACTGAATATGACGCACAATGAAAAATCCGATACAATGATAGCAAATTCAAAATTGTACATATATTGAGAAGAAAATTAGAAAATGTTGTGGTAGGTTAAAGGAGATTTCTTTACATCAGAAAGTGCAATGTACTCGGTATGAAAATTACAACTATGGGTCATTGGAAGCAGGTCACATATTGTATCTAGAGAGAGAACATTGAAGTCCGAACTCTATACAGATTCTCAGAAGAAACAACAAAAAGAAGTTTTATATGACTTTAGTAGGAACAACACTAGTCTACCCAGCTTTATACTAAACTACGTCATCGAAGCACAAATAATGGCACTACAAAGGCCACAGAATAAAATCATATACCTAATTATCAGGAAATGCAAGAGAGAGAGAGGATTTATGCCAGAAGATCTCGATAGATCAGTGAAGATGCCATCAATCACCATAGTGCTATAAGAACAAGCAAATAAAATGAAAGACTAAATATTGCAAATATTGGGACCGGAAAGGCAAGATCTTATTGAAAACCAAAAAGAAGGTCGAATACAGAAATGGTTGCCAAACTAAGTGAATATACTGGAAAGAGCAGAAGAAAAACTGAGATAAGATTAGAGTCGAAATAAATAATACCGATTACGAAAACTTACCCCAAATTGGAAATAAAAACGATTACGACAATTAAAAATAAAATCACAACTATCAACAAAAACGACGAATCATCTAAAATGAATACAAACAGTAGAAAAAGATCAAAATAAGAAAAACAAACACGTAAATATACACAGAAAAGACAAACTTAAATAGAAACACCAAATATACAGGTAAGTAATGACACAAAATACAAAATACTAGCAAACAAACATACATATCAACAACAATATATAAACACATAAATTTACAGGCATATATACAGCAATATACAAACTCATAAGTGTACAAACATATAAACAACAATACAAGAATTCAAAAGAACATAACAAACAGAACATAAAAACAAAATAAGGGAACACAAATAACACTAGTCAACAAATCTTTTCGAAATCTCAGTTTCGTAAGATCTTTTTACTTATTCTTACTGCTTTTGACCTGCTAAATTCAAACCTGAAAGCGGTTCAGCTCTACATGCTCTAGTTTTCATGCAACTTTAAGTTTTTTATTCTAGCTGTTTGTGGTCAATTTAATTACTTACACGTTTATGTTATCATCAGAGATATTAAAATTGTTTTGTTTTTATTTCAGATCTGATCATGGCTATAAGGAGACGTAAATCTGTGAACAAGCCGGACGCTTTCTGTCATAATTGTGGATGCTTTACGCTTATTTGTCAAAGGCGTAGCATAACATCATTTGTAAGGCGTACTTATAAAGCGTACTTTGGACTTACTCTAGGCGACCAAGACAAGAAATGGGCCCCACATACATACTGTGTGTTATAACTGGGAGGAGATGCAGCGTGACTGGACAAAAGGGAAACAATGGTTTAACTTCCGGAATTCCCATGACGTGGCAAGAGCCGACAGAATACACAACTGACTACTATTTTTATCTGGTCAATACAAAGGTCCTTGGCAAAATAAAATCTCATATTATAGTATCCCCACAGATGTCCGACCTACTCTCCACTCTGATGAGCTCCCAACCCTAGTGTTTAAAGGATTTATTCCATTTAAAGATGTGGGTAATGACCAAGAGAAAGAGACTGCAGATGAAAGTAAAGAAATACTTTCAGAATCCGTCAATCCTTCTTATGAGACCCCAGAGTCATTGCCTCCTCAACAGGTTAGCCAGCCAGAGCTGAATGACCTTGCGCATGATTTGGGTCTCTGCAAAATGCAACTGAATTGTTAGACTCCTGGATTCAAGAAAGGAATCAGCTGAGCCATACAGCTTTGTTTATTGTCATAATATCTCGGTCTTCTCCAGGAATTAGGTGTGCCAGTATACAATCCAAATGAATGGCGATTATTTCTAGATAGTTCTAAGCGCAGTTTAAAGTGGGTGCTACTTCAAAATGGCAATGTCTATGCAGCTGTTCCAATTGGACATCCTGTGTATTCACGAGAGAAACATAATGACATTAAAACTGTGAAATACCTACTCAAATACCAAGAGTACCACAACTAGATAATTTGTGTGGACATAAAAATGGTTAATTTTCTCCTAGGTCAACAAAGAGGATTTAAAAAGTATCCCTGCTACCTTTGCATGTGGGACAGCCAAGCTCAATAAAAGCACTGGAACCAGAAAAAGGGGCTCATACGTGAGACTGTGGAAGCAGGTATGCCAAATATTGTAAACGATTCCATTGTCAGTCAAGAAAAGATAATTTTTCCTTCGCTCTATATCAAGCTGGGTTTAATGAAGCAGTTTGTAAAAACGTTGAATACTGACGATAAAGGCTTCCAACACACATATTCTGTGCTCCCTGGTTTGTCCTTTGATAAGATCAAGACACGTGTTTTTGATGGACCACAGGTTCGAGCACTTATAGGTAATAAAAAAGTGTCAGAAAGATGAACGACAAGAAAAGGACTGCGTGGCTTTCATTTGTGGCTGTGATGGCAAACTTTCTCGGTAATAAAAAGGCTGACAACTATGAAACTTTCGTAGCTAATATGTTGTCAGCTTTTCGCAATCTTGGTTGTAACATGAGTTTGAAACTCCATTACCTTGATAGATTCCCTGAGAACCTAGGAACAGTAAGTGACGAGCAAGGCGATCGGTTCCATCAGGACCTGAAGACCATGGAAGAGCGTTACCAAGGGAGATGGGACAAACATATCATGGCATATTACTGCTAGAGCATTAAACGAGAATGCCATGAGACAGTTTATAAACGCAAGAGCTTCAGGCGGAAATTCATACCCGAGTAGAACACAATTAAACTTTGCTTCCTCATAGTAACAAATGTCTTATCTACCAATCAGCTTTATATAAACTATAACCATTTTTTATTTGGGAAAGTGTTTCAAATCGTGATCTTGAATAGATTTATACTATCTTGCATTTCAATTTTTATTACCCAGCTATATTAAAGAGTTTTATAACATTTCATCACATATTTTTCCTGATAGACTACCACATCAATGTGATGATGACGAAATTTTGAGAATTTTAATTTGCTTGACTGTCAAAAAGGTAGAGCACTGAGGAAGAAACTAACTTTTGATCTGAAATCAGCGTAGGAAATTAGGTAATACAAAGTGTTTGATATTAAAGCAACAAAAGCTTTGTTTACCAGTGTAATTAAATCAACATTTAAAAAAACAGAAAAGAAAACAAACTGACAAAATAAAAATATCCCAAAATAAAAACAAAAGAATTCGAAAAACCACAAAAATAAAATAACATGCAAAAAACTTAAAAACTTCAACGATTAAATGAAATCAAAACCACAGAAATGAAACATACATTCATAAAGTAAGCCTGACCTCCAAGCGCCCTGCATCTCTTTTCAAATCTTCTACATTTTTCTTGTTTCCACGCTTTATCTCTTTTTCACTATACACCTTACATTTTTCCCTTTACACATACCCAATTAAACTACCTAAATTAAAATGAAATCTCTCTTTGTGAAGTTTTGCAAGCAAAACGTCAGAGTAAACTCGTCTTTCCTCATCTTCTGCATTATATGTAGAATGATATTTGGTGTTGGGTGGAGTCGCTGGTTATATATACTTAAATGATTTTTGATAAGCTCTGTTGGTCCTTTGTCATCCGTGTGTTTGCTTTATGTTAACCTGAACAGAAATCATCTACACCAATGGCTAACCCCAAAAGGTTATTAGTTTGAAAAGAAATTAGTACCTTTTATGCAGGAGCTCCCTAATAATATAATGTAATATAAAACCCGGTTTGAGATGATCGACATTACGTGAGGTTATTAGTCAATCTCTATTCTCTGCTGTTTTTAAAATTTCTAAAGACTCTTAAAGAAATCTATTCATTATTTTTCTGAGGTAATTATAAAGAGACAAAAGGTAAATTCTACTATATATTATATGCAAACTTAACTTATGAGTATTCTTTCTTTCTCTTTCGCTATTAATTTACTCTGGTATACATCATTTTTATGTTTATTTTGAAGGCAAAAAAGGTGAAAACAAAGTCCTTAGAAACTTCAATTTAGCGTTATAATCAATAAACCTAAATTGGACAATGGAATTAAAAGAGCCAAATCTGTAAATCTGCTTCAACTTCTATCTCTTCTTCACACAAATATTCGATCCGTGGTTGGGAAAGAAAATCGAAGTCGAGATCTGCTCAGGACAAATCTCATCTCATTCTGCAATAATTGATTCTTCCGCGCCACGACTCATGATTTGTTTCTTTGTTTATCCTAAGCCAGGCTATATTTTGATATTTCCTAAACTATTGTTTTTGGCTAAATGTGTTTTTCACGTAGTTTTATTTCTCACCTTCCCCAAAAATAAATGCAAAAGTGCAAAGCTTCAAAATAGTTTATTTTCCATACACTTCGAGAATTGTTTCTTTTGCCTGAGAATTTTCTTTTTTTTTCAAGTAGTCTCGTGAGAGAAAATCCGCTTCCATCGGATTAACTGGTTTATTTCATATTCACGCATTAATACTTAATGGGTTTATTAAGTTACACTTAAATAGTCACTGAAGATTGCTGATGATTCTCTTATGTAGAAAATACTTCGTAAACTGCGTCTTCCTTTACATCTAGTAAACTTTAGAATGCTGGATTCAACATTCAAAAATATCCTCTTGATTGCAAGTATATACATATGCATGGCAGTTAGGGTATCCCGTACTTGATTGGTAAAATTTAAGTCAATTAGCTTTAACGATATTCACTACGTACGTAAAATGAAACTACTTCCTGAGATGAGTTAGTAGAGTCAGATTGGAAGCTGTAATGTTAATGGAAAGAAAAACACCTCTACCTGATCGGAAACGAATCTGTAATGAAGTCACCTGCTTCTTACTCACTAGCTGAAACATAGAGTGCCAAATTTAGCGAGACAGGGGGGTTGTTAATCTAGAATATATTTAATTTGATGAATAAATGAGGCTTAGTCATTATGGCAGACGAAAATTTAAATTTGATTGACACATCAAGCTTCTGGTCAAGTCGACGGCAAATAACAATTAAATGAACAGGGAGGTAAGCCATAATATACGATCTCAAATTGCCCAGAAAACCACTGAGGGCTAAAGTTGTGGTATGAGCTACTATGATTCCTAAAAAAAATTCCAAGATTTCAAGCTGCAGAAGTGATAACAGTAGAGATTTATTCCAGCAAAATTTTCTTGATTCAGGATAAATTGAGAATGTCTCATCACATTCACCAAAAACTTGCCTCCAGAAATCAATGGCCAAAAATATCCTGCCACTCGAAGCGTTAAATAACCACTTGCCTTGGAGGTGGAAATTACTTCCAACAACTGACCATTTACTTATAGCTTTAAGTAGAGACCTCGACAATAAATCTTTCCTGAGCCATTGGTGACATGGGACTCTATCTAAACAGTTAATGGGCTCAAAACAAAATATATTAAACCATTATAAAGGGGAGGTGGGGACGTGAATTAATTTGTCTTTGATAGAGCAGAGAGAAACCAGAGTTTCAACGTCAATCGATGTAACACAACAAGGAAATATTTTAATAATTAATAATGATACGAATCTGTCCCAGTGGAAGAATGCGAAGACCTTAGAAATACACAAGGCCATTATAGATAAGACTTGTTGCAAACCTCAATCGATCAGGCTAAACAATCGTTAAATTATATCCTTTAGAAATTTGTTCTCATTCCACGAACAAAGAAGAATTATGGATTTCTTAAATCAACATTACTGCTTTAAACAGAGAATAGCTCTAACCCATTTATTTTAAAATTCACAAATAAAGGTTCCCTAAACCATCTTAGTTTGTTAATATGACCACTTTCTTTTACTAAGTAGATCCTAAATTTCTGTCAAAATCGGAATAGATTTTAGTGGAAAATTGCTTTCCCTTAATGATATCAGCAAACTACACAAAGTTTCCAATTTCAATCACCATCGCATAGTCATACGTCACGAATTTTAAAAATGCAGTGTTCTAAATATTTACTATTTAATATATTGTAACTATTGCCCCTCTCCGAGGCTTTGACTCTAATTAGAAATTTTAGAATCGTATCAAGAATAGCAAACCCAATTACTTTGGGGCCGCTAATATTTAGATGGTAAAATTGGGCGACTCCACGTTCCAGACTGGCGTTCTTCCTCTGTTGTGGAGGACCCACTCCCAGTTGTACTGAAAGAGGAACTGTTCCATATACGAAAAAGGTCCACAAGGGTATGCTTGGAAATGTTAGAGTAAAATTTGCAAAGGCTTTAAGAATACCAATTTTATAGGAACTTGATTTATTTTGCCAAATCTTGCCTAGAATCGAGGTATCGGATTTAAGTTAGTCATTGCTGAAGGGGAATAAAAAGAGAAAGTCAGCAAATGGGAATTTCGGTTAACCGAACATAATCAAAGTTTACGGCATGGTGTTCAAATGGCAATCTTTTGGGAGAGGATATTTATATGGCTAAATTGGATAAGGGGATGTTATATTTGCTACATTAAGTGGGAAAATGTTAAAATGGCTACAGTAGTGAGAGCATGTTAAAGTGATCCATCTAACCTAATCTATTTTTCCATTAATAAAATTCAGATTGCCGAATTTTTTATTGCTTATTTCTATGATATTCGATATTCTTGACATAAGTAATTTAGAGCCGTTATTCTTAATATGGTAAAATTCGTTTCGATATTTTGACATGACTCCAATTTAATTAATCTTCCTTAATTTCCCATCCCGGCCTTAATTACTGTTCTGAGGCTGAAATAAGCTTTTTTGCTGCCTTAAGCCTCATTCCTTCTTCCTTGTATTACTAATTATTGTTTAGGATTAAAACACACGAAACTTGTACTCACGTTATTCACTTTATATGAAATCCCAATATTCCCATATTCACCTGATTTAGAATACTTCAATCTGAATAATCTATCCTAACCTAACCTAATCAATCTGACGAATCGCTTCGTAGTTTATTCCCACTTTTCCAAAGGATAGGAAAAAATATCAAAACTAGTTAGGCTCAAATCTAAAAGCGGCATTTTACTAATGCGATTTTATATTTCCGATATAAAATCACTTTACTAAATTGCCTTTTTTATTTTAATGATAAAATAAATTGATTTTCAGGAAAACTTTCTTTGCTCTGCTGAACTCCTCCTAGTGCCAATATTTAGTCTTGAAAAATCTGTGAATGAATGAACATCAGTCGGTTAATACAGCAATGGGTACTCACCTTCAAATCGTATCGGAACTCCTGTAGAGCGCTCTTCATTCACGTCAAGCAAGTAACTGTATCCGATAGACCAATCTACATAATAACCCTATACAGAACTGTATTAATTGGGTATTTAAAACTTCATTTTTTTCATCTTAGTACACGGCATCGTTTTTGACCACCTGGTTGCCATCCGCAAACCATCAGTGCGTTCACTGGAAGTTTTCTTTAATAGCGTAAGATGTACCGTGCTCACACGACGATACCCTCAGTTAAGATGGAAAAAGTGATGGTTGAAATACCCAATTGATACAGCTCAGTTTTCCTTACCATCATTTTGGTGTTGAAGCACCATTTTCTCAACGGTTCAACGCCTTCTTTCACCCATTAACAGGAGTACAGAGCCGGAAACTGCAAAGAAGAAGAATTTATCACTCTTTTGTAGCTTTCAAATGAGTATAATGGGGGAATGAGGGACGACGGTCCGTTTTAGCTGGTTTTCAAGAGTCCCTCCCCGTGGATGACGTCATATATAATAATGAACCATAATGAAGATTCTAACTGCGATAATAAGAAAACATCCGATGATTAAGTAATTGGCAATTTCCCACTACAATTAAAGCTTTAATATTTGGGTTTTTTATGTTTGTCAAATAATATCCAATTTTAATTACTATGAGTGCGCAATATTTGCTAATTCCCCTTTCGCTATTACAAATCGGAAGCTTAATTTAAATTATTGCCTATTCTCATGGAGCAGGAAGATTGAGAGCCAGGATATAATATTAATTATTTATTTTGTGGAGTTTGGATTATCAATTTAACCCATCATGAACAAATATAAAACTCTTATCTCCCTAAAAATACAGGAAATTAAAATTTTAAATTCTGTATTTAATGTAAAAAAAGAACATGACAATATTTAATAACATAAAAACTGTGTTACTAGCAATAACGTAGATACGAGAATTTAACATACTGTATGTGTACTAATTGAAAGAAGAAAACTTATTTTGGCAGAAAAACTCATGCATATTCATTCACACTAGAAGCTGTGGCTAGCCCGCACATTTACTCGTATATACACTTTTCTTTTATTTTCTTACGAGTAATGTTCATCCTTTTGCTGAAATGCGATATATTATACTTTTTACCATATTAAAATACATAATCGAGAACTTTCTTATGGAGCTCTTCAAAACCACAGGCCATCACATTGAGCCTGTACACCAACTAAAGAAAGCCTAAGAGATAGGTTGGGTGTTCAAGGCACGCTAGGCAGCAGATCACTACAGGGTCTAGGTTCAAATGTGGAGAAGAAAGCAAGATCACCCATGCAGAAGCAAGGAAGAATGTAAACATTAAAAGTACGGTTCTCAGGAGCTCGAATAGGTTTAGTGGGGAAGGAGATGAGGGTCTTGCGGCATTTAAGGATTAATAAGTGAGAGAGATCATTAAGGTTATTCTGCATCGAATGGGTAATCAATGCAGATCAGAACCCAGAGGAGTTGTACCAGACATACATCCCCGATGGAGAACGCTAGTTGTAATGATTTGGAAAAGTTGAAAGACTCGAAGAGTGAAGGTAAATGATTCAGCAAGAAGGAAGATGTAGTAATTAAAGTTAGAGAAAGCATGAACGGCAATATCAAACCTGTTGTGCTTATGGTGGTAATTTTATTTGGCTGCGACTAAATGAAAGTAAATCGAGAATTTACAGACGGTAGCTGAGTGAGCTTAGAAAGATAACTATTTACCGAGACTGAGGCCTGGATGTTTTTATTATATCGGAGAAAAGGGTCATGGATGGCACCCAGATTAAGATATGGAGTAATTGTTATGTACAGAGCTAAATATGCTGGAGCACTCACACCAAATAGCTCTGTTCTTTCATTGCTGCCTGTCAGAAAGGCGACCAAGAGCCATTTAGTGGTGGTGTTATAAGAAAATCGTAGATTTTCATAAGTCTCAGCAAACGAAGCTAAAAAGAGGAGAGATAAATTTGCATCTCACCCCCATAGAAGTAAAATGATAGAATTCGAGGTCAAAGAATACAAAGAAGAAGAAGATAGATACGAAACAAAATTGAATGTACAACCGACTCATGCATGACATCAAAACACACCTCTGCCGTTGGAAGTATATTATTTTCATTATAATCTAACGAGATCAGGATAAAGGATACGAGCCAAAAAGTCAAGGGCAGTCCCATAGTTACCAAGCCAATCACAAAGTTGGTGAATAGGAATATGATCGAGAATGCCTAAGGCTGCCTAGAGGTCTAGGCGTACTACAATGAAAGAGAAGCCAGAATTGAAGAGCTGATTGAGTGCTGTGTTCAGCCTTTAGACCAGACTGGAAAGCTTCCTCTTTAGCTTTGGATTTGGACAAGGTGATCCAGAATCCAGGCTATCACTAGCCTTTCAAGGACTTTTGAATGTAACGAGAGTGGAGAGAATGTGTGGTAGCCTGCATAGTCGTGTAGTAGTTTTGATGCAAAGTCACCAATGTTGATTGCGTCCAGGAAAAAATTATAAATTCCTATAGTTTAAACTTACTGAATGAAAGTTAAATTGTTGGACACACGATTTAAAATGAGACAAGTTGGAAGTAAATCCCAGAATCTTCAAAGTTAAAACAATGGTAACAAAATAGATGAACCATAGAAGTTGTAAGAGAAATAATATCACAAAATAGTTGCATAATTTTTGCCATGCAATCATGGGATACAACTTGAATAACAAATTGAAGACTGCATGAAGGCTAAGGGGTTAGGTGGAAATTTGATAATAAGAGATGCAAGTGGGAGGAATCGACAGAATTGAAACCAGATATTCTTATTATGGATTTATCTCCTTAAATGAGTCATAAGACAGGCTTGGAAGTATTTTTTTAGAGTTTAAGGTAAATTACAATTGAGTGGTTAGTTTTATGGAATATGGATTCAGGTCTTACATGGAACAACTCGCAAGCTTAATTCTGGTAAATGATCAGAACCGGAACCAAGTTCAGTACACTGTAACCCCAATTAAGTCCCTGATTGCCTTTGGGGCAATTGGATACTTAAATGACTGATTCTTGCTTCTGGGGCAATTATGTTTCTTCAATTATAAATTATATTTATTAAATGCAAGTGATATAGAAAAGAAATAAGGGTTCTCTAAAAGCCATATATATGGTGGTAAATACATGAGATAATTTAATAGCATTCGAGAAAAGTACCGCTCTGTTGGTGAATCCCTTAGTAAATGAGAGCCGTTGAATTAGAAGTGAGATATATCGTTTGAGTTGGCGCAAACTAACTTTGTTCGGTAATTTAAATGCCTGGCAAGTAATAGGATGAATTAATTGGAACCTTTTCAAATTTTGGTGATAGATAGAATGAGTGAGAAGGAACCTCGATAAAGGAGTATTTTGCGTTAGATGTTGGTAGATATAACTGAAATATTATAAAATTGAATAAAATTGCGTAGGATTTGTACGACTCATTCTCTAGAGTGCGTCGTTTTCTTGTATTAACATTCTTATCTGTAATTTCATCATGTGATCTAATTTACTAAACCTTTCTAATCATTTGCCAGCCTTTTTAGAAAATATGCAGATTGACTCGTCTTCTCCGCTCTGACCACTCTATTATCTTGGTCGTTTTACTTAACAAACTCCAAAAGACAAATTTGGGGACACTGCAAGAAATTTTCCTTTTAATAAATCAGTTTTTATCATGAATGTCATATATGTGTTTTTTTGAGTGGTTAGGGCCACCATAAATTTAATTTCTTGTGCATAAAACATTATTTGTTGGTCGTTGTGTGCGCGTGAGTGAAAGGATTATTGTATCCTCCAATCCGCCCCATTTTCAGGTTGTGTAGTTTGGTATTACTCTTATTCCTCTCTATTACCTCTACTTTTAGTATCAAAATGAATCATTTATTCATTTTATTTTCCCATAATCCTAATAACTATGGTCGAAATTGTTTCCACACACTTTGGCACTTATAAACACCAATCTTATCTTCGGTTATATAGGGTCTTTCAATAAGGTCGCTCAATTTTTAAATGTAAATAAAACAAGTTTTGTGTGATATATGCACTCAATTTATTTTTAAATTTGAAATGACATTGTATGGCATTAAATGTAGAATGTGACGTCGTTCAAATGTCCGCCGTGGCATCTCTTGGTGGAACGTATTCGAGTGGCCCAATTTTTGATGACTTTGTCGTATAATCTGGCTGAATTTGCTGGATGGTGTGGGGTTATGTTGACTTTGAGGACATCAACTGTTTGCGAATTATTCGCCTAGGTATAACCAGTCTAATGGCGTTAAATCGCATGATCACGGTGGCCAGTTGACGTCGCCACCGCGCGAGATGACCCTGCCTTGAAATCGCTGGTGCAAAATGTCTATCTTGGCGTGCGCAGTGTGGCACGTAGCGCCGTCCTGTTGGAACCACATGTCGTCAGTATCCGTATCAGGCATATAATCCAGTTGAGGCCACAAGAAATTGCTTATCATCGATCTGTAGGTCTCGCCGTTGACGGTTATGGCAATCTCATATTCGTTCTCAAAAAATACGGCCCGATAATTCTGTTAGACGAAACTCCGTACCAACAAGGACTTTGTTGGGACGCAATTGGTGCTGGTGTATCTCATGTGGAGTGTTTTCGTTACAAATCCCACTATTTTGCTTGTTCACAAATCCATTCATCCAAACATGGTCCTCGTCGCTGAAGATGATTTTTTTGGGGGAAATTTGGGGCAACTTCCAACTGCTCTAGAGCCCAATCAGCGAACACACGGCGTTGTCTATGGTCGTTTACCTTAAGTTCCTGGGTAAGTTGGATTTTGTACGGGTGCAGACCCAAGTCCCTACGCATAATTCGCCAAACTGAAGTCGCAGAAAGGCCAAGTTCTTGTGAACGACGAGGAATTGACTGCCTCGGATTTTCCCGTACACTATCATTTACGGCAGCAATGTTTTCAGCAGACCTTGCGTTTCGACAACGAACGGGTGTTGGCTGATTGTTGATTGACCCTTTTGCCTTGAATTTTGGCACCAAGCGTCGAACAGTGGACTCGGCAGGACGATTGTGGTGAGGATAGAAATCACGTAATGCGTGGAACGTTTGTCGAACGGAGCACTGATTTTAAAAATAACATTTGATGATTTGCACACGCTGTTGAAAGACCCTTTACATGTGTAGATTAGGAATGTCCTTTTAAGCTTTACTTACATATTGCTCAGAATTTATTAAATTTGTAAACTCTATATGTTTAATTGCTTCAATCTTAGTGGAAATCACACAACAAATGGTTTTTTCCCTAGCAACTAACCCATCGGAATACTGAAACTTTCTCTGTCAATTCTTTCAAGCCATTATTCATCCTAGCAGCGTAAGATGTCTCATAATCTCAATATTGAATGCTACCTGACCATTTTTATTCGTCTGAATCTTTGCAAGTATGGATTTTTTTTACTTCTGAGTACATGTAAATTTTTAACTTTGTTCCTGGTAGCCATCACATGCGCCCTACCTACCCCAGTAACGAGGGTTGACTATGTTTGTTTTATCAATGATTTTTATTCCTAATTTTTCTATGAAAGTATTTATAAAGATTTACTGCGAAATTCTTCATCTATACTGTATCTGTTTTCTTTTTATTTCTCACGCCTGGTTAGACCCAACTTCGCCTATAGGAGGATACTTTTTAACCAAGGTCTCAAGTCAAGAAGCGCTGCGAAGAAGCCTCATCTTACCAAGATGAACATTAAAGATAGGCTCTACTTTTGTAGCAAATATAAAAAATTGACTAGTGAAGCCTGTAGAAATGGGCTTTTCTCTGAAGAAGCTTCCTTTTGCTTGTTTGGAGCTTCTGAAAGATCCCTTATTAGGAGAAAAAAAGGAGAGCGCTTTCATGAGTTCTGTGTCGTACTCATTGCGATGCCTCTGGACACTTTCTTTGTCTGGTGCTGTTTATCATTAAAGGAAACTGAAGCACTAACAATTTTACATAAGAACTCTGTTTTGAGCTCAAAATGGTACCAAAACGCGCTTCATCAGTACTTTGTTCCAAATGAAAAGCAATAAGAAAATTCCTGACTGAAAATTCATTGAAATTTCTGGACCTTGACCCTAGAATTTACTAGATTTTAACCCAATAGATAATTTATGGAAGATAATCAAACTGGCGACTGATAAATAGAAGCCATCCAAATCTGAGAAAACAAATATTTGAGGAAGGAATCTAGTGAATAATGACCATTATGAATTATCTCGATTAACAGAAAGTTTCTGTCTACGGTTTTCCATCAAGTCTTTGATTCATTTTCGTTTGCTCTCCATATTCTATACGTTTTTAAATCCATAAGATAAGATTCATACATAGACATTTGTTAACCTGGAATAAACTATTTCTATAGCTTAATATTTGTCTAATATTTTGTCACTTTGTAAAAAAATAATTAACCAAATTAGTTAACAAAATCGTTAGCCTCAAAATCCATGCTATCTGTAAATCAGCCTGCCTGCAAAGGCTTCTCGTTCCTATATTAAACAATGGACAGTAAGATTTTACTAACGGCCGAAGCAAGGAAGATGGGCCGATAATCTGCAGAATTAATTTTGGGTTTTTTTGAAAAACGATGTTACATTTGCTTCTTTGACCTCCATTGAAACTATTCTTTTGCTGGTATAATATTTGAAAATAGCACGCCGGCATTTGGGAAATTTTCATTTTTTAAATATAAAAACTAATTTCTTTTTCAGTTATTGCATTATTTGCTAAAAAAAAGTTTTTTAACCAAAAATGTATTGCGTTATATTCCGTAGGTAAGTTATTTGTATCTTCTTCGCTAAAAATATTCACAAAAGGGTCATCTAATATCTTCACTACAAAGGACACTCTTTGCATTTTGTAGGGCGGCGATTCACTTTCTAATTGGCCTACGAATATTTACATATCTATAAAATCGGTTTGACTTGTGTTCTTTTTCGTCTTTCCTTTTGCCTTTTCTTATTTTCCGTTTGCAACTTTTTAACATTTTATACAATGATTACGTTTTCCTATGCACTGTTCACTTTCTCTATTTACCCGCCAGACCTGGTTTGGTCTATTCGATTCTCTAAGGTTATTTCGCTCTATTTCTTTATTAAGAGCGAACAACTTATAGCAACGATCCCTTCCTTTTTAGGAACTCTCACCGAAACTTGTGCACCACTTACTACCTCTAATTTTTTTTCTGGTTCCTTTGTTTACATCATCTTACCTAATGCCATCAATGTCACCTGCTCATTCGCAAATGGGCTTAACTCTTCCGTACATAATCTATTTACACATATCGCCTACAAGGTTAAGCCTCATGCATTTTTGTTTGTATACAAACTAACTTATATGTCGAGGAATAGCCCGAGGTGTGGTTGGAGTTTTCCCAGACTCATATATATATATATATATATATATCCTATTATGCCGAATGTCGAGGAGTCGTCGTTCCACTCCTTATACTTCGTTCGGCCCGTGTCCTGAATGGGTTTATTGACTCAGAGTGATTAGAGGTTGGCTACTAAGAGGTTGGAATGAACTTTGCCAGCAAGCGACCCAAAGGAAGTTAGATACACAACGATATGAAAATAAAGTTTAAATGAACACTAAACAAGAATATATATATATATATATATATATATATATATATATATATATATATATATATACACACACAAATAATGTGCTTTGAGAGATAAATTACTAAGTAAATCTCGGATATCTCACTTGGCTTGAAAATTGCTATTCACCATACAAATCCCTATACACTTGGAATGCTGTTAAGCTTCGCGATGAATTCGGGGAATGTGAAAGGGAAGGGTTACCTTTGAACGTGATGTTCGGGTGGTGCTGGTGAGTAAAGGTAGTGAGGTAATGGGTGGAGACGATGAGGTGGGTTATCCAGGGACCGACCTGATCCCATAATTTCGTCATGATTCTGCTGAAAGAAGGCGGGGACGGGAGCTTCTTGTTAAAGAGGGCCCCACGCTTGTGAACTCCGAGGAATCTTGGGTGCCTCTGTGAGAGGGGGGGTGACCTATCGACGCCTAGGGTCACGCAGAAAAGCCGAGATGTAGTTTTCTCGTTAAAGAAACCAGAGTGAGGCTGTTTGTAACTTCTGCTCCGACACTTGAGTACGAGCTTGGGTCCGCAATGCCTTGCAGACCAACGGGATAAGGAGCCTCCCTTACTGGGACCGATCACCTCTCTGAAGACTTTATGCTTCGACAAATTACCACTACACCGATAGATGGCAATCCCTGTGCCGTCAGACGCTGTGCAAGCTCTACTCCTGAGGATTAAAAGAATTCGTCTTTTATACTCGAAACTCAGGAGAGGTTCTCAGGGCGGCGGAAGTAGATTAGATGTCAAGTTACTCCATTTCGTTCTTTATAAACTTCCGGCAACAATCTAAAGCGAAGATGGGCTCCCATTTATCGATAAACAGTCCGGGAAGGAACTCGGTGGTTAGCTGAAATAGCTGGCGGTTTCTTCCGGCTAAAGACCACCAGATATTGGGCCGGAAAGGACAGGGTTGATAAGCGGCCCGCCCAGAAGGAAGGGGGGCGAAACTTGGAAGCATTATGCTATTCTCCTACACTAACATATATATTTATTTATATAAAGGCCTTTGGTCTTTATGCCCGATATGATTGAGAGCCTGGATATAATAGAATTCAGCAGTTTTACATTGAATCTTTTATATTTTCCCCCCTCCTTTTAGAAACGTGTTCCGATGAATGGTTTTTTGAGTCATTGGAAAAATTATGCTGTGATCTTATATTTTAGAAATTAACTGTTTTTCCCAAAAATGTGAAGGAAAGTGAGAGAGAACAATGGGAAATGCTGGCAAATTAAGTGGTTTAAAGATAAGTGGAACGAAAAAAAGTGAACTAAAATTTAGTCCACCATCCATGCTCGTTGCATACCTTCGCAGATTGCCAAAGACTGGATAAATTAAATGGACGAACGATTTCATGAAAAACGAACCACTGATATATTCTTATTCTCAGGCAAAATGGGAGTGACGGAAAATTTTGATTTGGGATAACTGATGTCAAAATGTTTAACTGCTCATTTTCTTTGCCTATTAATTTTATTCTAATTAACATAAATTGAGGCACAAATTAGATGCCAGATATTTTACTTGAATTCCATTAATGGCACTATATAGAAAATCGGTGCATAGTGAAAATGACAAGATGTGTGTCGATCTTTACTGGAGCATTGCTCTCACCACTAACCAATTGTTTTGGTTTCTCTTGCAGCTTTTCGTACTAGCCTTTCATACTGTCTTAAGTAATCTATGAATTATATTTTAGAAATATTAAATACGTTTAAATATGTCTCTTAATAAAGATTCATTCATTTATTTTCAAAAAGCATTTTCATATAAACTTATGCTTTGCTTCTTTCATAATATAATTTTGCCTTTTTCTAATTTCTTCACACCAGTGGAAATAAATATAAAACCATTGTATTATTTCCATTTTTCTGGATAAATTCCTTATTAATATTTGTTATCTTTGGATATTCTTTAGATCTAAAGTTAATAAAACTTAGTCTGCAATTTTTATCAGTACAGTAATAGGCAATGCATTGGCTGTTTTGCCTCCTACATTTCTTTTATTATTAGTCAGTCATTTAAAATCTCTGCAAGATTATTGTTCTTCTTACAATTCTTGTTTGGTTTTAAAGCAATCTTTCCTCTGCGTAGAACGGAGCATATTGGGAGAATTGTGTGTACCTTTCCTTTCACGAACATCCAGATATTGGTCACGTAGTGTTTATAAGTACAGGATTAATCAAAGGATTCAAATAGTGACGTTTAAAATATAATGGCAAAATAAATGGCAATGATCTTTTGAAAGCATTAAAGGGTCGACCAAACGTCTAATCTAATGAATGTAATGAATAAACTGCCTGTCAATACATAGTATATATATGGAGATAAAAAATAATAGTAAAAAAGGGATAAAAGGACAATGAAAACGAGAGCAAGTTGCTTCAGTGGCTCATGTGATACCAATATTAATGCAAAAAGTAATCAAAGTTAATTTGTGATATGTTCTAAGGCATTAATTCAGAATTTACCTCCATGAAATAAGTCTGGTCTTTTTAACTATCATACAGAATGAATTAGGTCTTAATGGTATTCGACTACCGTAAGGTTTCTCCGGTTAGAAGTTAAGCATAAATGCATGGCTTATTATGACTTCCAAGTCAATTGTGATCCTAATACTGTGGAATTAAATTAAATTGGACTCCTATTTTTTGGTGTTAAATGTGTTACATCTAAACATAAAATTTATGTGAGCATTAATTCTTGGCACTAAGTTAGTCTTTGATGTAAAAAAATACATTCAGATATATTCCGAGTGGAATACCTGTCACCAAAACACGAGAGTTCGAAAAGGTAATTCGAAAAGGGCTTGAGTAGGTTCCAAGGCTTTCAACAATGACTCGCCATCGCTATGGAAGTGTTATGCTCCAAATTAACTTTTTCTGCCAGATGCAGAAATAGTACACAATGGATGACTGGTGGAACTGTTTTCATTGATGAATCACTCTGTTCACTGTTTGAAAATTGATTTTGAAGGCCAAAGGTTTAATGGGCAATTGAGCAAGACTTCCATGTGTATGATTTGAACGAATCGAGACCATCTATGAGTTGGGTGACTTTTCATCTATGGGAGTTGTTTTTTGCCTTTTTACCCAAATATTATATTATGAAAGTAACAAAAGAGGTAACAAAATTCCTTCCAAAATTATTTCATACTAATTCTAAAGCAAAGGTTTTCCACTATGAAGGAGCAGTCTCATTCTCGTAAATTTCGACTGATAATAATGTATATAAAGCTCCACATTAGTGAAATGCGGGGCTATGAATTTAGTCTGTCCAAAATCTCTGAAAAAATTAACTTATTTAGTGTACTGTAATAAAATTATCATTCAATAATATTTATATTTAATTCAGGTGAAGAACAGATTCCCTATGAGAGATATTATTATTTTCATTTCGCATCAATGATGAAGAAATAAATAGATATCTCACTGACTGCAAAATTATCTGTAATAAGATTCTTATCGTATATTTAGGTAAATAACACGTAACATTCAGTCTTTAACCACTAATGGTAAGCAGGCCCTCTCCATATTCAAATGAAAGACTAACGAATAGAGCGATACAATTTCCTAGTTAGTCTACATTTGACAATATAGAATCTATTTTTGAGCAAGGAAGCTACGCTTGTGGACAAACTGCTACAAAATAAATTTATTTTAACTGTAATAAAAATAAAAATTTATACTAGGGCTCCTAGCCACTTTAACTTTTTACCACTTTATACCATTTTTATATAAAGAAAACATTAGATTTATATTGTAAGACAAAGAACGTCTAGTGGAAGTTTGTTAATTGATATTGAGATGAGTAACGCCCAATATTTTTTTTTCTTTTAGTGAAGGTAAATATATTCACGGGCAAAAATAATCAGATTAATATGCCTATGCTTTCTTTTGGCTTGCTTTAATTATGATTTAGTAGTAGTAGGGGCATATCTGCCAGAAACCCGTCTGAATTATAAATGAGTAAATGATTTCTAATACGAAGTTCTCACATAGGTCATTCACAAAAGCATCCTCTCATGTTGGTACACAAACATGAGTATAACTCCATAGGTTGAAAGAAAGAATTATTTTTTTTGTGTTGGGAGATGGGTTGAAAATGTCTGGTAATATGTTATGTTTGAATGAGAAATATTAAAATTCTAGTGCTATTTTAAATTTAATCACGAGGAAAATTAAGCATAACGTGTATATAATTTATTTACGAGAACATATCTTCCAAAGACGTCTAGGAAAAAATATGTAAAATATAATTTCGATCTGTAATTACCTTTGCATCAGTTTTCATTCTACCACTCTCATAAGCCTCCAGCAAGAGCCCCTAAGATATTTGATCTTGCATTCATTAACTTTACTTTCTTTTAAAATGATTAAAAACGCATTTAGGAAACGAGTTATTTCCGACGTTGCTGTTTTTTCGCCCAGTTGGAAGCCTCGTAAATGGATGTCACGTCAAAGCGGGTTTTGATTTTTGTTGGTATTGGAGATAGAAGAGTGGTTAATCCGGCTGAGTAAGCTAGTATCTAAGAATCGCTTTATGTATGGTACAACCAGAGTCTTAAAAAAATTATATCTTAGTGTGTATGGAGCTATCGCCCTCGTGGTTATGACGTAAAGGATAACGTTGGCAAGATCTGCTAGAAGGAGGGTTTTTCTTCCTCTTTGTTGAAACTAACACGGTCAAATTGTTAAGAGACTTTATAAATAATTGAATTTCCGACATTATTCATAATCAATTTTCAAATTTTCTCCCACACAGTAAAGATGGAAATCTAAGTACCACGGAGAAAAAGATGAAATAATGCGGAAACAAATCCTATAAACGCTTCTGAACACGTGCGACCAAAAACTACCAAATAAGAGTAGGCAACACTAAGAAGATTTTCAGTAAAATTCTCCATAATGCCCATCCAATATTTGCCACACCATCGCAGATATTTCAATTTTAGACTTATAGTCATAAGAGCCTCAGGCTGCAATTTCAGAACGCTTCATTTCTACTCATAAGTCAGCTCTTGCTCTCAAACTCGTTGAGGGACATTCAATTGAATATTAATTGCTAAACATTAATTTGTTCCAAAAGTTTAATACCATTCGCCAGTTTCTAATTAAATTCATTAAAATAAAAAAACAATAAATAAACATTTCTGGCAATTCAGAGAATAAAAAAAAATTCCATGTCATCTTTCTTTATAAAATTACTGTACCAATTTTTTAAATTTTTTCATTACGTAGTTTTTAATTTCTTTGAAAAAAGGTCAGAGCCGACAACAGAATTAGTCCTTCTAACTCATATGCCACAAACGATATAGCTTATCTTCATCTTTAAGGATTATATATAAAGACTAAAGAATATTTCTATGAGTTTTTTGAATGATAGTAGCAGTTCGGTAGGGTCGGTTGGAAGAAGGAGAGGAGAAGGATAAGCCCGTCTATTTCTGCAACTGAATGACCTGAGAACTAAAGCTGTTTTAAAATTATATGAAGGAAAGAAATTGACTCTAAAAAGGGAGAAATACTGAAATTGAATAATTTTCACTTCCCATATATTCTCCACATCAACCAAATTTGACAAACAAGAAACTATTAAAAAAACAAATTTTAGGTCTGCAGAACCTTAAAATTTGAGGGAGTCTAGAAAATTGAATTCGATTAAAAAGGGATAAATATCACAAATTTTAATTATATTATCATCTCCCGCTATATGTTCCTGACCTGCTACCCACAATTAAAACGCTTTAAAACATTGGGAAATATTTTCTCCTTAAAATAATTTTGCACCAAAATAAAATAAGACAATACAAATCACCTCCTCGCCTAAATATCAACAGGGTTAGTGAAGTATCACCTAATCTGCAAAAATTGCAACAAATAATAGATCGAGTTAATCAGCCGAAATTTTTGTAAATGAATACAATAAATACGATGTAGCAACAGTGAATACATATAATTTTTTAATCAAGTCTTTCTTAAACCTTGAGATAAACAGGGACGAGGCGAAATTTTGCTTACACTTCTAATAAATAATAATCAGTAATCCCAGCATTAGTTTAATGCTTAATTTCCCCTCAGATTTGTATCAATTAGCTGCCATATACGCATTTAAACTGCATTAATGTAAACTACTAACCTTCATGTATGTCAATACGTGTACAAAGTTATTTTTCTTCAATTTCGATAGCCTAAGGTAAGAAGTCTCTAAACTATTTTAGTACTATCAGTTAGAATTTCCAGTTCATTACCTTTATTTATTAGTACAGTATACTATCCATCTGCATATTTTGACTAGGGTAAAGGAGGCAAACCCCTAGTACGAGAGAAAATATTTTGTTTGTGACTGAATTTCAATCCTCACTATCGAAGATGGACTACAGTATCATAACTATTTCTGCCTCATCCATACATATTTACTTATTATCATAAATCTTTATTCTTTATTCACATTTCGGCGTGTATGTGATTAATAAATGTTCGTTTAGAATAGTTCTGCTAAGTCTGAACATCTGCAAACCTAATAATTTATAAGTATTTGAAGATTTATGCGTTTGCACCACCACTACTTATAGACTTACATTGCTTGCATAGTAGTTACGCAGTTCCCTATCCCCCACCTCTAAGTAAACGTTTGCGCAGAAACCTAGAAATTCGTGTTAATTTTCATTTGTTTTTTTTTTAGTGCTTATTCTATACATACATCAATATTTTGTGTATGGCTTACAAACTAACATAAACATAGTTTAGTTGAGTTACGTTTTACTGTAGACCATCATCAAAAAGAGCGACTCAGTTTAATCACATTCTAAAGCACCACTTTAAAATTTTTATAGGTGACATAATTGAAGTTTTCGTAGTAAATGATTATATTTGGAAGAAACAGGATTGTACACTTATTAAAACAAGGTAGGACGACCAAAACTCCCCTGCTTTCACCTATTCTGATTTATCACTTTATGACCTTCAAAATTTTCAATAATTCTAGGATTAATCTTGAGAGGACCTTGGCATTTATATCATTCGAATGTAAATTTAAAGCAACATGAAGGTTTCAAATTTAGTTAGAATCAGACGAATAGTTATGATGTTATTGCTAAATAATTCCCCGGCCTTCCTTGGGAAGAATTTTGAAATTATAACATTTTAACGAGAATATAAAACAACATAAGGGATTGAAATTTCGCTAAAATCGGCGTTTGCACCACCACTACTTATAGACTTACATTGCTTGCATAGTAGTTACGCAGTTCCCTATCCCCCACCTCTAAGTAAACGTTTGCGCAGAAACCTAGAAATTCGTGTTAATTTTCATTTGTTTTTTTTTTAGTGCTTATTCTATACATACATCAATATTTTGTGTATGGCTTACAAACTAACATAAACATAGTTTAGTTGAGTTACGTTTTACTGTAGACCATCATCAAAAAGAGCGACTCAGTTTAATCACATTCTAAAGCACCACTTTAAAATTTTTATAGGTGACATAATTGAAGTTTTCGTAGTAAATGATTATATTTGGAAGAAACAGGATTGTACACTTATTAAAACAAGGTAGGACGACCAAAACTCCCCTGCTTTCACCTATTCTGATTTATCACTTTATGACCTTCAAAATTTTCAATAATTCTAGGATTAATCTTGAGAGGACCTTGGCATTTATATCATTCGAATGTAAATTTAAAGCAACATGAAGGTTTCAAATTTAGTTAGAATCAGACGAATAGTTATGATGTTATTGCTAAATAATTCCCCGGCCATCCTTGGGAAGAATTTTGAAATTATAACATTTTAACGAGAATATAAAACAACATAAGGGATTGAAATTTCGCTAAAATCGGCAGAATAGTTATGATGTTATTGCTAAATAATTCTCCGAATAAGCTTGCGAGGACTTTTCTATTGCATCATTTGAAAAGGCATGCAAAACAACATAAGGGTTTAAAATATCGTTAGAATCAGCCGAAGAGTTATGATGATATTGCCTAAACAAAATAATTACAGGCTTAACCCTGGAAGGAGCTTGCAATTACATATACCCTTTGAAAGAGAATGTAAAATAAGATGAGGGTTTAAAATTTCATTGGAATTGGCCGTATGGTTACAATGTTATTACCAAAACAAATAAAAGCCAAACGGGGACCGACCGACCAACACAGTGAGATATAGAGTCGCCCGCAACTAAAAATTATGCGGAATGCACATCACCGCTGATTCAATGATGAAATCAGGACGCACAGCCATCAACAAGCTGGTGACTGAAGCGTGTGAATTGACTTTCGAATGTAGAATCCTAACTTTTGAAAATTTATTGAGTTTTCGAAAAGGAAATTTGAGAAATAGATCTTTATATTAAGAAGTTATTTGGTTATTTGCCGGGCCAAATCCTTCAGCTAATTCCATTAAATTCAAAGAAGTAGATGCAGGGAAAAAATTCGAAGTTGGCAATTTTAACTGTGTATCTTTTACACAAGAGCTTCAAGAATTTTCCTTTCTTTATCCTAGACGGTAGTATTATTATTTTACTCTAATAAATTTAAGGTATTTCTAGCTCTTTTAACTTGTATATGATATCTTCAGCGCTACCCATACTCATTCTTGCGCTTCAATAAATTTCTTAATTTATTTTATGTACGAGTATTTATCCGTTTTATAAGAATGTTCGTACGTTTTCTTAACCTAACTTGATAAATTTAAATACAGATGAATTAATATGATTTATTCAAAATAATAGTTTGCATCCACTCCAGAGATCAGTTATGAACAAAATAAAAGTTTAGCTATCCATATTTAATTAAGCTCCTATAGGTTAAAAAAATAGCTATTAAAGCTTCTTTGAATTCGCCCTTATCAAATAATCTTTAATTTCAAATCTGATTTTCAAATGCTGGTAAAAACGTAATGTACATATGGGTTGCACAACTGCAAATACTTCATAGTGAACTTGTATGAAAGCCCCAAACAGCGCTCATTGCACGTGGGGAATTAGTCTAAGTAGGAAACTATTACCTTATCTTCCATATTCTCATGTTATGGCCTCATTCATTGAATTTCTATCTTCTGTTGTCTTTAGAGCATTCAAGTTTGCATTTTAAACTAATTATTTGGTAAGAACCCAGCTCAAGAGAATTTACTTCAATAAGCTATATTGTTTTCTCTGTGCCGAGATAAATCCTGTGAATAAACCCGCAGTAGATTTGCCGCAACCTATTTTCTTCCTGGTTATTATAAAGAAAAAGAGGAATAGTGAATAAGGTAGATGATAAAAAAGACAAATAATTTAAATGATTAGCCTTATATATTAAAACTCATACTGGGGAATTTGCGTATAAATCTCTAGGAATAAGTTTCTAGACAGAACACCCAAAATAGAGAGATCTAAAGCCCGATTAAAAGCGATTACCGAAAAAAGAATCGAGGGGAGGTTTAGTTGGATCCATGAAAAAAGATTAAGATGCAGACAAATGTATAATAAAATTATCTTTAATGGAGATAAAAAGGAAATGCATCAATCTGAGCTAAAATTAATTGTGATAAGTGTTGAAGAGACGGAACGTTCATCGTGAATCACTAAGTAGATTAATTTTGGGCTTGCTAGTCAGGTTTGTGAGCTTGGGTTTTATTCATCCTTATAACAGATTTTTTTTGTTCTAGAGCATTACTAAAAGTAAATTACCTTAAACCACTAGAGCCGATATGGCAGATGGCGGACTTAGGAAGAAAAATCAGGATCCTGTGTCTAAAAATATGTCGCTAATACCCGTTATTAGTGCTCGTCTTGTCAATTCGTCATTATCAATCCTGTGCTGATTGTTTATCAAGATTTTGGGCCTTTTCATGATAAAGTTCGGTGCCAGTTAGCTATGACATTTGTATCTCTCGTGGGAGCGCGAGAGATATTCAACTAAAAATATCAGTAAGCTTAACAAAAGCAATGAGTTAGTGGTTTCCCCGAAGAGTAGAGACATAACCCGTATGTGTATCGAGTCAACAATGTAAATGAATTCACAGAATTCTGAAATTTCGATCAGCTTAAAATTTATTAAATTTACAGAAAATAAAATATTTGGCTCAAGTATTTTGTGGATTTAATTAAAAAATTAGAAATCAAGTTATTAGCAACATGCAGATAGAAATGAAATTCTAGAGAGCCAACTAATTGCAATATGTTGTGAATGCATAATTCAAAGTGATACTCAACACTAGAGACTGCACTTGATGTACATAAATGTTTCTACAAAAATATAGTCGTGCTTGATGAGAGTTATCTCACGATTCACAAAACTACGACGCTAGCTACCAGTGATTCCACACAGTAGATAATTTCACTTCTGGTGAGAAACTCATAGAAAACAAAAACGTGAGTAAATACGCACTTCCTCATCGCGAATGAAAAAACCAGCACAACAATAGGGCTTTAAATATCAAATGTTGTTGACACGAGATACCACTTTTGTGCAAGCGAACATTGTCTCTAGAAGGTATTTGAGGTTTAGTTTCTAACAAATATCTTCGATACTAAAGTTTCTGCTCCACATCCTTTGAATTATCAACGTACCTCTCTATAAAATTGATAAGAAAACAGTAAATGATGTTAATTGATTGGTCGATTGTTGTTTTGCGAAAACTAAAATATTAAAATTATGTTTCGAAAAGAAATTAAATTTTCAGGCCTAAACAGTTATATATATAAAAATCTTAAATATTAATTTGATTACTATAATCAATAACACACACTAGATGTATCTTGAAAGAGGGTATAAGGTAAACATTTATATAAATTCGTGTTGTGGTAAGATTTATATCTCTACCAGAAAATTTCTTCATGAATAGACACGAACACTATGCTCAAATGTAGATCTGCTTGTTCTATAACTTGTATTTATAGAAACACCAATGTGGTTAATCAATACAAATATATCTTTTCATAATGATAGATATCAACATACAAAGACTATCGACTCCTCAATTTTTTACCGTTTCTTCTTTATTGCCCACAACTCAAGAAATTTATATAACTTTTTTTTGTCAGTTAACTCCTTTACTATATCCTTATTCCTTTTTTGCGTAATATTGGGTCTGTTTCTCGTTTCTCGCCACCAAGTGGATATGGTCATTTTAGATTCCTGCATTTTCATTTTTTTTAAAAAGAAGTTTCGCCCTCTCATTATTTATATACCTAAATCACCTCATTCAATTAAGTAGATATCTTCACTTTATAGCTCGCTTTATGTTTCAATAGAATAAATACTCTGAAAATTAATAACAAATTATAGTCATAAAATATGATGCAGTGTTTTCTAGAGTCGGTTCCGATTTCTTTTCGGCCTTTAAATCCATCCTCAGTTTAGTGTAGGCCAAGAACAAGAGGAACTTATTTCTACCAGACATTAATGTGCGAGCAAGCAGTCAAACTGTCTTCCTCCCTCTCTTTCTTTACCCCTCTCCAGCTGAATCCTGCATCGCTCATCACTCACACTTTCTTTCGAGCCAATCCAGCCTGATTTATTATCCAATAAAACTTTTTAAAGAGAGTGTTAGAGTAGATCAACCAACAACTGGTTCAATGTAACCGAGATTTACACAGAAATTCATCCAGGTGAATAAACATATATTTCGTAAAAATCACTGTCATGGCAACTAAAATTATCTACTTTTTATATTTAGGACAAATAAATAGACAGATCATAGAAATATATACGACTTTCGGTCGAACACATGAAAATATGAAAAACCTTGAGAACGGAAAGCAAATTTCGAAAAGAAACGACGTCCTCTCGTAGTTTCAAATTCAAATCTCACTTTTGTCGTAACTTTCATAAATCTATGATTTCACGCAGATTACTGAAATAAAAATGAGGCATATGTGAAACCCATTGTGTTGTTTTATCCGGTTTTGTGGAAAATAGCAAAGTAATTTATTCTTCTTTGAAAATGCGAGAACTTTTTTATATCTGGATTTTTTACCCCCCAAACGATGACAAATTTCGTTCTCCAATTGAAGCTAAATTTAGGGTGTCAAATAAATATTTATTTAGGAGCAATAAAATTCTTTGTTCTGTATTAAATCCCACCACCACAGTAAACAGTGTCCTGTTTTTCCCCCTTTTATCCTGTTGTGCTTTTGGTTTTTTGAATTCCATCTTCTTCGGAGTGGTGCTTAGAGAAAGGTCATAATTTCAAGGAAAGGGACCTTTTGATTATCTATCGACAAAAAGAATGTACCTAATGGATAGAGAGAAAAGCGAATACTTCCAGTTTTCATTCTAATAATCAAACTTGTAATGTGTAGTCTAAAAGATGGTCGAAAAGTATCAAGGTGCTAGGCGCCAGATAAAATATATTTGTGAGAAAATGTCAAATATATTCCAAGGAAAAGTGAATTTAGCACTAGACTTTTAGAGCGAAGGAAATTGCACACAACTAGAGAGTCTTTAAAAGGATATGGTAGAAGAAGTGGTGTTTTGAAAGATGTGAACTAATGTAGAAGAGTGCTAGTCAAAGTTACTCACTTGTTTTTCAGCGATTTGAGCTGGCCTCCGATTCTCTTGATCCTGCAGTGCCTAGCAATGTAAGTAGCTTTCTTGGTGCTCAACATACTATAGAGTATTCCTTAATATTAGAGAATAGAACTAGTTTTCTTTATAATGAATTATGAAAAGAAATCCGAATTAACAAGGTTTCTATCAATTAATTGGAAGGAAAAAGTGAGAAAGAGTTGAAGGGGGAAAAACATCGATGACTAAAACCTAATTAATACCAGTTTATTCATAGAGTTTCGCTGAACAGAAGCTGGTGAATGATATTGGAGGAAAGCATTATTCATGATATCTTCTGACGATTCGTGTAGTGTTGTGTAGCCTAAAAATAAATATCAATATAATTTTGAAATATACAAATGAATCTTTTATTTATTATTTTTATTATTCTTAAACTTAAACTGCTATCATCAACCTGAGTATTTGCAGTAGAAAGATTTAGAAATGTTTATTAAGACAATGCTCATTATGGGAAGGAAAAAATGAAATGTTAAAACATAGCCCGAATATCCTAGATAGGTCACTATTTAGTATGTAGGAACAATACGTATTACTGGCAACAAAGGAGAGGAGAGCAAATTGTGCATATTTCAGAGGTGAAATCAACGAGGTTCAGATATGATGAGTAGATATGTAATTTGGTTTCGTCGTTTCATACAAAAATGCGACTCTTTCAAACGCTGTCCTATGCTTTTGAATTTTGAAGCATAATGATTTTGATCGACGTCATGTGCTTCGGATCACTTTGAAGAATGCTTCAAAGTCCAGAGGGAAGCACGAAGTGACATTTCATGGTAGAAATACTTTTTCCGATAAATAGATAATTTCTGCGTCGAATAGCTTATTTCTATATATCCTAACATAAGAATTTTTTTGAAAAATAAACAAATAATAAAATACTAAAATCAGAGGATGATAATTCAAATTAATATTTTGGATAGAAAAGGTGCGTAAAATTAAGTTTCATTTTGTCTACTTTCATATAATGATAATAATCACAATTAAAGAAAATAATGTTTACTAAGAAAGATATTAACACGGTTAAGAAAGATCTATTTTGGTCCGAGTCTTTGAATGATTATAATCAAATGTGTGACTCTAAATAGGAATCGTTCATTTTCATGTATTTTCTAATGCCATATGTCGTTGGATTGAAACCTAGTTCGACTTCTCATATCGCTCACTTCACTTTAAAGAAGAAAATTACTGCTACTCTTAGACTATGTTGCCTACCATTCCATTCCGTTGAGTTATAAGAACAATTTAATCTAGTAGCCAGTAACAGGGGGATGGGAATCACAAATATTTGCTAATTGTTTTTTTCAGAACGAAGTTATCCCTTGCATCTATATTTCTTTTAACCTTGGAGATCCTTGGGGCCTTTTTCTTTATTTCATGCGATTTCTTTGTCAGGAAAGGCAATAAAATATCATCGCTGATGATAGGAGGGAATTTTTCCAATAATATATCATCTTTGAATGATAAGAGGGAGCTTTGCTACTAAAATCTCATCTTTTTATGATATAAGAGAGCTTTTCCACTTAAATATCATCTAGGAATAATGGAAAATTGTCGAGGAAGTTGCTAGTCATTTACGACGCCTAAATTAAGCAAAGAAAAAAAGCGCATATATACATTTTTAATAATAAAATTAATTTAATAAAAGTCAGCGGCAAAATGTGAAACGCGACCTGTTCCTTTATATTTATCATACTTCTTTATAGCAGAGGGTTATCGATTTTAATCTTTTAGGTAAAGTTTGATTTTTATTATTAGATGTCATTCTTTGTTATTCTAACAATTTAGGGAAAGATGATCGCTTACCAATTCAACATTATATTCATTACTTCTACCTTATTTTATCTTCGACTGCTTTTCTTTTCTAGACTGTTAAGTCTTACTGTTGAGAGGCACAAAAAACCCTTAATATTTTTTATTCATGATCAAAGCCAGGAAGGAATACCAATAATCAAAAACACTTTACTGTATAATGGACTCTTAAATTAAGCTAATTTCATTTGCCTATGCTGTTTTATGGAATCCTGGTACTTTGTTACAATGTGGACTTTAGTCGAAATTATTCTTTCCTTTAAAGCCCGATTTGAGGTAGATATTTCTTATAAAATCGATTAGAGAAAGAAATAGTTTATCTGAAATAGGGTGCTCTTTAGATTTAGGCTTCGTGTTATTATTTAAATCTATTAAAGATTCTATTTCATTAAAATTATTAAGCCTAATTCAATCATTTACTCTATCGTATAGTGTAGGTTTGAACTAATAATAAAGATAAGAAGGAAGTTTCACGATTCCAAATTTTATAACTTGTTCAATTGCTGTTTTGTTAAGCAATAATTTAAACTAGTCCTTTCATTCCACTCCTGGAAGATAGTTCAGTGGATTATTTAAATTAATTCGGAAAGAATACATTTTTATTCAAATGGCCATTAAAAGAGCGTAAAGCAAGCCTTATTTGTTCTTTTCATCTTCATTCTAAACGAGGAATAGGTCTGAATATTTATTTGAAGTGAGGCAGTTCTTAAGAACTTGGTGTAATTGTGAGTATTTAATATCATCCAATACTATTATTGCATTTTTAAGTCTTTTTATCCTCTTTAAAAATTAAATTTATCATGGTTGCACTTTTATCAATTAATTATCATTAATAATTGACTTATATCTCACTATAAATTCTTTTACATATGCTCTTTATGGGTATCTCGTAAGATGGTTGTTCATATAATTTTCTCTCATGATATCCGTTCCTTCTTTTATTGAAAAATCTCAAGTTTCTTCCTTTTTTCAAAATGGCCATATATCTTCTGACAATTGTAATCAGTGAATATTTTCCTCCTGCGATTCTTGTTTAGCTTCATTACTCAGCATAAGATTACAGCATCTTTTCATTTATCCCCCACCAAAAGATAAATAATATTAAGGGGCAAATAACCACTAACTAAATTTTGACTACCGTTACTCATGATAATATGATTAAAACTTTCTTGTATCAATTATTGCCATTGTTACTAATAATTTTTACCCCTAAGAGGTCATATTTCACAACTCAGTAATAATAAATTATTTCAAACTACGAGATAAGTGCGCCATATTTTCCCCAATACGCATAAAGCAGTTAAATAAATTAAATATGTTAAACTTTTCCCGTTCGATGCATCAACTAACAATAGACATTGCTGAAATTGTTAAAATAGCCTAACTTATGTTAGTTTGCATGTTAAAAACCTTATATTTTTACAGTGACGCAACTTTTAAGAAATATGTCAGAATGTTAAAAGCTGAAAGGCAATATGTTTAATTATTGTTTGGGAAAGTAATAAGTTAAATTATGTACTCCATTTCTCTCTCTTTTAATAAGACATCACCATTGGGTATATTTTCACGTTTTTCCTGTATGGTAACTTTTAAATCTCGTCTCTATGACTAGAAATTTAAAAGTGACATTTTCATTCAGGTGCCGCCGATTCGCTATCCAGGAGTGACCCCCGAATCCAGGCTATCTCTTATCTAGAAGGGAGGTTCATATGCAAAACGTTTAGGTGTTTTCTATTTTTATGATTTTGCTAAACGGTGTTTGAAAGAGTCGTCAGGCCATACTAGTCCAGGTTACTATGTTTTGCAAATCTACTACTTTTGATCATTAATAATGCTTACAGCTCATTTTCTTCCTCATGTTTTGTGTTTTCTCAGCGAATCCTTTTCCACGTCCAGATAAATCCGCCGAGAGATGTAGGAGAAGGTTGAACCTCCTCAAACAAAATAATCTATACAATCTTGAAGGAAACCACCATCATCTCTTTGTTGCTAGAAGTTTTGCCTTATGTAAAAGGGGATACATGAAACAAAATAAAAAAGGTGAGTTGTAAGACAAAAAGATGGGAGTCACTCTGATCTGAGAGATCTCTTAAAATACTTAAATACCACCATGAAAGAATATCAGTATCGTGAAAGTTCAATTTACAGAATTTCAACTCCGATCGTAATGGAATAAGTGGGAAAATGTTTATTACCTTGAGATTTCAGCCACTATTACTCTTGGAACAATCGTATATAAGGCAAACACTTACGATGGAACACATTTTGACATTACTGTGATAAGTTATTAAACCAAATTAAATATTTGTGTGTACCGAAAACACTATACAAATTCACGAACAGCCTCCTAATGCGCAGAAAATTAAGACTCGGTGCGGCCTTACTATGTAGTTCTAGAATCATTGGTCCCTAATTCTTCGAGGATGCTGACATGAAAACAGTTACAATAACAAAGGATAATTACAGAGAAATGCTAGAAGATTATTTATTACCAGAACTTGAAGATTTGGATATGCACGATATGTTGTTTCACTACAATGGGTGACACCACACACAGCGAGAAAAACCAGGGAAACGCTAAGAGCATCCTTCCCTGGTCGGTTAATTTCATGTTTAGGCGATGTTTCTTGGACACCATGAGCATCTGATTTTACCCCATAGATTTTGATTGGGGGATTGCTTAAAGAAAAGGTATATGAAACTAAAGCAAATAATCTTCAAGAATAGAAACAAAGCATCGTTGAATCTATCAACAAAATTACTTCTATTTGGGAAAATGTCTTGGAAAGTATGGCGTAAAGAATCCGTCTTTGTTCTAAAAATAATAGAGATCATTTAAAGGATATTGTATTTAAATAATAAAAGTTCAAAATCTCCTCCTTCATTCTATATATCACTCACTTTTATAATTTAATTAATTTTGTATTATTTAAAATCTGTTCATATGCATACATCCACTAAACATTTGATCGAAATGAATGCTGCTAGCCTATGCATTGATAGGGGCCAATACATTCTATATAAGTCTCGCCATTTTAATTAAGGAAAACAAGGAACCTCATTTAAAGCACTTGGGCGTCAGAAGACTTATTTTCAGTTGTATAACTCTTTTCTTGCATTTCAGGCCACCTTTACCCTTTTGATTGAGTAGCAAGGCACCAGAGACGGAAATTCACCTCCTAAAGGAACAGGAACAGAGCGCCATGTCGCGATTTAAATATCCTCGAAAGTGCTGCTTATGTACAATTGCCACAACTAATCATGTCACACTTTATGACGAATTTCGTTCAGAGAATGACAATTTAATAAATCATATATAAATGTAAGAGATAAGCCATTTTCCCCCAAAATATAGATATAGACCATATTCTCTAATCAAAGGAGCGTTTTTAAAACAATTTCATTTTTTTATGGATCAACACCAACATTTATTCTTCAAAATAAAGTCAATAATTCTCTACGATCTTCTTCCAGCGATCGGTCAGCATTCGAATCTGTCCCATATACCATTCAGCTGGCTTTGGATAAATAAGCTGTAAACAAGCTTGATTCCCTCCATCAAAAGTGCTGAATTGCTGGTCGCAGAGGAAATGTGCCATTAAGCAGAATAGGCCATAGTAACTCGGAGCAAGCATCAAGACTAAATGAGGGATGTAGAAGAATCTCACCGTACATCCTTTTGAACTTCTCCATAGTCAACCTGGCAGTGTCTGGCCTCGCATAGTCTTACTGAAACAAATCCTGACCTCGATTGGTCAAAGCAGGATACTCCATCTTCAGTTTGTCGTAGACGTGGTCTAGCTGCTTGCAATAAAGTTGAACGTTGATGGCGAAACCATGTAGAGCAAGTTAAAAATCAGTACTCCTTGAAAATTCCACCAGACATAGATCAAGATCTTCTTGTCAAACCGATTCCGTTGTAGAACGGATGCCTGTTGTTGACTTCGAGGAACTCATTTCCTCTCCGAATCGTGATTAACCATTAACTCCTCATATAATGTTAGCTTTCGCCTCCAGAATCGGTGGTCCATTGGGTTATTGAGATGTTGGCTCTAAATCTATACTTTAGGCAAGCTTGTGCTCTAGGGAGGTCATATGGATCCAATTGGGGCTTCTTGTGAACAAAATCCATTTGAGGCAATCAGTTCAGCACAGTCTGATGGGATGACACTCCAATAACTTTCGCAAGATCAGGGTTGCTTGCAGAAGGTTAAACTTCCAATGCTGGTACTAATTCCTCGCTGTCAAGGGTTGATGGGCTGCCGGAACGTGGTTGATCGTCGAGGGTAAAATCTCCAGGGTTGAAACGTCTGTACTACCTCGAGGCCCTCTCCTGACTGAGTGTGCCTTCTCCCTCAGTATCGCAATTTTCCTCCATATAAACTTTTGTAGAGATCTTTCGCTTGTAACATTAGCAAATCAAAACTCATATTTTACTTTCTTCCAAACGCATTTGTGTCAGTTGGGTCTTACACAAAGAGAAATAAACTGCACAGGAGCAACAAACAAGAACAGCATACAGAGGCTGGTAATTCAATGAGAAGGATAACCAAAACTAATGTTGGTGTTGCTTTCTAAATTTTTGTTTTCTTTCCGCTTCTTAAGTGATTCAGGACTTTTTGCCCGCCCACCACATATATATATATATATATATATATATATATATATATATATATATATATATATATATATATATATATATATATATATATATATATATATTGCTTTCGCTTTTTTTACCTTCCAAATCTATAATTATGCTGATATAAAAATAAAATGTGCGCCATTGACAGCCATATTTTCTTTTAGTTTGTTTTTGTATCGTCTTGTTTTGCCGTAAAATGGTCCTGTGAATTTGTTCATATTTATAGCTACCCGTTTCGTTCGTTTCCACATTAGAAACATGTTTAACAGGGCCTGCTGACCAAAGTCGCTTGCTCTCACTTATTCTGATTTATGAACTTAAAACCTTCAAAACTTTCAATAATTTCCGGGCTAACCTTTGGAAGACCTTGACAATTATATCATTCGAAAGGAAATGTAAAACAACCAAAGAGTTTCAAATTTAGTTAGAGTCAGCAGAATAGTTAAGATGTTATTGCCAAATAATTCCTCGGCTAACTTTGGGCGGACTTTGGTAATTACATCATTCGAACTAAAGTGTAAAACATTGTATTTAAAATTTCGTTAGAATTAGCCAAATAGATATTTTATTGCCAAATAATTTCCAGGCTAACCTTAGGAGACCATGAAAATTATTATATAATTGAAAAGAGAATGTAAAGCAACATAAGAGTTTCAAATTTCGTTAGAATTGGCCGAATAGTTACAATGTTATTACCACAACAAAGTAATTGTCGGGCGTACCTTGAGAGGACCTTAGCAATTATATCATTCGAAAAAGAATGTAAAACAACATAAGGGTTTCAAATTTCGTTAGAATCGGTCGAATAGTAAAATGTTATTACTATCACTATAGAAAACTTTCTAACTTAAGGTGTTATGAAAAATACTCGTATTATTACTTGCAAAGACAGCACAGCAAAGTCTAGTGGCATTCAATCCAAGATTATTCAATGAGTTTCTGAACATAAGAATAGCTATGTATATCATAGTTAACCCACCTTTGTTGGAAACATTTTTGAAAATATAAAGGGTAATTTGGATAGCTGTAAATAGTGTGATGAAATAATATGTATGTAACTACTATTTTGTAGAAATCTGTCAGATACATGTCGATTTCTTTTGTTTATGCCTACATTTAGCAGCGAATGCTTGATTTAAATAAATGTTTACAATTAATTTGTTGTATTTTTGGGTGGTTGTCTTAGTAATAGTTTAGATTTCTTAAATCTCGATTGCTTTGTACTTTATTACTTTTTAATCCTGTTTCACGTACTTTGCAACAATGGCCTTGGACTCTGTAGCGTGCTGAGAAGTGCAAGCAAACAGTTTAAAAATCTTCGCTTAAATGGATCAATTTTGAGACTCAAGACGCCGCAGTGGATTCGCCGATAGCAAACAGCATTTAGGCGACGCAAGAATCCGTTCGTAACCTGCCTCATGCTATTTTTGTTATTTATTTTTTCATCGCCTTTATTCTGACACTTCCTCTATCTACACCTGTTATATATGCAATGTACATATTTCGGCTACTTTGGAAACTGTTACAGTTTCGGTCCAGTGAAAACTACTCTATTTACTAAGTAGTTAAATTCTTCGTCTTCATGACTACATTTTGCATGGATTCTGTATAAAATTATACTGTTCCAACTTTTCAGAATCAAACACTCATTTTTAAACTTGTTGGATATAATTTTTGAGTTTATCCTTTTTTTATTTCTTCTTAACATGGGAGCCATTATTTCTATATAGATTTTCAATTTTTTTCATCGGGTCATTACTCGTATATATGTCCTCATTTCTAGTGATAATTTTTTCATTAGTTATGTTTGTCAGCTTATAAGAACGAGAGACATTCCTTTTATTTCTTCTAGATTTTTTTAATCATTAATTCTTAAGTATTCTTATAACGATATCATTTGTTATCAACTACACTTCTCTTCTTTGCTCATTTGCTCCTCTGGCGGTTGATGCTATTCTTGCTTTTCCTTTCAGGAAATTCAAAATGCTAGGTTTGTTCATCCAAAATAGCAGATATAATTTTACGCAATTGAAATTTAGTCGCTTTCACACAAAATAAAATATGATTACTATTTCTTTCTTTGTCAAAAAGATGTTTCTAGCGTTTTGCCATCATAGGTATTCCATTCTAGTAAATAGAGAAATAAATTCTACGGAAATAATAAATGTCAATTGCCAGGGAGACAGAAAGGTAGGGCACAACAAAGACAAGTGGTGGAACACAATGCAGCGAAAACTTTTCGGTTCTTCTTAGCTGTTTTTTGAAAACCCTCAATTTGTTTTAGTTTTGTCAATTTTTAAGGAACATTCTCATTGGAGGTCCAAAATTGCAGAATCAACTCTCCACCTTCTTCTATTCTTCTTTGTTTTTGGTGTTTATTTATTCCCGAGCCATTAAGTATGAATCAACTCTCATTGAATTATGCCTAAGTTCTTGAGCATGGTTATGCTCTCTTTCAATAATAACTTCAGTATTTGAGCATGAGTGTGTCATCATTTTGGGCGTTCAGTATCATCTATTTCGATAAACCTGTTTTCTGATCTTTTGTTGAAATCATCAACGGATATCCACACCATGTTATATAGTGAAGGTGTTGCTGAAGAATCAAGATGCCTTCTTTTTTTCCTTGAGATCTGACATAATCTTTGTTTGTCACTTCTAATGTCCCAAAGTCAAAGGTGCTCTCATAAATAAAGACATATGGGATAAGAGAAGTGTGGAGAGAGGTGGAAAATAGAATTTAGAACAGAATAAAGTTCTGAGCTTGCTGACAATCGTACACAATCTGACTTTATCCCATATATTCATGTAATTATAATATAAGGAGAGAGACGGGTTTGAACTCGGCGGTATGGCCATGCCACTCCTAAGTTTAGCTGCATTCAATCGCTTAGTTCAGCGTACCTTTGACAAGAGGCTGGTAGATTTCTAACGAACCCCTGGGAAAATTGCCCTTTTACTGAGTGTAATAAAATCAATAAGTGCAAAGACAAATGCACTCTCTCCAACATGGTCATTGGCATCAAAGAAAATAAATAACACATGATTTTTAATAAAAAATATACTTGGATTACAGTTTCCAACTAAAAAAATTACATTTATTTTAAATTTCGATTGTCTCTTTTAAAATGTCTCCTGCAGGAACTAAGCCCTTCCGCCGACGTTATTTCAACTTAGTAAAACACTCCTTATAGTCAAATTTAGGAAAATCATGTTGGATTGCCTTTGAATTGCTTGCATTTCCTATTTAATTGTGGAATTCATTCGGTCTTCTAGAACCTTACTTTAGTACTAAAAACATCTTATTGGTTTTAAAATCTTAGCCATAAATGCAACTTTCATCTTTACGTAGAGAATTTTCTAAGATGCTTGCGTCAGCTTCTAGCTTTTTCAAAAAACTTTTGACGAAAAGGAATGATAATAAAAAAAAATAATAATAATTTTTTGTTGGGCGCGTGTCTAGTTGCGGGCGACTCTAGATCTCACTATGTCGTTCGGTCCGCGTTTTTTAAAAATTTTTGGTAATGACTGTGAATATTCGGCCGATTATAACGAAATTTGAAACCCATATGTTGTTTTACATTAGCTTTTGAATTATCACCTACAGAGCCTACAACACCACCACCTACACCACCACCAACTTCGCCACCAACACTTGCATGATCTACACCTACACCTACACGACCTACACTACCACCACCTACAGCAACTACACCACTGCCACCTACACCCCCCACCTACATAAACTAAACCACCACCATCACCTAGACCACCTACACCAACACCAGTTACAAGACCACCACCTACACTGCTACCAGCTAAACTACCTAGACAACCACCACCTGCAACAACTACGCCACCGCCACCAACGCCACTTACACAACCTCCTAGACCACCTACAACACTACTGCCTAAATCACCATCACTTACACCACCACCAAATTGATCACCACAACCTACAGCACCGCCACCTAAACCACCGGCACCCAAACTGAAACCACCTACACCACCACCGCCTACATCACCAGCACCTCAATCACCTGTACCCACACTGCCACCACCTACACCACCACCGCCTACATTACCAGCACCTACACCACTAGCACTACACCAACAACACCGCTACCACCTTAACCACCTACAACATATCCAGCTACACAACCAACACATACAATACCACCCCTTACACCAGCACCACCTACACCACCTACACCAACACCACCTACAACAATACTACATGCACCATCTAAATCACCTACACCACACCATACACCACCACCACCAATAACACCACCACTAGCTATATCACCATCACCAACACCTAAATCACCACCCCTTACACCGCTTACACCACCTACACCACTTCCATTTACACCACCTCCAACACTTACACCACCGCCAGCTCACCACCTACAGAACCTCCACCACTTACACCACCAACACTACCTACAGCACTTACATCGCTACCACCCAAGTTTGTCCCGTAAATGATTCTGTTTTGGCAATAACATCCTAACCCTGTAACCTCTTCACTCATATTTGTCGCTCAATCACTTGTCCTTTATTTCTAAGAACTATAAATCCAATTTATATTTAGGAAAATAAAAGCTCCATTGTACTATGTAGATATCTGATTTCTCAGATATCTTGGTGCCTAATTATTTTTTGTCCACTGTGATGTATTTTTCCTCCAGATTTGAATGTGAGACTTACTAATTAGAGTTAACATAGATATTTGTACTGGAAAAGAGGATTATTGAAAAGGCACAAAGTGGTAGAAATATGCATAAATAATCGGCAAATATTACAATTATCACTAAATGAATTCCAAGCCAATATGAGAGGAGTTGGAGGAGAACAATATACGTAGTTTAGTGGCTCTACAGAAAAGAGAATTGTCCCAGAAAATGTAGCTTGGGAAGATGGGCCCGAGCTTATGGTGCTATTTGTTAAAGTTATCATCACAATGGCTTCCGACTTACGTTAAATGGCAAAGAATCCGTAAAATTCTGAAATTTTTCGCTCGTGATTCGAAATGACAGCACGACCCTGGCTAAAGACAAATGTGATGCCTTGAATCCGTCATTTACCTACATTTAAAGGATTTACACGTATATATTGTTAGTGATTAGTTATATTTCCTTAAACAACTAAAATATTCTACCCTCCCTTGCCTCGGTAGTGGAGATTTTATACACGGATTCTATTCGAGGTTTTTCACAATGGCTCTGATTCCTAATCCTGCAATCTCTTACAACTAGATTTAGAGTTAGAGAGTATATAACTTATACATGAATTCGTACTAAACACATATTAAAAGCATTAATCAAAACGTATAATAAAATTTCGATAGTTGATAATGTTTTAAACAATGTCTTTTAAGAGCAATTTTTCACATCTGAGATCCTTTCTGGTTTCAGTACAATCTCAGAATTAATATGTTTACTATTCTATCTAAAAAGAAAGAGAATGGCTTCAGATCTTGTTTTATCTTACTAGTATTAATAACATATTTTATTTTCATTTTTTCTTTTACTTTAGTTTTAATTGGGTAATATTAAGCAACATACCAGAATTTCTGATCCAGGATCTGCCTCGTCAGCTTGTAAATAAACTTCTCTGTGTTAATCAAAAAGGTCTAATAAATTGGAACTATTATACACCTTATCTGCATCATTGGGAGTTTTGTAGCATAGATTTAATCTCAATGGAACAGAAGATAGACACCAATATTTAATCAAAAATTTGCGTACTTTTTTTTATCTTTTCGGACACATCCGATAGATTTAAAATTCTAGCATTAGTCTGAGAAATGATTTTCGGATTTCAAATATGTAGAAAATGAGAATATAATTAAAATTAAGTTCATTTCAATGAGAAGTTTTGTTAATAAAGTATCGTTTAAGGAGTAATAATAAAGGTAATGATTGTTGTATAGTCTTCTAAAAGCCCCCTTCTATCAAGTTAGCGAAATCGAATGTGGGTCCTTAAGATACGGTTGAAAGCAACAAAGGATGGAGATGAACGTATCGCAGCAGTCAGATAGATCCAGACTCACGCTGAAAATATAGAGAAGACACGATCACTCAAAGCAGAGCAAACGACCACGAAGAACAATAGATACGGAAAAACAGAAAGAAAATTCACAAACGTTAGCAATATGTGTCTTGAGAGATAAGAGACTATCAAAGGTCACTGCTAGAGTTTTAACTGTATCATAAAATGAAGCATGGATGCTATCAAAAGAAAAATAGGTGGCAATAGTTTAGCACTGAACCAATTGTAGCTTTTTTATTCAATTTCATTAAGCAGGCCGATAGAAGTTCAGTAATGCTGTTATAGGCAGAGTGTAAATATCAAATCGTATTCCAATTGAACTATATCAAAAAATTACTAGATTATATTTAAATGTAGTGAAGTATCTATATGTAGTATCGCATATGTTCTCATTTAGCATGTGCTTATATAGGCAGATGGATTGTTGTAGCACCAAGCAAGTAAAAACTTACATTATTTATACAACGTTAACCTCAAATTAACAAGTGGTAGAACGGTTCATTATGTCAGATCTGCCAAATTTCTGTTGTGTGCTCAACAATTGTTGTTTTTCTTTGCTGTAATTGCACAATTTATTTCTAAGGTTGTTCTTAAAATTAATTTTAGCCAAGAGGAAAAAGAAAACCAACGCAATAAATATTGTTGTAGATCTTAATGTTGAAAACTAACGTGAAAGAAAGAACAGATAATTTCCAGTTAAACTGGTATGAACTCAACCAGGTATGCGACTACTAAGCTCCCCACTCATAGCAACCAAGCGACTGTATACTAAAGAGCTATCTACCATCCCTAAAATTGAAGCTGTTTTCCGAGGGGGGGGTAAAGCGTGGTCTGTTGAGTCGTATAAGGAACTGCAGTCATTTGCTTGGCGTGCATAGGGATCGTGGCAGAGGCATGATATTAGAAGGCTAGAGGAGGCTTGACATTGTTATAGTAACCGCAAGTTAATCCAAGTAAAAAGTATAGATTGTTAAAAGGAAGTTATCTCTGAAAAATTTAATGTTCCTTGGCTGGCTAAATATAAATAAATCCTTGTGATATTCGTTATCAGATTTGATTTTTATAATGTGAGCAATATATCTTAAGCCTGAAGTATTGGGGTGTTATGACACGTTGTTTATTATGCACATACAAACTCTAATAATAAAAAAATTAATGTCCTATTTTGAGCCTTTAAAATTATGGAAATCTTCGTCTTTAATGCTTAGATATTATGAGAATGGCCCGGAGCGAGGCTTGTAAATTATGAAAGTGTTCCGGTGCAAGGCATATAAATTATGGTAAGCCCAGGGTAGAGTTGTGTAGAAAAAGTACTTGTACTGAATGCAAAGTGCATTCTGGATTCATTGATGTAGAATATGCTTTTTCTTTCAGATGGAAAAACATTAAATCAAGCCCTAACAGTGCATAGATTGAGTGGTAAAATAAGAGATTGTGTGAATATTATTTATGTTTCAATTAATGCAGACGGGAGGGTGGAAGATAACCAGAGTGAGTATTTTGAAACATCGAGATGTAAGATACTGTTCTATATGACGATACTGGTTTAAACATCTTTATGAATGATAATGTGAGAGATGTACGTAAGGTAACAACGAGCTACAACGAAAAAAAGTACCCTAGAAGACCTTATGGTCCATACAAGGAGGGTACTTTTGGCGCAATCCTCGAAGGTGTCCGTTGGCAACCTCGACTTTGACTTTGACTTTGTGTGTAAGTGCGAGTGCATGTGAGGGGAGACGATAGGGTGTGGGGGGGACAGAGAAAATAGACAAGTGGAGAAGAGAGAAAAAAGTGTGGAAGAGGTGCAAAGAGATGCCTAGGGTCTGGTGATCAGACTTATCACTTTTATTGGCAACCTCAAAGATCACTTGCGAGGATCTTAACGGTGATTTCGCAAGACTTGAATTAGTCTTTACTTGAACTGGTCAACAGATGCACTGTTGACAACTTCCGTCAGAAGTACATTCGAACTACCGCAGATTTTGTAAGTGAAGAATTTTCCAAACAGATCACGGTGGTATCGCTTCAGTTCAAGTTTAAAGCCGTGATTTTTTGTTCTCGCCTCGATGAGCTGGAAAATATCTCCATAGTCCAGTCTGTCGAAGCCTCGAAGTATTTTAAAGACTTCGATAAGCTGACCCCGTAGTCCTCAGGTCTCCAGCGAGAACATATCTAATTCCCTTAATCTATCTTCATAACTTTTATGTCTGATAGAGGCAATCAGTTTGGTTGCCCTGGCTTGCACGCGTTCCAATCTCGCGATGTCCTTTCTAAATGAAGAACTCCAAAATTGTACGGCATAATCCAGGTGCGGTCAGACGAGGGAGTTGTACAGACACAGTACTATCTCCTTCTTCCAATATTAAAACTGTCACCTTATATACCCTAACATCCTTTGGGCTTTCTTCTCCACCTCAATACACTGCTTCGAGAACTTGAGGTCAATGGTGATAGTTACACCCAAGTCCTTCTCAGTGTCGGTGGATTCAAGAGCAGTGCTCTTAAGGATATAGGGTGATTGAGGATTTCAGTGGCCGATATGAATCACTTTGCACTTGTTTGAGTTGAAAGGCATTTGCCACGTATCAGACCACTCCCCAATCTTTTGAAGATCATCTTGCAGGCGGGCATTATTTCCATCCTTTGCAACATTCATACCAAGCTTGGTATCGTCGGCAAATTTAGAAATCTTGGCAACCATGTCACCGTCCATGTCGTTGACGTAGAGGATGAATAGTAGTGGTCCTAGGACAGAATCTTGATGGACTCCGCTAGTAACGGACACCCACTCACAAGCCTGTCCATTCACCACCACTGGTTGCCGTCTGCCATTTATCCAGTTCTCTATCCAGCCTGCTACTTTTCCGTCATGCCCAGCGCTCGCACTTTCCGGAGAAAGCGGCGGTGTGGTACCTTGTCAAGGCTTTCTGAAAGTCTAAGTAGACCACATCCACCGCCTTGTCCCGATCGGGGTCACCCAACACGAAGTGGAAGAATTCCACAAGGTTCGTCTGGCATGACCGTTGCCTTCAGAAGCAGTGCTGGGAACTCCTCAGTAGCAGATTTGACTCTAAATGCGACTTCATTTTGTCCACCATCATGCTTTCCATGAGTTTACCGACTATCGAAGTCAGACTGATAGGTCGGTAGTTCGACGGTTGGCTACGGTCTCCTTTCTTGAAGATAGGAGTCACCTCCGCTTCACGCCAGTCTCTAGGAACGCATTCGGTCTGGATTGACATGTTGAAGATTGCGCTCAGGTGTCGTGACACTTGATTGAGAACTTCTTTCAACACTTTAGGTAGAAACTTGTCCAGGCCAGGTGACTTATGCGTCATTAGGTCACTGATCTTCTTTTTATTTCTCCTTAAGTGAAGTACAAATCCTCCAGCTTTTCCCCCGAGTAGGAATCTGTCGGCTGGGGGATGGGACCACACTCTTCAGTAAACACTGAAGAGAAGTAGTCGTTGAAGAGGTTATCATTTTCTGCAGTTGACTGCTTTAACGTCCCCCTTCTCATTCCTCAAATGGCCAATCGTTCTATGGATTGGTTTATGGCTGTTTACATATCCAAAGAACTCCTTGGGATTCTCTTTACAGAGTCTCGCCACTCGGAGTTCCTCAGACCGCTTAGCCGCCCTTATGCTGGACTTCACTCTCCTGACTAGACTCCGGTATTCGTCAAAGTCACCCGAGATCTTTGATTGCCGGTACACAGTTCTCTTCTCCCTAAGCAGTTGGCCGATTTCTTGATTAAACCACTTTGGTTAAACAGAAGACCCACGGGGTATTTAAGGTGGATGAAACGCGATTGGAGACTTATGAATGTGGTTTTGAAACTGTTCCACGAGTCTTCAACAGCATCGCACACTTCTAGCCTCGCGTCAGTTAGTCCAGCACGAAGACTTGCAAAGTCTGCTGCTCTTTTCAAATCGAGTTTCCTCAATTTACTAGTTGCACGCCCTGCCTTCAGGACTTTAACTACAAATCTAATTAGTAGGTGGTCACTGCCACCGAGCTCTTCGCCAACAGAGAAGTCCTCAACGATGTCATCCTCAGAAGTGAAAACCAAGCCGAAGATATTGTCTCCTTTCGTTGGCTCTTTCACCCATTGAGTCAGGAACTCATTGTTCGCGAACTCTAAGAGTAGTGCGTTCTCGCCACAGGGTTCTCTGGTTTCCCAGTCAACTTGTGTGTTGAAATCCCCCATGACGATACACAATCTCTCTTCAACAAGTTCTCCTAGTAGCTGGTATAGATTTCTGTCCTTTTCAACGAGTTGGGCAGGGAGTCTATAAATCACCAGGGTCCTGTATTTGGCAGGACTTATCTCTAGGTCAAAACCTAGTAGTTCATGGTCGGATACGATTTTGCAACCTGTCGAGTTGAGAGTATCCTTGACATACAACATCACACCGCCACCCTCTCTGTCTAGCTTATCTTTCAGGAAGTGCTGGTACCCGGCAATCGTAAATTCACCTTCAAAATCTCGGCTTGAGGTTTTTATCCACGACTCCGTTATGGCCACCATCTCAGGTTACTCTGTTGCTACGAGGCCACGGAGCTCAAGAAATTTATTCCTGATTGACCTCGCATTAAACAGAAGAACTTTGAGGAAGTCCTTCAGTGTAGGACTCCCTACGCTCTTCCGTTTCCCAGCTTCTTTTGTGTGGCAGTACCTCTCTTTGCCACATCTAAGAACGTCGTTCCAGAAATGACACGGGCATACTGTCTTACGTCCGCCTTCACTCTTGGTCGGACGCTCATATGCGTCCGCTCTACGACATCCTGGATTAAGTTACAGAGTACAGCCTTTCCTTTAAAGAATAGATGTACTTCATCCCTTTGGTAGAGATCATTTCTACCATAGAAGGTGCGGTAAGGGTCCACAAAAAACACCTCCTCCACCGTACACAAATCTTCAAGGTGTCGATTAATTGAGACGTTCCTCGAGTGAGCGGTCCGGGTTAGACCTCTTTTCGGGAGCATCCCGACCACTACACATCTGCGTGTCTTCAGCCCACAGTCGACCACAGCACTCATGACTGTGTTGAGAATCCGTTCTGTGGGGCTTATCCTTTCTCCTCTCAGGTAGAGGTCGTTGCCACTTACCATTAGGGCAACGACTGAGTTTTCAGAAATCTGAGATTTCTCCGCCTCTACTCTGATATGCTGGTTTCCCCTTCCTGGTAGACAAGTTACCTTTACACTCATGCGAAGTCGTGATGCTAGCAGGGGTTGCAGGGCCCGTGCTTGGAAGTCTCCAATAAGGTTGATCCTCGTACATTTGACTGCACTCTTTTCTTTCGCCATATACTTATCTCTTTTCCCTTTCCTCTCCGTATTTCCCTTGTTTTTATTCTTCTTCTTCCCTTTTTTCGATCTTTATTTGTCTTTTCTTCTGTTTCTCTTTTCTCTTCTTCTCTTTCCACTTTCCCTTGCGCACCAGTTACGTTCGAATCCTTTACCTTGGGGTGAGCTGCATTAAGGTCGTTTTTCTTATTTTTATTGTTTTTCTTTTTCTTATTGGCTTCTACGCATGACTGAAGTTGAACTGCCAATGCAGTTTCAGCTCCTTGAGCTGGAGTAACATCGGCGGAACCACCCAAATCAGTGGGATTTTCGTCTCGAGCTTTAGCTGACTAGGCCTCTAGTTTAGAGGCTAGCTCTAGGATTCTCTCCTCGAGACGCCGAATCTGAAGCTCGTGCTGCGTTTCTAGGGTCTGTATTTTACTTTCCAGTGCCCTAGATTTTTCTTCAGAGGTTGTGAAGAGATCTTGAGTTCATTGCAGTATGCCACTGCCTCTTGGACCTCTCCTTTAAGGATTTAGTCGTTGCATATACTTCCCGGGTAGCATTTTGAAAAACATCCTTCCGGGAAGTCCACGCAACACTTATCGTTCTGGCATATCGCACATGTATATTTGAGTGCAGCTGGTCCCTTTTTACCTGTCATTTTAAACACTTTCTCTCTCTCAAAACTTTGCGACCAATCAATAGTAAAAAAAGGGGTTGGTGATTTTTCCCCACGTGAGTCGCTCCCGCCTATCCATCGGAGAGGTTTCGCATCTTTCAGAAGGCATGCTTTACGTGCTGCTGTTCGTCCGACCGAGTCGTCAAACCTCGACGTGCCGTGGCTCCCAACCAAGCAGCACTGACGGTCCCCGAAAGGGCCATCGATTTCTCACCAGGGAAACAACGGAGCACGCCTGTACTAAACTCCTACTAGTTCTCTTCATGACGGCTAAGATCTCGGAGCAGCGTTCAATGGATATCCCGCCACACCAAGAGACTCGACCCAAGGCTTTTTATTGGCCTGGCAACCAGCATGGGGACAAAGGGCAGTCACCTCGGACCGATGGTACCAGAGGCACCCGTCAATGGTCACTGGGAATGTTTAATAATTACGCGCCAGGGAAGGGGTTAACGGGGTTAACCTCTAGTCCTAGTCTCTCGCAACCAGTGAGCGTCGATTGGCGTTTTTCATAGAGGTCCCAAAGCCTTTTTTCTGATGCAAGAGGTAGCTGCCAGGTCTTTATATTTAGAAAGATTAAAAAAAGGGTGAGAATGACTTGATAGTAGTAGGGCTTTGGGGTTTTTTTTTAGTTTTTTCTTTTTATATAATAAGTTGAAGAGATAGGATAAAAGTGAAAAAGGAAAAGGATAGAGTAGAAAAAAAAATGACGCACTTAGTCTGGAACCTCGTTTTCGACCTAATCGAAAAGGGAAGCCCGACCTTGGGTGCCCAAAAAGAGAGGTACCCCCGCCGACATAGCTCGAAAAGTCAAAGGTACACACAAGCTCTCTTCCCGCCACAAGGGGGCGTCACCTCTCTCTCTCTAAGTAGAAAGAGAGAGAGAGAGAGATAGAGAGTAATGAAGGAAATGGTTGTGTGATTGATGGTGAATAGTGACGGATGGGTCCTATCAATAGTTGTATATGTTGCTGACCTCCTTTTACTGTCAGAGAATGAAATCGGATTTGGGAATGTAGATTGCATCTTTTAACATATGTGCGATAGTATGAGTGTTAAAGTCAAACAAAGCAAAAAAGATTAAGCGAGTTAGAGAGTTAGAATGAGGTAGTCTATGTTATCGAAATCCATGATGCTCCCCTTAAACAAATGTAAAATTTAAAGCATTTACTACGAATTGTAAAGGATAGTGGTCCAGATGAAGCAGGTTGTTACCACAAGGTTTTAAATGGTAAGAAATAGTTAAGTACAATTAGAGCGTTAGTAAATGATATAGAGTTGAGTGCGATATGTGACAGGAGAGTATTCTAGTGGCAATTTTGTTAGTTTGGAGTGAGACTATGATATGAAAGGAGATGGAAAGACCCCGAGTCAAAGCAATGCAAATGGATAATATGAGAGAGATACATGGTGTTCATGGTGTGAGGAAGTGTGGAATGAGGGTATTAATGAAAGTAGTCTGACGTGGTATAAGGAATGGATGGGATATCTTCTAAAAAGAATATACTAGTAAGAGTTTAAAGGTGTGGAGTAGGTTGCAAGAACACGTAAAGACGGTTCTGAATTTGTGAATGAGTGTTTGGGAGAGAAAGGGATGACTAAAGAGGAAGTGGATGGTCTTTTCTTATGACAGGTCTACTTAGAGATGGTGTGTGAGGGTGCGTGCTAGATGGCCTCTGACCAAGGATTAATCCCTTCTCTAAGAAGCACCAAATTGTCGCGGGCACAATGATGGCTCAATTTGTTTTTAAAAAATCATAAAGGGAGGGAGTAGGGTAGCGAGTCTTTAGTGGTGTTGAAGGGCGCCAACCACACTTTATGGAACTTGATTAAAATTGAAGCATTGAATCATCTGTAGTGAGTTTTTCGAGTTGTATTTTTGAGGAGATGCTTGGTTTAGATGTTTTAGTGGGAGATCATTTAACTATCTAAGAGGGAGGATAGTGTATGTGTAATTATGTTGGGGGAAGAGGAAGGTTCTCGTACTAGTGAATGTTTCGTATATTATCGCGATCTTTTAGTTTGGAGTTAGGTGTTGAGAAATTTTATGGAGAACAACGATTTCTGGTATCAATTGGGGTGGGAGCCCTATTCTTTGTTTGTCTTTTATATGGATTTCTCTCTGATAACTATAAGTGGAAAATTCGAGAAATCTCTTCGAAAAAATGGAGAGGTGAGTTTAGACAAAAGGTAAGAACCGATCTCCCATCAGGTCCCTGAAAAGTCAGCTAACAGGCGATAAGTAAGGCCTGATAGAGTGTCACTTATCAACTTTTGTTCTTTTTTACCGCACGGTCTATAATTAGGTAGGCTATTGGTTAAAGAAATTGCCAGGGTTTTAGTTTTACCACCGACCGATTTACACTAATTTAAATCCCTGATTAATATGTTTGCTAAGTATGTTGTAGTGTTACTTTGCTCACGTATTTTCGTTGTTAAGGGTAACTAGTGAGTAAAGTGGGGCAGCAAGGGTTGTATAAAATGTATTTTCATTAAAGATCTACAGGTTTACATTGGGTACATTTGTGGGGTTTTTTTCCGCCTATTGTTGCCATTTTTCCGGTGTTTTTTATATCAGATTGGTGATGCGAATATTGAGATATGAATAATTATTCTATCTATTTACTTGAACATCCTTATTTTCTCTCACACACACACACACACACACACATATATATATATATATATATATATATATATATATGAAAATTAATGCAATATCGCAAGAACAGATGAGGAGCCCATACATATATGGAAGTGAAGCGCAGATTTAATTAAACAATTCAGGAGTATGAACCCTTCACTTCCCTATATGTATGGGCTCCCAAAGACCCACAAACAGCGATGCTTCTTACGCCCAATCATTTCCAATATTAATTCTCCCACTTATAAGCTCTCCAAATGGCTCGCCGGGCATTTATCTCCAGCAGTATGAAGAATCTCATCTGCACACATTAAGAACACTCAAGATTTCGTTGACCGCCTTAACCACTTGCAATTACCGGATGGAAAACTTTTAAGCTTTGATGTAAACTCTTTGTTTACCAAAGTTCCGGTTGACCAAGCCATGGGCCTTCTGCGGGAAATCATGCCTAGACTTAATTTGGATCTTCCCATTTCTACGAGTAAATTCATCGATTTAGTTGAATTATGTCTCTCTGACAATGTGTTTCGAGTAAATAATGAGTTTTATAGACAAATATTTGGCCTTAGCATGGGAAATAGTTTATCTCCGATATTGGCATGTCTCCTCATGGAATATTTGGAGACTGAACTCCTTTCCACAATTTCTCCCCCTAACTTTATATGTTTAAGGTACATTGACGATGTATTTTCTGTATGGCCTAATGGCCATGATTTTGATACCTTTTTTAATAATTTGAATAATTTGCATGTCTCCGTCAAATTTAAATATGAATGGGAATATGATAATAGATTACTCTTTTTAGATGTCCTCATTAATAAAGATCACCATGAATTAAAACTTGACGTGTATAGGAAACCAACCCACTCGAATGCCTATATACATTATTTTTCGTTTCACGATAATACTGTTAAAAAATCGGTAATTTCTAACCTTTTCCTTAGAGCATACAAAATATGTCATCCATCCTATTTAGATGAAGAAATTGTCATTATCAGGACCATTTTTTCTAATTTGTATTACCCCGATTGGTTCATATCGTCTGCCCATTTTGCAGCTAGGAAAACATTCTATGGTAATAAGCCTTCCCGCACTAATGACTTAACAAATGTATAACATTGCCATTTAATAATAAATTAAATAGTTTAAAGGACATATTTGGAAAAGCGGGTATTAATCTAGCCTTTAAATATAATAATTCCTTAAACCAATTGATGATGGCCAGGAAACCCAAAGAACATCCTAACATAGGAGTATATGCAGTACCATGCAACGATTGCCATAAAGTTTATATAGGGGAAACGGGGAGAAATCTAGACAAGAGATTGTACGAACACAAAAGAGATATTAGAGTGGGCAGCGAAAGTAGTGGAATATTTTTCCATGTTAGAGACAAGAATCATACGATCGATTTCAATGGAAGTAAAATGTTATTTAAATCGGCCAACGATGTTAAGAGAAGAATCGTAGAATCGAGCTTGATATCGTCAGTTCCTAATTTAAATATATTTGAGGGTCAATTTTCTTTTAATCCTGTAATAAGATCGCAAATAAATAAAATAGTAAAATGTCAGCCCTTCAATATGTTTAGGGCTAACTCCCCCCCCCCCTAGATTAGCCACAAGTAGGGGATTGGGGGGAAAAAGAGGGGATCTTGTGTTATGCTTTTCCCATTTTTCTTCTGCCCACTGTCAGTTAAACTGTTCTGAATTAAATTGTCTTCGGAGAATGTGGTTTAATTCCTCATATATATATATATATATATATATATATATATAAATATATTGATGGGAGTCTATGGCAACAAATGGAGAGGGAGAATAAGAGAAACTAAGAGAGGTACAAGGTTCTTTACTACTGATGTTTCGCTCCTGAGGAGCTTCCTCATTGACATGAAACAATAACAAGAAATGTAATTAAATGAAATAAAATAAAAAGAGATGTGGGAGACAAAGAACAGCTCTTCCGACCCTCACCCTGTCCCCTTGGGCCCTCATGGAGCAGCCAAGGAGGGGAGGGAGGCCCGGTACTCCTTTGTACACCCCATAGTTACACTGTCTAGAGCTAAAGTAGGCTCAAAGCACTGTCAGTACTGCAGATAGGAGTGAAAGGCAGAGGAAGAAGAGAATTTTAGGATAGGACAGAGAAGAATATACATAGTAGGAGACAAAAGTGGACTTAGTTGGTCATGGGACCTACAGCTTAACGTGGAATCCGCCCCACGATGTGTCGCTTGTCTCTAACTATAACTTTGCAGCTTATTGTGGCCCCTATCCCTATCTATTTTTAATATCTAAGTAGCATTTGTATTTATGAACCGTTTAAACCGTTATTAATAATTATTCTTACTAAAAACTGGTGTAGGTTTCTATCTTTCTCTCTATTCTTTCGTATTCCTATCCTAGTTTCAATTCACTATATGCTGTTCCTGGTGATGCTTCGGTTATTTAATTACTCATAGTCGTCGTCGAGTATTATTCTCCTTCTCTAGGGGTAGATTTCTTTTTCTTTTTCTTCTCCTCCTTCTACTATGCTTGGCAAATTTGGGAATAATCTATGTGATCTCCATCCTTCTCTTTGGACAATTTGGTTGGTTAATTCAACGCCGACTTCATTCTGTCTCTTTTCTATGACACTCATTTCTCTTTTTGCAATTATTCTGTTAAGTGACTTTATCTTTGCCTCCCTATGCAGGTCTCGTAGTCTTCTTCTTTCTCCTCTTCTAGTATTTCTTATTAGGTATTTGGTTTGTTTTGGACTTTTTGGATTCCTACTAGGTTGCTTCTCGAGATCATGTAACTTGCTATGGTTAAATAAATAATCGCGGACTATACCATGGCTTGATAAAGTTTCCTCTTGTTTTTTATGCTTAAGTTAACTAACTTATTTATTAATGCCAGGCCGCTTTTCCCTCGATTTACCTCTCAGTTACATGTTTTTTATATAACCTGATTTCCTAATGGTTAGTCCAAGCACCATATATTCTTTGTCGAATCTGTAGCACTGTCCTTCTACATATACATCTGAGATGCTCCTCCTGTACACGGGTACCATTTTCTTCTTATCTATTAATGCTGCTTATCTCTTTTGCAGTAATCTTAGCTTGCATTAGTCCATTTCTGTAGGAGCACACTATGATTTGGGTGACGTCGCGGGTAAATTAGATGTTTAGGCAGCCCTCATTACCTGGTGGTTGTATTATAGGGGGGGGAGAGCATTCTTTATTTTCAGATTATGTATTTATCTAGAATTTTAACTTTATCGAATCTATTTACTTTGTGAATTTAATTTATCTTGACTTAATATTCTTGTTGGCTGGGTTAGTTCTTGATCTTTAATTTCTTTCTTGATGCATCTTCATTTTTATTGCATTTATGTTGAGTTGATAATTCCTTCTTGATTCTTGATGATTTGATGAGTTAGTCCTTGAAGTTGTTTTCTTCCGTTTTCTTTTTGAGATTTCTTCATAAAAAGTTGTGGACTTTTAAGTTTCGAACGCGGTACTGGTAGATTTAAACGCACTGCTCTAGCCATTACGCCACGGCTTAGTCCGTTGTGAGTTGGTAATTTTATCGTCTATTTATATTATCGAGTTGGAAGGAATTTTTCTCTGATACATTTTTGCACCCCTACAGTATATCTGCTGTGTAGATTGAATAGCAAGACGGACTCAGACATCCACCTTAAGGCAAACCCGCAGTGAGCTCAAATATTTATCCCTGATGTCGTCCTATTTCCACATAAACATGTCTCTCCATTACATAATTACATAAAATCCTTTCGATCTTGTTGTTCATTCTCAATCTTAGTATCTTGAGTTGTATAACCCTCTGCCATACTTTGTAGAATGCCTTGGACTCGTCTCGGCATACGATGTCTACGCGCAATTTTTCTTTCTTTGCTTTCGCTATCTTTTTGAGGATGACTACAAGGGCCTTCTCCGTGCTTCTGTTTTTCCTGAAGCCAAATTGGCAGCTGTTTCTCCGGCCATTATCATTGAAGAATTTGGACAGTATGTTATTAATTACTTTTTCCAATACCTTACCAATGAAATCTAGTAGCGAGATGGAGCGGTAGTTACCCACTTGATCTTGGGGTTTTCTCGCCTTGGGTATGAATATCATCCTTGCCACTCCTAGTTCATCAGGAAAGTATCCCGTGTTCAAAGATGCATTGAAGACATTTCTTACTCCCTCTAGTATGTTCGGGGGTACTTCAAAGAAAATTTAATCTGGTTAGTCCCGACTTGCCTGTGGTTCTCTGTCGGAAGATCTTTATCGTTTCTTTAAATTCCTCAGATTTAATGATCGCGACTATTCCGTTGTTGTTGTTTCTCCTTTCCTCGACAAAGTGAAAGCGTCATGTTCGTTTGATCTCCCCATTAAGTTCGTCAACAATCTGATGTTTAAATTCAATATTATAGTCCTTATTCTGTTCTTCGCTAATTTTGAATACATTTCTTCAATGCTCTCTGAATAATGCCGCTATTTCTTCCTCATCTTCTAAAATGTTGTCTGCATCCTTAATTTTCATTTTATCCCTTACTGTCCGTGGCTTGGTAATGGCTTGGCTTGGTAATGTTTCCACATCTATTTTCCTGATGTGCTGATCCCATTTCTCTTTCTGTTTTTCCTAAATTAGTGGTATTTGTTCTCTTTTCTGTCTCCTGACTGCGTTGTATGCTTCCCTTGATGTTGCGAATCTTCTTATATTTTCTGCCACCAGGCCGATCTTCTCCCTGAAAGCACCATTTCTGGTTTCCACCTAAATTGTTTAACTGTTTGGAATGAGTTAATAGGGATGGCCTCCTTCTCTGCCCTTTTAATTTCTTCTCTGATCCTATACAACTTCCCCTCGATTTCCTCTAAAGTGGCTTCTCCGAGCTGGCTGGGCACGTACGTCTGAAGTAATTCTTTGTACTTATCCCCAACCGCTCTATGGTATGCCTTCCATTTCTTCGAAGGAATTTGTATAGAATGATTGTTTATATGCAATAGAGTCGCAGTGTGGTCATTGCAAGGAACTTCCACTGGTTCCATAACATAGTTAAAGGGCAGATTAAAGTTATCCAGGAAGATGTCCGGTTTTGTTGCGTGTTCTCTTCGTAAGTATGCAGGGAAATTGGGTCCCAGTATTTTTACTAAACGTCTATTGATAAGCATGTTAAGTTGTCTTTCGACTCTGTTTATATTTCTATACCCAGAAGCCCCTCAATCGGCGTTTAAATCGCCCATTAAAATGAACGGTATCCTATAGTTGAACAGCTTAGTAAAAGTTTTGTACCGGTAATTAAGGACGCCTGGGTGGTTGGCATCCAGTTGCGACAATGATGTTGCTTAATTTCATTTCAATTTCTATAGCTAAATATGCGTCTTCTAATCCTTCTATTTTTTTTTGTATTGAAATCCTCGCTTGACATCTATTGCCGCTTTGTTGTGTGTTTCTCCCGAAGGATTTGTCTTAATGACATTGTAGTTACATATCTTTAATATCTCGTTTTCTCATTTCATGTTCTGATATTAGTATGACATCTGCGTCACTCTTTCTGAATAAGTTTTGGTACATAATTTACTTGTCTTTCCATCCGCATGTGTTAATTTTTAGTAATTTTGAGTTCTTAATATCCATAATCCATTCTTTTATTCGTTTTCGCGGATTTAGATCTGTTATATCTTTGGGCTTTCCTGCGAGTGACCCGTGTGCATTTTTGCTCTGTGTCCTCAGAGGTATTTTCATTCTTTAAGTCATCGCTGTTTGTGTCCTATTCTGTTTCTGCTTCCTGTTGGTTTCTTTTCGCCTCTGAGATTAACTCATATTTTCTCTTTTCTGTGACTTTGATTTTGAAAATGGCCGATGAGTCGACTTCTTTGGGGAATTTCAGCGGTTCAAGCCCTTTTTCCTGTAACATGCTGTTGACTGTGGCTGCGTAACTTCCAAGATTAGCTTTGTTCATCACGTGGGCATGTAATATACAAATAAGTATTTTCACCTTGAGAGTACCATCCAAATTTGTCTGTGGTCACTTTTTGCCATTGATGCGTATGAGTTTTTATTTATTTTAGCGTTATTTCTTTTTGACTGTTTCTTTTCTCTTTATAAGTTCTCTTCTTCTAGGACAGATTATGGCCATAGTTCTGTGTCCCTCTTATCAGTTAATATATATTTATTTGTGTTGTTACAGTAAGAAAGTAACAACAAGAATGGCCTTCAGCTCCACGTTTAGAACAGATTATTAGGTCTTTTGGGGACAATTTTGGTCGTATGTTCCTTCATAACATGACATCTGAAGCATATCTATATGGTTGTGAAGACGTCTCTTTGTATGTGGGCGGATGGGATTTTCATGTTGAAAGCGAGAAGTCCCTGCTCGATGATCCTTAAAGCTATTTTGCTAGATTCGCAAATGAACTTAAAAACGTGATTGTAATCTATAAATTTTACCACCTCTGCTATCTTGAGCCATTTCTGCCTCTCATGTATTTCTTCTTTTATTTCTTGGCATGAGTGCTCTCCAACCTAGGACTTGATTTTTCGACAGATGACACTTCTGTTAGCCGTGATTCGTGGGGGTACTCTTTCTTCCAAATCCAACTTCCTTTGCGTAATGCTCCCAGTAGATGATAGTAGCTGCTCTACATCTTTATTTCCTGGGCAAATAACTGTGAATCCAGTGTTGATCTTCAACTGTGGAGAATTTCTCCAGTCTCCACTAGTGGTAGGAGCCCCTTTAACTATCTGTTATAGTTCTATCTCGACTACCTTTCAAATTTCGCACTCTCTTTGGTCAACCCTACCTATCTGGGCCTAGCCCTAACAGCGGTCCACAGTTGGATTGTGGTTCGTGACCGCAAATCAGCCCACCCTTTTCTGTCCCCCTATGAGTTTTCTCCTGCAGTGGTTCACTATACTTTACTACCAATTGTTACCCCGGCCTTTGCCGGTGACCAAGATATGTTGTGCTAGTGAGAATTAAGTTTGAGGTAAAAAGTTTGAATAAAGAGCCAAGAATTTAGATAAAGAAGAGCAACCCCTTCAGGGGGGCCACTTCGCTCAAGAGGAACAAGGGGAATCTCCAATCAGCCCCAGGAGCGCATATCATTCTTCTTAAAGGTTTTCCTGACAAAGGCGTTTTTATTTTCTTTTTTCCCTAAACTTCACTTCCTCTACCTGAGATAGCCTTTAACAGTTCGTAGCGAGAAAGCAAGCGTAAAGACTGACCAAGTCGACCAGAAATAAATAAGACCGCCGGCTTATATATGCATGTGACTGAACATTACTCTGACTATCATCTGAGTTCAGTTTCCAGATGAGTTCGGGCCAATGTGTGCGGCAGTCCTGCAACGCGAAGTTGTTTCTCTGCATCTGTTTCACGGTAAAGGAGGCAAAAGGAAGGGTAAAACCACTTGCTCGGCCACGTTCCGAATTATGTTAAAAAAGCTGAGTTTGGCGTTCAGGCATTCAGACGTGGCTATGAATGCCTCTTCCAATGCCTTCCTTCTCCTTTTGTTGGATGCATACGCGACTGCTCTCGTTTTCCTCTAGCTAATGCAGTGGTCAGCATCTCGCAGGTGTTCGGTGAGAGCGTTGCTAAACTGCCCTGCTTGAACAAACTGCTTGTGCTCCATTAGCCTGGTGACAACGTCCCTGTGTGTCTCACCAAAGTAGGCTAATGGGCGGTCGCTGCAGAGTACACTGTACACTATGGAGTTCCTGTTGTTCTCCATCGATGGTTTGGAGCAAGAGATGGCTCCCACTTTGACACCTGCTCGAACGGCGACTCTGGTGGATGGAACCAGCTTTGTCCCTACTGCGATGGAGAGTGGGCTAGTAGTGGCTGAGATATACTTTTTACTAGGCCTCACTTCATCTGCTGCTGCTGCACGCTGATCGATGAAGATGGACTTGCTCTTTGCTTTCCTCATGTAGGCCACCGGGTATCTCAGCTCCTGGAAGGAGTCTTGGATGCATTTCTCTTCCTGTGAAAAGAATTCTCGGCACATCAAGAAGATGATCAACAAGTTAAAACAATTTTGGCAGCCAGGCATGCTGTGCTTCTTTTCTGACGAGAAGAATTTTACCTAGACCAGAAGATCAATAGAAAGAACAAGAAGTGGTCCGATGTCGCAGCAAAGGAAGTGGCGAGACCCATGGAGAGGAAATTTACTGCGACAATCATAGTCTTTGTTTTTGTCAGCATTAAAGTTGATGTCATGCCACTCCAACCTCTTGTTTGTTGGTCTCAGAATGAACACCGATGGCTACATTCGCGTTTTTAGCGAGGTGGTGGTCTGGGGTCGACCAAGTAGTTGCAGGCAGGCCTTACGTGTGACAACAAGATTCTGCGCCTTCTGACCCAGCCTGGCATTAAGAGAATTCTTTCGATCAAACAGCACCTGATATTTTGCCCCCATATTCCCTTGACCACAACTCTTTGTACTTTTTTGTGTGGTGCATGGTGGAAGGAAAAACCAACAAATCCAGCTGCAATATGAAGGATGTACTGGAAACAAAGGTCGACAGGGCCGTCATGGGGCTAAAACTTAAGATAGTGACGAATGCCTGTGAAAGGTTCTGAAGTCGTCTGGAAGCTGTAATTCAGGCCACGGGTGGGTTCATCGAGTGAGATCGCTAGAATATCTTATGAAGACAAACTGACCCAAATGTTCTATTTTTCCTGATGCAGTCATCATACAAACGAATATCGTCCGTACCTGTACATATATAAACTGTTTCGACTGACTGGCTTAATTAGGTAAGGGTTGCAGACTGGTCTCAAATCCTCGGCAAGTTTGCGTTTGTTATTTATGTATTTGAAGTCTGGATTTGGCGGATTTCTAGCAAGAACCACTTATGCTTCAAGTGTCCGAAGGTGGACCCAATAAAGCGTCAGAGTTGACGTGAAGATTGGACAGTAAAACGAAAAATAATCGTGGCCATCCACCACATCCATACACATCTCCAGCCGCTTGATCCCGAAATATCTCTGTAACAGATTCACCAAGAGATGGTGACGATGTACACAACTCTCCTTTACTATAACATTGAATGTACTTCTTGGAGCAGTGGTTCCCAATCTTTTTTTTGCCAAGGCACACATAGGAGCACATGAAAATATAGCAGTACATCTAGCTAAATATAAATTAAAAATATTTGAACGTTGCAAAATAAAAACATAGTAAGTCATAGACGGCATATAACCGCAGACTATTATTGTGACACTGAACAGACTAGTCATAAAGACATAGAATAACTAGAACTAAATTAAAGAAAAACACAGATATAACTTACTTTATTACAGTGTTTCGAAATTCATCAGTCAACTAGTTTAGTAAGAAATTTGTGCCTTGCTTTTTCTCATAATTTCCTCAATGTTTGCTCGAATATGAGACAGACAGATCCTCATTTCCTCTTCAGTTGTACTCAATCTCTCAGGCTTCTTGTTTTTAATGTTGTTTAATAATGAGTAACCTAATTCGCATATATAAGAAGTTGAAAATTTTAATAAAATTACTGAAGCTCTTTTCTATAATGAGGGACAATCCTCTTGAATTGAAATCCAAAATGTATCAATGGGCACATCAAATGTTAGTGTTTTAGCTTTAGATCACTAGAAAGGGTGGCCAATTCTTCTTCTTCATGTAACTCAAGTTCAATATTTGAAGAAAGATTTATGAAAAGATCTCTAATCCAATCATAATTTTCTGTCAGATGAGTAACCACAATAAAGATCATTTCTTTAATGCAGCTAGACCAAAATAAAGGAAACATTTCAAGATTGCCAGTGATTGCTGTATTTTTCTAAATCACAATTTTTTTGAGGCTAACTAACATGTCTGTTGAATTGAGAATATTTTCGTATTTACCTTGCATGCTACTGTTTATTTAGTTTACTAAATATTTCTGTTAAGTATTCCATTTTAGACATACGAAATTCGCAACTAAAGTTTTCACAGAATTTCCTGTTTTTCCTGGACAAAAAATGATAGTAATTTCTTATGCAATTCGTCAACATAATTTAATACTTGCCTTTCGATAGCTATGGAACTTCACTATCATTAATATCCTGCGATATTTTTGAAACGAGAACTTCTCTATGTAGAAAGCAATGGGTACGCATGAGATTTAGATTTTCTTTTTCTGCGAGGATACAAATCTTGTACTACAGTCTGTCAGGCATGAGTTTTCATCGGTGCAAATACTAACACAGGACTTCCAAGAGAAATTCATTTCTTTGAAGTAGCCTGTTACCATATCAAAAACACCTTGACCTCTTGTAGTTGTGGATACTTCTTTACAAGACAAACATTGATTGATTATTTCCTTTTCGTCATAAAACGTACAAAGGCAAGCAATTGACTTTTATTACTGTTGTCAGTGTATTCATCCACTCTTATTACTGATGTCAGTGGATTAATCCACAGTTAAAGCAAAATTAGAATTCTTAAGCTTTTTAAGAAAAGTATCTTCAATATTTTTCAATATATCTAGGATTCTTCTACGTAATATATCATTTGAAAGCGGACATTGTTCAATCCTTCTCAGCCTTTTCACTAAACATGGATTTTACCATCTCTTTGCAACCTGGGTTGGATGAGGGACTCGGCGAGCGTGTGTGACTTGCATTTTAATGCTTTTACAGGGTCACCCCCCAAAACGGGCCCCAACTTTCGATAGACCTCATTTCCTAATTTCCTGCAAGGATTGAATTAAACTTTGGTGATAACTAGTTTATTGTATTTAAAAACATCAGATCAAAACATGAGAGTCTTTGGACTTTTCTTATTTATTCTAGAGCACGTATTCAATATGACCTTCCTTTAGCTATGTGTATTTCTTGAGGCGCAGCACAAAGTTGTCCATGACGTCCTTAAAAACCGACCGACTAATGACTCTGATCTTCTCCCTGATGGCTTCCTTGAGTTCCGTGATGATCCTGGGTCTCCCCTCGTACACTCTGTCTTTAAGAAAGACCCAGAGAAAGAAATTTAGTGGGCTAAAGCCTGGGCTGTGAGGTGCCCACTCAAAATCAGTATTGAGACTGATCACACGGCCACCAAAGTTCTCTTTCAGCCAATCTTGAGGCAGGTTTGAGGTGTGGGAGCTTGCTCTATCTTGCTGGAACCAGAACTTCCCATAGACGACGAGAACAGGGTCTGCAGCTCACCTTTTTTGAAGGTTTTAAGGACCTCAACATACCGCTCATTGGTGACTGTTACTGTCACGCCATATTCCTCGAAGAAGAATGGTCCGATGATGCCTCTGGCTGAGATTGCAGTCCATACCGTGCACTTAGGGGAGTGTAGGGTCTTTGTGGCTGCCTTATTTGGTCTGGAGGTCCCACATAAGACATTTGACTTCGAGTTTACCTTTGCTTTAGGATGGAAGTGAGCTTCATCTGAGGTCAAAAGGAGGTTAAGGAAAGTTGGGGTCCCCTGAATCTTCTCCAGTATCTTGACTGACATAACCTTTCTCTGCTCCTTTTATGAGTCTGTAAGGGTTTGCTTTGTCTGTATTCTGTATAAGTAGGCCTTTACAACATTACTAGCACTCTCCTGCAAGTCTCACAGGATATACCGAGGGACTGACTTCGCTTGCGCACAGAGCGTTTTGGACTCTGCTGAACTGACTCTCTCACGCTCTCAACTAGCTCAGTTGTACGCTTCTTGAGGTGTCCTGAATTGCTTGGATGGTTGTTACTGGCTGCATTGAGATTCTCCACTGTTCCATAGTTCTCGAAGTGGTCCACCTAGTCCTGAATTCTGCTCTTGGAGTGTGCTTTTTCAGATTCGAACTGATGCACGAAAGTGTCCTGCACTTTCTTGAACGAACCTGTCTTGTAGTAATGTTTGACGCAGTATATTCTTTGCTGGAGCTTCCATTGAGATCTAGTTGTGTTACAGGCGTTGCTTCTGTCATGTCATGCAAAGTAATGGTGATTAGTGAATCAATGAAGGATATATCGCAAAAAGTGTTTGTAGGTCCGTTTCTTTGGGGTAACCCTGTATAAAGAGCAATTGTCGACCTAATGGATTCTCACGCCCTCTTTTGGCGGACAGTATAATATAAATGGGTTACATCTTCCAAAGAACATTGGACTCTTCACATTTAACACACCATTTACTACATAAGTGGAGATTCAATTTATTATCTCAGATCGTCCTGGAAAGGTCTGCACCATATTTTTAAATTCAGACTCTCAGAGACTGATAACCTTGTATTTGATACTGAGAATTCAGTGACTCTCAATTGTCTCTTAGTAGCTGTCCAATGTCCCACTCCTACTTATAAAAACATCTTGTTAGAAGAGTAAAGTCATGTTTCTGACAACCAAGCCACTAGAAATGAGTGAAAGTTCATCGAGAAAAACCACACTCACCAACGGCCAGCCTTCGCTGACGAAATTTGACATGTTCTTAAAACATGATTAATCCCATAACCTTATAAGAAAGTTTTTTTTCTTTTTCTATGGAAAATTTTGATGGACTTTTCCTACTAGAAGACATCCTTATATACCTTGCAACACTGCCCGAGATACTGACTGCATTTTCCTTAACACTCTTTTAGATGGGCCGTGAGGTGTCATTCAATGTATAACATGAAAAACACATACCGTGTTAAAATAAGCATACCTTTTTAGTATATTTATAATTGATTTCTCAAAATGAATAGTAAGTCTCATCTTTAAGGCAAACGAAAGGTTGGCCGATGGAGTATTTGGAATTGGTGTTTTAATCCTTTAGCTGTGAATACGAGGATCCTGAACTTCTGTTCACGTTCTATCAAAGAAACCGATTTACAGTGTTAGCCTCTTCATACAAAATCTTTCACTTTATTGCCATCTCCCTGGCTTCTTTTATTATTGGTGGAAGTCAGAAGTTGTTTGATGTAACATTCTCCTATTTTTAGTCAGAACCGAAGAAATTTATCTGACCACTATATATTCTATACCGATCAAATCGAACATTTAATGGCAGTATCACATGTCCTATCGGAATTCTATATCGACGAGTTATAAGAATGAAAGTTCCAAATTCAATTATTTCTATATACCGAAATGCTGTCACGAATCGTCCCATTATGATATTATCGAAAATTGTCAATTCGGGCAGTTTGACGAAGGTAAAATATAAATAAATCTATCAACGGTAACTTTCGTAATTTCAAAACTTAAATTTATACGATAATCACCTTCCTGAACCAATCTATGATTTAATATAATGTGTCCTCTTTGTTTTGAAGATACTATAGTCTCCTTATTTTAGGTGATTTAATGAAGAAGATAGATGCATAGATATATGAGATATTCGCAGTTTTCTCCCACAACATGATCATCTTCATAATTTTTAGTGGCCCAAAGTATGTTTTAATAAAAACTTTTACATGCACGATATTATTTTAAACTACCACAATCTAGTCATATTTAACCAGAAGAGAGACATCTTGATAAATATATTCGCATGAAAAATAATTCCTGTGGAACGGAATAGTTATATGAAGATATAGAAGCAATATTCAGCCCATGTGTATATTTACTCAGCGTCTTCAACCCGAGGAACATTCCTAAGATTTATCTTAAGGACAGAAATATTTACAAATGAAGCCGAAACCGTATAAGTTTTAGAATGAGTAATAGACTTAATAATTAGGGGCATCTATTCCATGCGTTCACCACCGTTTCTCAAAGATGAAAAATTCAATTTTCGGAGAGATGTATAATGATTTTGTCTTAATCTAATAAAAAGTAATATTACGACAGCATCATCGGAGAAGCAAAAGCTATCAAGGTTCAAACGATTTTTACGTATGTTAACCCTGAAACTAGGTCATATTCTTCTTAAGAAAAAAATAATACATCAACGTGGAGAATCTTTTCTTCCAAATCTTATGCTCTATTCTAACAAATATCGTTTTTCAGTATTCTACGATAAGGAAAATTATTTTCTTCCCCAAACATGAGAGAGAAGTACTCCCAAACCTATCCCATCACAAGCAAGACTTTTACCTTTGGAGGAAAAGTTGATTACTATACTAAATATTCGGCATATCCCACCAGACAGCCGTATTATAATTTATAAGATGCCGTCGAAACAATGTTTGAAACAGTACCATAATATTCTGCATTCCATTATCGTTAACCCTTTGAACGTGGGTCACGTTTTTATTTCCCTAATCATATTTTTGGAAGGTTAACTGCATTGCCTATGAAACCTCTTAACTAAGTGCAAGGAATAAACGCTGTGACATCGAAGCTTCACAATCAATGAAGTAAATAGAGAAGAGAAAGATTTCGCGCAGAAAGATACCTAATTGAATCAGAAAATTCCTTAAAAATAATTTGATTCAAGTGCATACAACCAAGTGTGATCGCCCATTCTTATAAACAAATCCCCAAACTATAACAGCATTGCAATAATTCAAGTAAAGGGTGAAATAAAAAAAAATAAGGAAAGATTCGCTACAATTATTACAATGTCTTGATGCAAGGTATATGGAAGCAAACATGGTATGGATTTAATAGACAGGTCACCATGGTACACTGTTGATTGTAGACTATTTGCCTCAAACTATTTGTCCACTTCAACTAAAATACTCTAGAAACCTCACAACAGTTTGCTCTCTCGAAATGACCTAAACCTGATCCGTTCGACAGTCTACTCAGTTGATCTTTTTATAGTACCCCTTTAATTATATATTCATAATAACCAGCCAGAATAAAAGAACTTAAAATGTTTTGCTATTGATGCAACCTCCAAAGTTTTTTACTGAGAGGCAATCATGGATATTTACACGTTTCAATCTTTTATTCAAGAAAGATTCTTAATACAGATGTTTGACTCTTAACAACACCTAAATCAGAAGGATCAAGTCCATCAAATTCTGAATGTTTACATGTTTTATATTCTCTATCATATAAAATCATTATGGGTAAATGCACAATTATGTAATTCGATATTCAAAGTTTGTTTAGGAACGTTTTTGATATTTTTAGCATATGTTACACTTGTAAACAAATATTAGAACAACAGTTGCCCATTTAATTTAGACTTTTTCTCTACAAACATAATTTCGGCTTCTAATCATTATTACAATATAATATATTGGCTCCAACTTTCGTAATATCGCTTTTTTTGTATAAAAATTCAGTGTCTCAAAAATCTTTAATAATACTTGACTAAGAAATATTGGTGTATACTTCTGAAACTGTTTCTATATACAGAATTTCTACTTCGACCTCATTCATTTGCTTGTCATTGGTATTAGACTTTTGTAATATATCTGTGAACATTTGTTAATAAAAAAATCCAGCTTCCTTCATATATAAAGTTGCTTCCTTATTACGAAGTTTACCATGTAACACTGTTTCGTTGCTTAACAGACATTTATCAGCCTTATAAAAAACCCTTTTTAGCATCCGGTAAAAATAGAATTACTTCTTATGAAAAAGTTAAATAGAAACATTAATGTATCTTTTGGTGCCATAGCAACGTTTTGTTACTTAGCACCGAAAGATATTTTTCATTAGGATCGGGGAAAAATCTCATTTTAAAGATGTTGTCGAGCTTCATTGCTGGGCTTTCGTCTCATCAATCGGCATCGTGCAAGTAATTTCTCTGACCTCGATTTAAAAGAAAGGTTTTTTGTCAATTTTCGGACCCTTATGATTTGCAATGCTTAAACAATATATGACTAAAGAGTGTACTAAGGTTTACCAGGTTACTTGCTATTGTTACGGCAGAGGCTTTGTTGGTGTTCATGTTGTAAAATAGGTTTGCTTGTGGCACCCAAATTGCAGGATTTAATAGGCTCAGTGAGGAACTCTACAAATGGACGCTCGGTGCATCTATCAAATCCTTGAAATACCTAAATGTGTAAATTAAGGAAATAATAGGCTACGTGGAATAAATAAATAACCTAAGAGAATTAGAAAAAGAAACAAAATATATGTCAAATTGTACAAATAGATGTCAGGCAAGCGGTCGTTAGAGTCGATCGAAAACACACAAACATACCCTCGCACCTGAAAAAATACTAGTCTCGCGCTCACACAAACATACGAGGGCTAAGCATAATATCATCAACAAAAGGTCGCAAAAAGCAAGCTGAACAAATATAGGCTTTAACCAGAAACATTTCACAAAGGACTGTAAGAGACGAGCAATTCCCTATAATTAAGATAAACCTTAGGCATGGGAAATATGTAGGTACCACAAATACACAGATTATGGAACTTAGCCCAAGTGGTGGAAGTAACGAACGAATTAGATCACTGGGTCAAGGTCACGGGTCAAGTCAAGGTCACACCCCTTGCAGACAACATACAATATATAGAGAGAGAGATCGAGAGACATTTTGACCGGTTGTCAATATTTTCGGCGGTTAATGTGTAAAAGGAATGTCTCCGCCCCCTAGGAGCGACAGCGATCGTCATTTTGATCTTTATTCAAATTTCATTATTCGCTTCGGGGAATATTTATTTAGTAAGGATGGATCTGTAAGTAAAGTGATGAAGTTATAAGAAGTGAAAAATGTGTTCAAAGATATATAGCCGTGGATTCTAGTGCGGTCATTGAGGCCTGGAGGCTACGCAATCATACAGATGCCAGCTCATTTTTGGTACAAACTGGGGTCAGGAGGGCGCGTAATCCTCCAGATAAAATTACAGCCTCTGGCCCACGTTACTGATTTTCCTCTCTTGCGGCGTAAACGATGGGGTTGGGAGGGCAGGCCATTCCTCCAGGTTTTAGGTTTGACGTCCAGTTGGGCGATGTCGACGCGATTGTATACAAAATGACGCCGTCACTAACCTAGGCCTGATAAATGAAATCAAAATAACTTCTTTTTCTTCTATTCTAAAACTACCATAAAGAGCGAAAGAATTTATAAAAAAATTTACAAAAGAGTTATAAAAGAGATGAAAGGTTTAGAAGTTTAGTGTTTAAGTTTTTCTGTCCATTTTGCTTATTCATTTTATCTTAGTATATTTGATTTCTCTATCGTTTTCACAATTCCATTGGCGATACTGTGCTTGAATAAGCCAATTTCCATTTCCCTACCCTTAAATTTTCCGAAAAACAAGTAAGACGATAAAAGAATGAATGCAAAAGAGATGCAAAGTAAACGACTTTTCAACAGCCTTATGACTCATGCAGAGCTCCGAGATTTTCCCGAAAATGAGGAGATTTTCTAAAGTTAAAACAAAATATCTTCCACAATATTCAATAGAATATACCAAATGTATATATCGTACTCTGTTTCTTTTTAGTATGAATTATCACTTTTGTCTTAAATCAAATTGATTAATTATTCATGAAACTGATAAAAGATTTCTCATACTAAATATCAATTTTCGACAAAATTTATATAATTGAAAGGGTTTTGCTAGGCTAAAAAAGTTAAATTTATTATAAGAGTTTAGGAGTTCGAATTTCGGATGACTTGCAGGAGTAAACCAAAATTCGATCAGATCCAATCTGTTCTTATAGGGCTGTAATAACTAGATTCATTCCTTTTACCTCAGATCAGCAAGGAGACTCAATCCTTACATTCTTCGCTTTGATCAAGATTGATTCAAATAAATTATTGAAAGAGATGCACCACCCAATCTTTCTATTACAGTCCAATAAGATGATTGTGTTTGGTTCATACACATTCATTCGCTTTGGAATTTGAAATAATCGATTAATTATTTTACAGAATGAGAAGAAAATATGACAAAATATTCAGTTGCAAAATGAGAAAAATGTAAGAAAAAATAGAATTAAATTTATAAATAAATAACAACCAAGCGATGGCTTCGCTACTAAGATTAAAACTTAAAATCTAAATAAAAGAAGACATGGTTAAATTTTTTACAATTTTCTGAACTTCGCCAATTAGAGTAATTTTAAAAGAAACTCTAAACTAAATTTTCCCACTTTCAAAATATCACGTTGCTAAAATATAGTTATAGAATAGAATTGAATAGAAGAAGATATATAAAAATAAATTTTCTGGACATCGCTATTTGCAATTCTTTGGGTTTAAAAATTTTTACAAAATTTCGATACATATATTTATTTCTGAGCTTCACTATTATATTTTTTGATATTATGAAAGAATTATTAGAAATAACTTTGATAAAAAAACATAAGTCATAACCAAACTAAGATGAAATTATTATTCAAATACTCAAACTAATCCTCTAGTAAATTAGAGTGTTAGTAATGATGATGATGATTGTGATGAATGATGATGATAAATCTACATTTGGTCATGTGTTTGTGTTGTAGGATACCTTTTGTCGTTGTGATATACTTCTTTGTTGAAGTATGCTTTGATCTAAGAGTGCGAATTTTGTTGTTTTAATGAAGAGCCGCTTCAACACGTAAGGATATAAAGAAACGCACAGGAATTATCCCAAAATAAACATAAATTTTAAATTCAACAATTAACTATGACAAAAAAGCATTGCACACATTTATATCCTCTTCCTACGCTAACCGAGACTAACCCGGTGGGCAACTGGGCCTATTACAATATCCTCAATGACAAAAATAAACAAATAAGCTACACGTAAAAACACCAATTACCGATTAGTATTTTATCGCGACCCTTGTTGATTAGCGTTAAACATTAAATTAAAGTACTCTCTTCTACTAGCAAATATGACAGGGGTTCACGCACAATTGTTTCTATTTCCATTAAATCGTGAAACGTACTAACCTCATACTATCGCAATATGAATATAAATGTTCTTTCTAACTTACATGACAGATGGGATAATGGATTGCCAGATGTCGTTAGAGGGCTTATCTCGTGCTTCGGAGATTTGGAGTGGCCGATGTTAGAATTTCGTCGAGATGCGATGGAGGAAGCGAGGTTGGGCGATGTCAACTTCTTATTGCAAATTTGCCTCCGGTTACGTTAAGAAGACGGAGAGAGTTACGGTGCTAGTTGCTCCAAGAGTCCTTTTCTGAATAATCTAGAAGCCTCTTGGAGTCGTATTATTTAACTCCGAGTGTCCAACAAATTTTGGGGTATACGGGGGGATTTTTACCGTAATTAACGAATGGAACCTCGTTGGAGTTTGGTTCTTCTCCTCTCACTCTTACGGAGCTTGAGCTGTGAGCGTCACTCGAATGTGAGCCGGTTTTCTTTTCTCCAGTCAGACTTCTTTTAAGTCTCTAAAGGATTCTTCGGTATGGCACGGATACAAAACTTGACGATTTATGTTAATTCGGCCATGGGGAGGGGAAGGAGCGATCTTCTCAATCTGATCCTTTATCGTTTCTCCTAGAATAATTTTGACTGGCTGAAGGATTGATCTTCGCCAACTGATTCTAAGTCGTTCTTACCAAATAATCTTGACGGGCTGAAGGATCGATCGTCACGAACTGATCCTAAGTCGTTCTCACCGAATAATCTTTCCTCCTTCCTTCAGGGCTTATTTATAGGCGGACCACCGCCCCATCTAAGGGGAAAGGGCAAGGCCGCAGAGGGGAGCGCGAATAGTGAGTTCGCATCTGGGAGAGTGAGAAGTGCAGAGGTTGGCACTGAGGTGCCTAAGTCGGCTTGTTAATTAGCGAGACCCTCAACCATCACACTCCACACTCCTTGGCGTGCCTTTTGACTGGCACCACTTTTTGGTGATATAACCACGGGGCTATGGATCTCGTAGGTAATTGGATCTTTTGAGCGTCGTTTAAGAGCCTTTGGTGATTGCCTAAACGCAGATGGTCACTCCAACTACCTATGCGGTGGGGAGATCAAACAGGGTAGGCAGTTACTGTTATTCACCAGCCACCGTTACCACGAGTCTCCTCATGGGCCTCGCTTCTCCGGCTTTCTCGACAAGGAGGAAGAGGGACTTTAAGGTATATGTCAGCCTGGCCCTCCGGAAGGCTTTATGTTGCCATTCCTTTACAGTTTGTATATAAGAAAAAGTAAATAAGTTATGTGGTTGTGAACATAATGTAAGTCGAATTCAGTGTGGTAGAGAGTTTAACCTTGAAATGTGTTCATCTAAAAATGGGCATAAATTAGGAATAATTTTACAAATCTGATATCGAGATAATACTTGATCAATCGGAAAGTAATGATGTGGAAGATATCCCATCCAAACAACCTGATCACATTTGGGTTTCTCTTGCTAGGTGGGCACTTGCATTCCTATGTTAAACAACAACAATTTTTCTGTTTACCAATGGTAGCTACTCTCACTGTAATGCGTCGTTTACAAGATCAAATTGTGCTCGTAAAAGTCGGAAGTAATGTTCGTGATATTTAAATATAAGGTATTCATTTGTTTCGCCAAATCTCTTCTGCTTTGAGATGGATCCGATTTACTATTCCTTTGAGATATTTTCATCTAATAGGGTTTTGCTTCCAGAATGTTGCCATATCAGAGGTTACAATCGCATTTACGAGCCTTCTAAACTGAGGATCATTTCATATGCTGTGGCGTAGTAGTGCTACCCCTCTCCCCCCCAAAAAATCATACAATTGGCACTGACGAATATGTTTGTTTATTAAGGATTTATTTTCCATGGAAAGATAATAACCCTAAATAGGAACGACATACCGCCTGTTAGGTGAAATGATAAAAAATATCTTGACGTCGTTTTCTATCGTATAAGCTCGATTAATCCCTAAATGTCGTCTTATAATTCATAATGATTAAATATGTATTTTTTCTAAACATCTCATTATATAGTAAACTGAGCCGAGCGATCATTTAAGAGTAGATTTCACCCACCTTAACCAAGATGACCTAAATAAACAAAGGCTATAAGAAACCTAGAAATTACCATATTACAGGCACAGCAGACGCACCATCAGAGTGGAATGAGTGGGTTTTGCTGTTCAATCAAAACTTCCTTGATTCGCGACAGAAGGACGAGGAGATCCCAATGCTGCAATGATGCGTGAATATTATACTTTCAGCCAGAACTTGCGCCTAATTTTAATAGAAAGGAGACCAGAGAGACTAGGTGAACATCAGAAACTCTCAGAAGATACATAACACGAAAGCAAGCACAATGAGGTCGCTCACCCTTAATGGGTAGGATAACCGATCGTTTTTTTTCTATTGTATCGTATTTCGTTATTGTAGTCCCGAGTGTGTAGTTCATTATAGGCGTGATAACTAATCCTCTGAAAAAAGGAGGCTTAATTAATATTAGTTTGAAGGAAAAACTTTATTTGGTTCTTTGCTTAGTGTTCTGTAAAATACTGCTGACAAAGACAATATTTTGTTTATATATTTTTATAGGTATTAAGCTCAGTATATAAGTAAATTAAAAATACTATAGGATTTAAAAGGCATGAAATAAAAATTGACATAACTAGTGAACAACAAATATTTTGCTTATGTTTTTGCACTGACAATAACACTAAATACTAAAACTCTTCGAACATAAGTCCTGATTCTTCCTTGATTTCCGCTGACGAGATGCAACCAACGAGCGATAGACTTGCATTCACATAGGTATGAACATCTCAATGCTTATTTTAATTTTAAAAGTTCACCCACTTAGGAAAGTCATACCTAATTTCCATTATCAAACTAAACAAAGAAGCTCCCTAGTTAAATAAAAGCCCAATGGACTGACACCAAACATCTTTTGAAACATTACTGAGATATAACAGTAGCATTGACGTGCAATACTAAATAAATTTAAGCAATTAAAGAATAACGGCTGGTAAACACTTTCAACGATATAATTCACGTTCATTCCTATCTAACAACAGGACATTTTTATACAAGAATTAAAACCCAGCAATGTATTAAATCTTACCCACGCCACACAGTTTCTAGTTTCTGATTCTGTTGAATTACTAGAAGATGATTCAGCTGTTAATCTTTAAGTAACTAAATAGCATATTTTTGTACAGATCCGTTATACTGAATTAGATTCATTGTAATCATGCAGCAAACTTTAATTTGTAAGGAGGGTAGAGAAGTGCCTTCCGTACCAACGCGAGATAAACTTGCCTTTTTGTGTTATCCTTAAGTCTGGTATAATGAGCGGAACCAATCAAGTTCAGTGACGAGAGACCAAGGAAAGTGTGAAGATGATCAAGGAGGACAATGTGGTCGATGGTTTCGAAAGCAGAGGAGAGGTCTAGGAGGACTGGAATGTACCAACAACCCCTATCGGCTGCTCTACGCAAACCGTCTGAAACATTAAGAAGAGCATTTTCAGGAGATTGCTTCTTTTTGAACCTCGACTGGTACATTTGATCGATATTGCGCTCACAAATATGGTCATTAAGGCGAGAGATAACAACTCTCTCGAGGACCTTAGAGAAAAATGGAAGCTGTGAGAGACTGTGATAGCTAGATGGTTCAGAGGGGTTAAGACGTGTTTTTTTAAGGGTAGGATGAATTGAGGCATGTTTGAATGGAGAGAGAACCCCTCTTGTGGCAAGTGAAGTGTTAATGAGATGAAGAATCAGTAGGAGGATAGCAGGAGAAAATTGGTGGAGGAGATTGGGTGGTAAAATGTCATTAAGGGATCCAGATTTGTTAAAGCGTGAGATTAGGGCAGTTATTTCGTCAGAGGACGTTAAACGGCAATGGAGTATCATGAAGAACAGCATAGGTTTGTTCAGACGACTGAAGTAGTATGGCGCGAAGGTTAATAGCTTTATCAGAGAAAGACTAGAGAGGTTAATGGGAGGAGAGGTGGGGGAAATCGGGCTAGGCGAAGAAAGATAGTCCGAGGGTCATTCTTTCTCTTATATAAAGGTTTGCCCGAATGAGCCTCACGCGCTGATTTTAATTTGGAAGAATATGTCGAAGTAGAAGACGATAGGCAAGTGAGAGGGAGGTCGTGTCCTGTCCACGGGAGCGTGCTTTACGAAATGCTCTTTCATGAGCAGGTAAGGACCTCCTTGAACGAAGGAGTTCCATGGTGAACCAAGGAAGGCGGTGATTGCGGTTTAAAGAAGCAGTGATAGGGGTGGTGCGCGTCAAGGCAGGCGAGTAATGATTGGTGCAGAAGGTTTAAGGTTTGGTCAGGTGAAGCAGTAGTATCAATAGTAGGTTGGGCAAAAACAACGTCGTTATAGAGAGAAGTATTGTGAATTGACGATATTCGCCGGAAAGGAGTAGGATCTCAGGATGAGCGAGGAGATAGGTAGTAGGAATATAGAATTTAAAATTGACCAGGAAGTGGTCGGAAATCGTATTCTAAAGGTCACTTACTGTTAGATTAGACATATTTAGGTTCGAGATGACTGAGTCCAGGTTATTAGCATGTATATGTTTTGGGGATGACACATGTTGCCTAAGAGATAAGAGGTCGATGATGTCAATAAATGCACGTAAAGTCTCATTTTGGCTTGGAAGATTAAGGTCACCGAGAATAAAGAGAGAACCAGTTTAGGATAAGTCTGAGATTAGGTTACTGAACTCCTTGAGAAATAAGGCCGGAGACGAGCTCGGAGGGAGGTAAAGGAGGACAATACTCAACGTGGGCACAGCACGTGAGACAGCAATGAGATCCACGACTGAGGCTGAAGTGGGGAGGGGAGAAGATTCATGGAGAAGTAAGAGTTGGAAATAAGTGCAACTCCCCTTCCACGTTGGTTCCAAGAAACATACAGGAAAGAATGACCATGGATTGTTGCAAGGGCAATGCATAAACAAAAATAAGACTCGAGCCTGGTTTCTGTAAAGCCAAGGAAGGAAACGCCAGTGCCAACAACGAGGTCATGGAGATACTCTGACTTATTGGTTAGGTTGCTAATGTTCAGAAGAGAGGCCGACAGCGCATGCGGATAAGCAAAGGAGGAAGGGGGAGATTTGGAGCTGTTGGGTAAAAAAAGAATGGGAGGGTGAAAGAGGTTCTTAAGGGATGCCGAAAGTCTCGGCCACCCCTCCTAGCCGGGAGAGTTCGGGAGATATCAGACTCATTTATCTTTGCGTATGTATCTGGAGAAAGCTGATAGTTTAAAGAGTCGAGTGAGTCCCTATCATACATAGTGAGGCAGAAAGGAGGGATCGAAGGCGAAATTATGAAGAACGTAACACGGGAAAACTTAACCCTAACTTAAATCAGAGGCATGGGTTTGGGGGCGGGTTTACGTAGGAGTGCGGTAGGGTCAGCCAGGGCAATGCGAGTCAAGGAATGGTAACCGTGTCGAATAAGGAAGAAGGACAAAGAGCAGCACGTGGCAACAAATGAATCAATGTAGGGAAAAGGAAAAGGCAAGTTAATATTTAAGCAATAGAAATAAAAGGCTATATACAAATAAAAAAGATAGCGATATACAAATGCAGTAAAAAGCAAAAAGAGCGAGTTTATATTAACGCAAGTCAAATTAAAAGACGCTAAACATGCGGGTGGGACAAAATAAACAAGCAAAACCATCAATAGAATAAGGCCAAACTTAATTGAAACCGAAAGGAGCAATGAGATACAAATGAAATTTGGTAATTACAAGCGAGACTGCCGGTGAATGCATAGCCCACACTATCTAATTAAAAAGCATTAAACAAAATGCCGTAATTATAGTTCCCACAAGGAAATTAATTAAAAAGCACTAAGATCACAACGCGACAACACTAATTAAGGAGCACTAAATAACAGAAGAACGATGAATCAGGTAACGGATGATAAGAATGCCGATCAAGAGCTTTGAGAATGGAATTGATCGTGGGACAATCGAAGACGCTCACACAGCAACCTATTCCTAGAATACGACTTCCAATAGGGTCTAAAATTATATTATAATGCCTTACTTTCTTGATTTTCCCCTTATTCGTTTGTTATTTTCACTTGACTCTGTGCAAGTCTCCATTGCTACTATTTATTAGCATCCAAATTTCTGAGGATATTTTCTCTTAGAGTGCCAGAGGAGGAGCAGAACAGCCAAAGAGAGAGTGAATGTTAGAGGATTATAAGAACTAATTAAGTAAGAAAGTCCAGTATAGCAACCTTTATGAATCCTAACTACTTGGATTGAATAGGCAGGGTGTAAAAGTAAAGGATCCATCTCTTACAACGAAAGTGAACTACCATGATGGAAAGACAAACAATTATTCCATTGTTATAAATAAACTTTTTCTAGTTTGTGGGAGAAGATATGTTATACTTACATATCTATAAAACCTTCCGTGAAAATGGTATATTACAAATATTAAGATCAAGGATAATGTGTGGATAATAAATACCTTAGAATCAAGGGCATTATTTTTTTGTGGTGATTTTCTTCCAGCCTGATCTAAACGCATTATTTGCATTATAAATTAATTGTTGTATGGTCCATAATTTTATCTTGCTTATGCATTCTTTTTTTATTTTCAGATGAGAACGTCGTCCTATGTTCGTCTGTGGAGTAAATTTGAAAATAAACATGCGGAATGCACGTAAACAATGATGATATTTTCCGAGGATAAAATAACTTTAAAAGTATGGAGAGTCAGAGCAGATTTTACGTGAATACATTTACACGTAGAAATCAATATATATTTTTTTTAAAATAACAAGAAATATACGGATATAATAAGAACAGTTTCAATAAATTTCCTTCCGGCTGTAAGACAATTCTTTTCTGTCTTCTTGTGACTGTAATGGAAGGTGCAGAAAAATAGTAACAACTGGCTTCAAAAGAACACTTTTAGAAAACAGTGTGTGGCATTTCTTTTCTAAATGGCTATTCAGAATTTATCCGTAATTCCGGATAACTTAAAGCCGGTTTTAATGGAACACTTCAAAATGTTTTCGCCTAATACCGTTGACTTTACACAGCCTGTAATTAGGGCTTCCGTCAGGAACGTCCTAGCGCTGTTCGTTATCCTGTACGGATTCCTCATTTTGACTGGCTTTGCTATGAATACAATCATGGGATACAAGATCGTCCGCAAAAGATTGTACGTTGAGCCTGTTTGCGCTTTTCTCCTTAACATGGTCGTCTGTAATATGCTCATGAATCTTGTAGTTCTTCCGCTCTCCCTTGTCATCCTTCTTATTCAAAATTGGATCTTTGGAAAGGGCCTCTGTTACCTCGCCCCGATGTTACAGGTAACGTTTAATTATAATTTTACAATACTACCATATCTCACTGAAAGAATTTATAATAAATCTACAGTATTCTGGTATATGGTATCAAAGGTCTACGATTGTAGCTTCTTCCTTATTTTATAAAATTATGAATTAAATTTACAAACGGCTTGATAAACACATTAAATTTTTATCAGACATTTGAATTTAGATAATGGGTATCTTAAAAATTAGCGTTTAGAATCTTGCTCTAAGTCCGAGGTCTTTATATTTATTTAAGACCTTGTTAAAAAAATAATAATTATTAATAAATTGTAGGCAATTTTTAATTTACTAATGTACTTTCAAAATTATAAGTAATAAACAGTTATCACGGATAATCAGGATCATGTTTGGTGTGATAAAATAATTGAATTTTAGAGGCAATATTTAATATTTCACAAGTATAATATCATAGAGGTTTCGGTTAGAATGAAAGGTAGCAGGCATTATTAAGCTACCAATATGGCTTAAATCGCATGAAATTCCGAGTTTTAAATGATTTTTTATCCTTTCTCTCTTATATATCAGAATGTTCTTTCTCTCTATATAAATGAATGTCAGAGAGTAGGTTTTGTGCGTGTTATGATGAAAAGAGAAACTAGCTAAATTAAATTACAGTTCATTTTTAATGAAATTAAAGATAAAAAGAAAAAGAGAAAAAAAGATGATTTAATTAATTAAAAGCAAATTTTAAAAGGGGGAAAAAAACCTAAAGCCCTATGGCATCAGAAATGCTCAAATAAATTTTTAGAACCATTGATGTTAAACTTCAATTTATGTATTTGTTTATGAGTTCACAGTGGAAGCTTATTCCTTAATCCAGTACATACGAGTACCTCAATGAAAAAGTTATTTGAACAGTGAATGAGCTAGCATATTTATTGAGCAAAGTTTTAATAATAAATTAAAAAATCAGAGCTATTTCCGTGGAATTGAGGTACAATTTTGAGTTTGGCCAAAGGCTTAATGTTGCAACTCCTGCTCTGGTCTGTTTGCAACCACTGTTTTTCTATAAATTATAAAGTCAGGCCACAATGTATTACTTCATACTACTACTGTTGAAGTCAGTATAAAACTGTTATTTATCTTTGCCTAGTTCTTTGCTTTTATAGAAAATATTAATTTAAAATTGACCTATTTTTTGCGTTAATCAAATGAATCTATATTATATATTTATATAATCTATATCTTCGGTTAAATCAGATTAATTGTAAATTTTAAATTATGAGCATTATTTAAGAATAATTAACAGCAGCTAATTTAGTTTAGGTGCTTCAATGGATCACAAAATCTATTGCTGAACAGTGCCAATTGCTGGATTTTCTAGGTCATGTAACATTTGTAGTTTTATAAAGGCTTTGGGTCAGCTTTCTGGTACTTCAGCATGTCCTGGATTAGACTTAGATTATTCACTGGAACACATGCAACATACATCAACATCTTTGATTCACACACACACACACACACACATATATATATATATATATATATATATATATATATATATATATATATATATATATATATATATATATATATATATATATATATATATGTGTGTGTGTGAGGGGGGAATTTCACGTGGAATTTCTTTTCCAGCACAGAAGTAATGTCCTTGGGCTGGAGAAGATTCTAGAAGTTGGTTAGGCTTAAATTGGTAAGCCTCCCACCCCCTTTCCGGAACCTCGAACCGCGTCCACCACGGAGGGAGCCTCGGATATTTATAGGGCTTGTCTTCCATGTGGGAGAAAACCGTTTGGAAAACCGTCATCACCGCAACTTCCCGCTCAGAAGCTCCGAGCGCCCTCGCCTCACGTTCAAAATACATCCGTAAAGCCTTACCTTGAAATCTCACCCGGAATCCTCTGTAAGCCAACCCCTCTTTCCCTTCAGTAACCCATTTGAGTTAATCCCCGCCTTTTGAATAGTTTCCTTCGGTAATACATTAAATTTTAACTTCAGAGTCTGATGCATAACTACAATTCTCCCCCTCGTTTACTGATGTAATTTTGCCCATTAATTCTCTAATGTAATTTTACCTAGTTATTCTCTTATTTTTGTAAATAAAATTATATTTTTGTATATGCTTCTTTAAATAACCTTGAGCTTTGCTATTGCCCAAATTTTACCTGACCTCGTTGCACTCTTATCTCGTTGTTACGCGCGTAAACTCGTGGCGTTCCGTCCCTGGCCAGCTCGCCTTTAAGTTATTGGTCCCTTTCCCATAGATATAATATGGTATTGATATATTGTAATGTCATACCACGAAATATATATTTATTAATATATATATTATATAATTTTGGTCTCAAGTGTGTTTGGGTTTTTTAAGAACCCGTGTCATTTTAATTCCTTGATTAGAGGTTCCCTTGTGATTCACGTCTATCCCTTTTATTTTAATTTTTTCATTGTAGTGGCAAAAACAAAGTTCAAGTTAATGGAAGAGCAGTGGAACGTAATCTATTTAGATTTTGTGTTGGAACCCAGGTAATTAATTTTTTTTTATTGTGTTTGAATTTTAGAGACTCGCCTGGTTATTAATCCAAAAGAGTTAAGGTCTCTGGTGTCCTAATTCCGTACGATTAATTTAATTTTATTTCCGCTTAGAAACAGCAGAGGAGGGAACTATATCATAATTTTTTTTGTGAACAAGGCCGTCACGAATATTTAAGTATTCGTTTCACGTGGGTAGTGACCTAGCTTGTTCGTCACGTGTTAGTGTTCCCTCAGTTAACTGTGTAACAATGTCAACCTTCGAAAAATTCAAGAGTTAGGGTGAAATGTTAAGTCTTTCGGGCAAAGATCTGCCAAATTACGTACAGGAAGAAGAGAGGAACGAACGGGCAGAGCGAAGGGAAGAGGAACTAAGAAAAACGAAGATGGAGATGAAGAAGAACAAAATGAAGATGGAGGACAACAAACTGAAGATGGAGATGGAAAAACGTAAAAAAATTAGGCACCATGAGCTGTAAATGAGCCAAAATCAAATGAATTCTTAGTCCATCGGTTTCCGGGCGGAAATTCTCCAAACTCATTCAGTCAACCTTCTCGCTTTTAATGATGGAGAGGACTTTGGGTCATTTTTAGCCCATTTTGAGAGAATCTTTCAGATCAATAGATGGGATCTCGAAAATGATGGCATTGCTTGCTTACTGCCCCTCTTAAATGCTCATTTAAGGGATATCTTCGCATCCCTTCCCTCGGAAGCAACTTTGGTCTATTCCACGTTAAAGTCCGAATTGCTAGCCGCTGTTCATATGAATAGCGAATTTTACCGCTCCCGATTCCGCCAGGAAAAGATCTGCCCCGGCTAAACAATTCGGAAACACGGGTATATCCTCCAAAGACACCTTCAGTGTTGACTGGATGTGTGCAAGATTTCCTAGGTCTAGGTGTCCCTTCTGGACTTTTTCCTTAGGGATCAGCTTTTAACTGCTGTGGCTCCCAACATTCGCGCTTTCATTAAGGATAAACGTTGTGCCACTTTCAAGGAGTGCTTGAACGAAGTCTACGCGGGTAGTCACAATATATACCCTAAGGATGGTAAAAAGGCTCACCAATCGCCCCCCAAAACTAAATTTTATGGTCCTAAGACCCCTCTTACATTGGTTCCAAGATTTACCAAAGTTCCTAGTCCCTCGAAGCCAAGAAACTTACATCCATCTGAACACCGAGACGTTAAGCCCCTTGTTTCTTTTCTCCTGGTTGTGCATACCAAAAGAACCCGATCGTCTGCTACACCTGTGGAGTCTCCGGCCATTACCGCACGAACTGTCCTCAAAACTCCTGATTCGCAAACTCTCAGTCCCACCAAGTGCACCAAATCTGGGCAGGCCCTGATCCCCCCTCCGTCGCCTCAGGAGACCCCCAATCCTCCTTCGCTCGCCAAAGGTCCGGTCCATCAGGTAAACTTCCTCTTTAATGAGAACAACCCTGGTGGATTAAAATTTGAGAACGGAACTGTGAACGGTCGCCGAGTATCCACCCTCGTCCGTGACACCGGTTACACCTGCATCTTTGTGTCTGAAGAGCTCCTCCCCCCTGTTGGCCTCGACCACAAGAAGTTTGCGGTGGTTCACGACTACCTTGGCCGGGCAAGTCGTTTCCCAGTAACTCGTTGTCACATCGAGTGTGACTATATGTCCAGTTGGGCCGAAGTGGTAGCGGGCCCAATCCAGTTTTGCTCCGTTTCGTTCGGTCAGAACCCCGTAATCCACGACCATCCCGTGGCCCAGCCAGTGATTACCCGTACACAGGCAGCCCCGGAATCCCATGCACTCGTTTCCCTGGAAACCCCTATCGACCCGGAGTCCCAAGCCCTTGGGAGCGAAAAGTTTGCCCGCTCTTAGAAGAAGTGCGCAACTCTCCCCCACTTTGGGATAAAACTAATGCACTCGAGCGTGAGTCCACCCGAGGTGACAAACGAGTGTTTTATCTCGTTAAGAGGGACTTATCGAGAGGTATGAGACCTACTTTGACCTTAAGTCACCAGAACGAAAATTCAAGCCAGCGCGGGGTGGTGGTACTACTTCCCACGGGAAACAACAAACTCCTTACCAGTGGAAGGGACACTACCCCGTGCTCGAGGCTAGAGGACCCGTGGATTACCTCATCCGTACTCCTGCGGGAGCGAAGGTTTTCCACGTGAATTGTATATATTATCTCATTAATTTTCTTAATTATGATTTTTTTGGGGGGTCAACTAAATTGTTAGTCATTAGTCCCATATTCATTTCTCCATTTAATTGTATCCTTTTTGGGGGGTTCCACTGTAATGACACCAATGTTCTCCTGTGATAGGTTTTGTTTAAAATTGAACTAGTTAAATTGTCTCTAGAATTGACCCGTTTAAAGCTTATATCCGTAAATTCCCCGCTGAGCTCACATTAACGTTTTTTTGTGTGTGTACACCTAACGTAGCAGGTCAGAATTTCCCTAGACCCTTGATAATTCTAGTTTGACGGGTGGGATGATCCTTTTCTACGCAACTGCTCTGTAAAGCATCATCTTTCGGTTGGGAGATGTGCGGGTGAATTCCACGTGGAATTTCTTTTCCAGCACGGAAGTAATGTTCTTGCGCTAGAGAAGATTCTAGAAGTTGTTTAGGATTAAATTGGTAAGCCTTCCTTCCCTTTGCACAAGCGGTAGCCTCGAACCACGTCCACTACGGACCACATTTACACGGTTAGAATCGCCTCGACGTGAAGATTAGCGGCCATTCGAGAGTAGGGCTGTTTCCCCCACCCCTGCAGGAGGGAGCCTCGGATATTTATAGGGCTCGTCTTCCATGTAAGACACAGAGTTGATGAGTCTCGCCCGGATCCAAGAAGTTTCCCCTGGTTCCAAGTTAGGTGCTAACGACAAAGCAAAGTGACGGCTGAACTTTTGTGTCTTGGAATTAAATTAGCCAGTGTGGTAATTCAATTTGACGATCGCCACCGAGCGATTTTTCCGATTCCACTCATCAACTCCTGTCGAAGCCCTCCTCGTCCGCCCCTCGTTTTCGGGTGGACGAAATACTCTTCCCTGGACCAGACGTTACCGCCTCCCCCCCCCCCTCCGTTTGGAAAACCGTTCCCGCTCAGAAGCTCCGAGCGCCTTCGGCTTACGTGTAGAAGACATCCGTGAAGCCTTATTCTGACGTCTCACCCGGAATCCTCCGTAAGCCAACACCTCTCCCACTTCAGTAACCCATGTGAGTTAATCCTCCCCTTTTGAATACTCTCCTTCTGTAATACATTAAATTTTAACTTCAGAGTCTGATCCATAACTACAATTCTCCCCCTTGTTTACCGATGTAATTTTACCCATTAATTCTTTGATGTAATTTTGCCTACTTATTCTCTTATTTTTCTAAATAAAATTATATTTTTGTATGTGCCTCTTTAAATAACCTTGAGCCTTCACATTGCCCAATTTTTACCTGACCTCGTTGCACTCTTATCTCGTTGTTCCGCGCGTTGAAACTCGTGGCGTTCCGTCCCCTGTCGGTTCGCCTTTAAGTTATTGGTCCCTCCCCCATAGATATATTATGGTATTGATATAATGTAATGTAATACCACGACAATATATATTGGGAAAGAGAAACATAGGTTCTGCTAGGAATAAGAACTACCATAGCTACTTTGCTGTATTTAATTTCTGCCTCTCTCAAACGAATTAAAGGCAGAAAAAATACAAAAACCATGCAACCTAGAGGGATTTGAGGCTAGAGAAAAAAAACATAAGGGAAGACAAAGATCAAGAAGATCAAATGACAGCTCAATGAAGGTAATCTATATTGATAATACAAGAATAACGCTGAGAGCAAGGATATTTTAACCAATAGGTTATATATTAGCGCAGTGACCTATAAAGCAAAGATCGCTCGATGGCATAGGTTTGAACCCCACCCATTTTCGTCTTACTTCAACGTATAAAAGAGTTCATATTATTTTATTCCGTTTTTTTATCTCTCTCTACTTTCATTATTAATCAATGTTTGAGCCATATAAAAAGATGAAATCTATTTTCTGTTATCTTTTCTTATTTCCTATGGGTTAATCTATTTTCAACCAAGGTCTATTTTTTGATTAAATATGGGGGTATCAGGCTGGAAAAAATCTGCCTGCCGTATAGCCTGGCTTCCAAGTACTGCAGTGATTTGTGGACGTACGCGTATTTTTGTGTATGAGTGTAGGTGTTTCTGTTCCCTTTACTTTGTTTGCAATATGGACGTAAACGTTTTACTGTTGTGTTTGGATGAATTTGAATTCCCTTTCGTTTGAGTTAATGATTTCGGGTTTCTTCTTTAGCGTTGTTGCAGTTAGCTAGTGGGAGGGGGTTTTAACCCACCCACTACTTTCGGCTCCGGTCTTTTCGAGAAGTAACATACTGGCGACTCCACACTCTTTTCCTTATTTCACTGCTCCCATCCGCATCAAGGGAATACCATGCCGTGGAGCATTTGACCACCTGGCGGCAGAGACAGGGGCCGTTTCGCCCTACGGGAAACGGTTACGCTCTTGGAGGAAAGGTGTGCACTGGTTTCCCCGAGGCTGGGCGTGAACCCATTGTGCCGGCAACGAGGGGTGGGGTAGGTCATGCAGACGTATTTCAAAAGGATGCGGAAGCAACCATGCTAGTAGACCTGGAGGGAACAGGAACAGAGGGTGTCTTTTGGAAATTAAGGCATAAGATGTTCCAGTCAGCCTGAATGGCTACGGTTTACTTCTCTATGGATATACAAAACAAATTGCTTCAAGGAATAAGCGTACAACTCTCCTCAAATTACTCATTGTGTACGACCTTTGAGTAACCTACACAGGCAAAGTCGGGCAAACCCGACTATGCTTTATACAGGAGCAATTCGTATGGCCGAAGCAGTGTTAATAGTAGCACATCCGCTGCACTGAAACGAATGCCTTCACGCGATAGCGATACAAACCGGCACCAACCTCCTCAGGAAGCCTGTCACGATCGAACGTCAACAAGAGCGTGTAGGTTGGTCTCGTTGTCCTACCCGGTTTTCTTAGCACACTTTGGACCTTAATCCCTTCTTGGTCAGCCCATGATAGAGAGCGTTGTCACACTCACCGGCGAGCCATTGAGTTTCCGAAGAGCCCTAATCATGGCCGGCTCGGGATGGTCCGACACATTTGCCAGAAGGCTCTCGTCCGAGAAACCTTCGGCGCTCTACCAATCAAACAAGCTAATTCTCTTCGATGAACTGAAATGTGGTCTTTCTCCAACTTTATGGCCTCTGTGGAGCCAATAACTAGAAATACTTTGATATCAGCAGACTCAAAGAGGCAGGTAGTCTCTAAATGTGGAGCCAAAAAGAATTGAGGCTCCGCTCAGCGGAGCTTCCGCAAGCCACATGGTTTATACCATTAAAAAGAAGGAGGAATGTACCCCAAACCAATGCTGAGTTTTATCAGAAAGAAGATAACCAACGAGGCAAATGTTGGAGATTTAATAGGAAAGTGGGTTCTTAATATTTTGAATCGGCTTTCTATAAAGGGAAAACTATTAGTCGCACAACAAACACCTTTACCTCATAGGAAACAAAGAAACCATACCGCTAATGAGTTAGTTGTTAATGTACTTTAGGAAATAGATAACCAGAAGATAAAGGCGGATAAAGTTTGTGAGTAGTAGTAGTACTGCTACTAACCTAACCAAACCTAACCCTGTTATTTTTCATTTCCGCCTGGAATTGCTCTGCACCCAAACTCTCTTAAAGTGAAACAACTAACACTTGCTATAAATGAAAATTATTCAAAATGATATTTGAATATTATTTTTTCTATGAGTGGTGCTAATGCGCAACGACCCCTCACTAATATTACAACAAATAAACTCCGATAATAGACTGGATGTCCACAAAGTCTGGGTACATAGGGGATAAATACATACCTTTAGAACAAAACCATTTTATTTAATTATAATGTTAAGAAATTATATTTTCAATATGATTTCCATTATTTGCAATGCATAATTTGATGCGCCTTGCTAAATTCTGGTGAACTCGATTGAACAGGTGTACATTGACGTCGATTTCAGCACACTGACTGATAATGCGCTCTCTCAAGTGGTTTAGATTTGCAATCTTCATTGAGTAAACTTTCTCTTTTAACATACCCCAGAAAAAGAAATCAAGGGGAGAAAGGTCTGGTGAACGAGGGGACAACTCCACATGAACTCTTCTTCCAATCCAGTGAGGAAAAGTGCCATTCAGCGAATCTTTAACATTTGTAGCAAAATGGGCAGATACTCCATCTTTCTGAAACCGGTCCGGAAGTCCCTCGCCTAGGCGCTAAATTTGAGGCATTAATTTGTCTCTCAACATGTTTAGATAAGTCTCACCGGTTACATGTTCATCAAAGAAGAAGGGTGCTAGCTCATGAGCTTTCCACAAACCACACCACACCATCACCTTTTGGCAGCCTTGCTGTTTGGATGGATCCATCCAATGTGGATTGTCATGAGACCAGTATCGAAGATTCTGTCTGTTGACTTCACCATTAAAATAAAACAAATCTTCATCACTGAACAACAAAAGGTCTTTAGTAAAATTGATATTTTCATCCAATTTATCTGAAAACCATTCGTACATCTGCATTCGTCTATCGGGGTCGTCTTCATTTAAGTGATGCAATATCTGTAATTTGTACGGATGGAACTTCTGCTCTACCAGAATTTTGTGGATAGTTGACTTTGGAACACCCAACTCCATGGATGTCCGACGAAGTGATTTCTTTGGGCTATCAGCAATCTTGGCCATGACAACCTTTTTCGTTTCGTCTGAAGTCTTTGGTCGCCCGGAACGGGGTTTGTCCAAGACACTGCCTGTTTCTTTACCTTCGTGCCTAATTTCCCGACGGCAGTAAAATAAATAGGTTGCCGATCAAGGTGTCGAAGGTTAAATTTATCGGTGATTTTGCGATAAGACCATCCTTCTAGTCCACTTAGGAGTACCAACTCGATTCTTTCTTCTTTAGACAGAACCATCATTCGATCTGGGGAGGAAAAATAACATAAATAAATAAAATATTAAAATTCCTATGTACCCAGACTTTGTGGACACCCTGTATATATATATATATATATATATATATATATATATATATATATATATATATATATGCAATTATAGTATTAAAATCTAAATAATGTATTTAGGAAAATCTGCCGTAAGAAAAGGTTTAACGACTTAGAATTTCGATAAGAAACAACTTATCATCTAATACGAAACAGACATCCAAGAAAACGACTAAGCAAAACAAAAAGGTTCACAAAGAAGTATTTATCCGGCGAATGGGAGGGTGTGAAAGAAAAGGTTAGATCAAAGGAATGGATTAATGGAAAATTTTATTTCATCCATAAATTCTAAATTAATAATAGATCTTATTATGTTGTGTACCAAGCACAATCTTTTCGGTTTCAACAATAATTATTATAAGCAAAGGGAGTGGTTTCCTGGGAGTTGTTCTTTCTCTCTCTCCAGTTTTCGGTAATATTTTTATGGAACTTTATGAAAAAGAATATCTACAAGATTTTCTTGTTCGTGGCGTGAAACAGTTTTGCTATTTTGCCAACATTTGTTGGGGTAAATTCTTTTTTAGAGATAAATGTTCTTGGTTCACTCCTTAAACTCATCGCTTTCTTCTTATTTCATATTGTTGAAATAAGTGATGGAAATTTCTTCTCTTCGACTCTTTATTATCGAAAAATAGTCAGGATAAACCGATTTTTTAAATCTCCAACCATTCTTTTTCCGTTAAAAAAAGTTGTTATCATGGATGGATTTCGAGGCGCCCTTCGTATATGTGGTCCGACTTTTATTCATGAACAATTTTTATAGTCCTTTGCAAATTGGGGTACAAAAATGCTTCCATAAATGATGCTTCATTTAAAGCTAAAAAATTATATTATGGTAGTAGCAGAGGGAATAAATCACAGGTTAAATCCTCCGATTTCCAGTTAATATTTCTGATTCTTCTAGAAAATACATACCTTACGAAGTTCAACAAGTTCTCTCTTGTTACAATAATGTATCAGGTCTCTTTAGGCATAACATAACTAAATCCGAACCAATTATAGGTTGCGTATTTGAAACCCCGTGTGCAGACTGTTCCTAAAAATACATATGTGAAAGTATTAATTTTTTATATAAGAATTTAAATAACATAAATGGAATGTTCAATAGAATAACTTTAATAGCGCCTTACTGATATTTTGAGAAAATGAGAATAAAAGGAGGATTAGCACATGGATTCCAATTATTCCAGAGCTGTTATGGATGTCAAAATCAGACAAATATAGGAAATATATTGTCCTTTGTGTACAATAAGACCTCATTTTTCTTAGATGTTTAACCTTAAATAGTATTACACGACCCAAGTATTTAAGTACTTCTTATCTGGCTAATGAATATTCTTTCATTCTAAACCCCTTTTACTGTACTAGATTCACCTTATTGATCGTATGTTTAATAACGTTTCTAACTCTGAAGATCATATGTTATTGCTTATCAAAATTCTAACTCGTCAACTGATTCTTTCCCTCTCATTTTTTTAATTATATATATATATATATATATATATATATATATATATATATATATAATATATATATATATATATATATATATATATATATATATATATATATATATATATATTTGTGTATGTGTTTTGTTAAAGACCAGGTTGTATTTTGAATTTAGTAATTTTATTTTAGAAAGTTCCAAATGACTAATAGAATTTTTGATATCTGGCTGAAAATGAGAAATTAGCTTATGAAGATCTATTTTATTTGTTCTTATTTAAAACTAATTTAAATTTTGGTCATGATTCTTTGACTTTCTTTATGCAATTTAAAAAATTGCTTCGTTTTGAAACATTTAAAAATAGAAATTTTAAGAGAACAATTAGGGAACAATTGTCCTTTGAAAGCTCACCTATGAGCTGCCCCTCTGAAAAGAAGAGAATAATCAAAATCGAAAGTTTTGAAGCCAAAAGCACCCACAACCAAATGACCATCTCGGCATTATAACGGAATTGTCTTATTACAGCGAGTTTAAAAATATAGCGATTTCTTTATTCCTAATGAAATGCAAATGTTGTTATATGAAATTTCCTACCAATAATCAACTGTTTCATTGAATTCTCTGAGAAAATATTTATTGCGCGGTAATGAATCAGAAAAACTTCACTTGTCTCATAAATAACAAGAATCGATTTTAAACCTCTCATTATGAGTAGAATAAAAATACGGCGTCGGTTTATTCAGTTAACACCCGGTTGTATACATATAGAATACGTAAAAAAGCTAAACGATTGTAAAAAACCTAATTAGAGTCCTTGTATGAAAGATTACATGAGATTAATCTATGAAAGAACAAAAACGGTAATCATGTTAAACACATGATACTTAAGTGTACGAATCCCTTCACGCACGCAGCTTGCCTTGAAAGGTCTCAGTGAAAAATACAAGTTTAATCTTCATGCTAAAAATGTGATCATTTTTTAATCTTAGTAAGTTGTATGATTTTTCTTATGGAACCATGTTTGGAAGAAATGGTAATGGTTGTTTTTACAAATGCTATTCCTGTCATTCTAAGACTATAAATTTAAGAGAGGAAGTATTCTTCCTCTACCCGGCTATAAATCTATGAATATTTTAACAATAGTTAAGTAAATATGAATGGCGGTAAATCAATGGTCTTAAACTGTACGGGATTAAATGTAGAAGCGAATTAAGGAAAGGATTTAAGTTAAAATAAATAATTTAATTGTATTTCTAAATGACTGTTATACCCTAACTAAGTGAGGAGCTGATTAACGAGCATTTGTTACGATTCAAAATTAGTAAAATGCATTTTTACTAATTTAAGTCATTTTCATTCTAAATGGGATGTGGTGAACTGTTGGAATATCCTTACGTGGCAAATTCAAAGAAATCTTGAGAATGGGCTAAACATTTTACAGACTATCACATTCACTTGATATTAAGATTGGGAGATTTATGAATGTGACATAGAGGAGAGAAATGGAAGTTTACTAGGCACAGAAATTCGATAAACACAGGAAAATCTTTAGAGGAAAAGAGCGGCCCCTTTTTCCTTTCTATTTCAGAGATCAAAGATTAATTTTCTTTGTTCGTTCCAAATCTTAAAAAAATATATTATATCTTTATTTTTATGTCCTTATTATGGCTTGATAAGAATAAAGTATGGGACGGAACAACGATAAAAGCTCTCTAATCCTCGAGCACGGGCAGACAGCTGTGGTGAAATATGAAACTTTTATTTTTTCTATTTTACGATACATCGGTTGGGATAAAGATGATAAATTTTAAATAATACGGAAAAGTTTGACTAATTACAGCAAGATTTGCATATGCGATAAACTTAAGCAAATTATTCAAATTAAATGGTGATTACACTGTTATTAAACTTCTTAACTTGTCCTAAATTCGCTATGTAAAGTTAAATTGATTGCTTTTCCAAAGAAAAATGCTAATTATGAATATATATCGGTTAATTTTAGTTGTTTGCTCAGATGTAGCACATTTATTAAATGTATGTTAATTCTACATAATTAGCGGTAATTTAGTATAAGGTCAAAGTTATCATTATAGTTTAAGTGAAAGTTTCAAAATAAGTTTTCACGTAGCTTTAACCAGCTTTGATTATTTTCGAAATTTGAATTTGCTTTTGTGTAGAACCAGATTTTTTTATTTGAGGATTCTGAGTCTTCATTGGCAATTCATTTAACAATTCAATAAATAGATAAAAAATTCAAAGCTAAAGCAATAAAAATGTAATTGGGCAAAATTTCATAAATCATTAGACGTAGTAACACCCCAAAATTTTGAAAAAAGTTTAACTAATTTCTCTCTGGCTAATTGATTAATGAATAAAACTCATAACTGACAGGCAACATTGGTCATTTTGGAGTTATATATTAAAGAAAATTCTACGTACAACTTTATTTAGATTTTGCATCCAGATATTATGAAATCATTGTTGTCCTTGTTGAACCAAGGCATTAACTTTGTCAAGCACCTTATCAGGTAAAAGAGGGAAGAACTCAAATTCACCCATTTATTTATAAAATAGTTATTTCAAATTTAAAAGCTATATTTCCGTCCCTATTCATTTTTTTGTTCAATTTCACTCACAGTATAATACAGTATATTCACTTTCCCGAAAACTTAAATCCTATACAGCAAAGGTGTTCAACCACTGTGCCGCGGCAGACTAGTTCTAATTCATATATAAACAAAATATTATACTGGTAAATGCATACATAAAACGTGGTAAATCCAGATTTAGCCATTTGAGAATGTTTGGAACATAAGTTTCCAACTGATAAGTGATATGGAAGACATATGACAATCCCATGATGAAAGAATACACTGAAAATCTCACAAATACACGCAGCCTCACCACGAAGCACCGCATACTTTCGCTTTCCATACTCCCTCCTGTTGCCATTTCTGTTTTGTTCCAGTTAATATAACGAACAGTTTCTTGGCTTATTCATTGCTCGTTAATATTAGTTTTATTACTTACAAAATTAACTTATGTGCTACGGCCAAGAAAAGTAGAAAAACATATATGGTAGATGAGTAAATTAAGCTCACATGTATATTATTAGTTACTAGATGGAATTTCGATTCGTATTGAATTTGGGAAGGCTGCAAGATGCTTTATTAATCTGGGATTCGGATTTCATGTTGAAATATTTCCATAGCGTAAAGGCATTAAATAAGAAGTAGAAAAAGTTACCATGCCCTGAACGAGTGGAATTAGATGTTAATATAACCGACTGGCACAGTTCTCCTATGGATATTAGATAAGACAACTCAATACAGCCACTTACTTGGTTTGGATCAGGAGCGCCCCTCAGCTTGCAAAAGGAAAGTTCGAGGAGGTTTGCCATTGCTAGAGTGTCTGCATTTCATTTCTAATTACAGTGCGGTTTAATTTCCCTAAGTTATCTGGATTTGTTTTTTTTTATTTAAAGGTTGTTAAGTGTGTAACATAGCTCTTGTAGAGTTGCTTTGATTTATTGTTTTTTTTTAATACTATGAGTTGTTTGCTGTCTTGCGAAGTTAGGAGGATGTTGTTTGAGTTTGTTTTATTAAGTGATTATGAATTGGTTTTTATCTTAGGCTTCTTAGGTGAGAATCTTTGTATTAGAGATGGGCACGGCATCGGCTAGAATCAGCCAAATTTGTGAGAATCAGCATCGGCATCGGTATCGGCATCGGCAAAATTTTTCCGATTCTTTGCTGATTCTTCGTCAAAATTTTAGCTTTTTATACAGTTTTTGGTGGCTGAATTTGGCCAGACAACATACTTTGTGTAACTAGTTACTACAGCTTTATTAAGTAACACCTTTATTGTTTAATTCTGGTCAGATTATAGTATATGCTTTCAGGGATGCTTGAACGAAAGTAGCAAGCTACAGTGATATAATTACTAAAAAGTTAAAAAAATACTCAACCATATGATTTTTCTAATAAATCTGGTTTCAATGATTAGTATTTTGTCTTTGGAATTTTAAGTTCTATATAGTGGTTAATCTACTCAGGGACGTCTTATGGTGTTCCTTATCCATGGACATTGTCCATTTATCATGATATACTGGCCCCGTGTCAAAATGTATAAAGAAACTAAAAGAGATGAAAACAGTGGATCCGAATGGCTTTAATCCGAAACGAGATCAAGTACTAACTAATAAAAAGAAAAGTGTAAATATACTAACAAAATGTTTGAAAAAAACAAAGTAAAAAGTAAAAGGAAAGCAGTGAGTTGAGAAAAAATAAAAACAAAAATGCTAAAGAAAGTTAAAAATACACTAAAATAAAAGAACTTTGGCCAATAGCCATATCAAATATCTAGTATATAAGAAATGTGAAAAAAAGAAATAATAATAATAAGAGGGGTCAAAAATTAAAATTGAAACAAATGGCGTTCGGGAGGTGCCGTTGGAAAGGTTATAATTCAACACTCAACTAAACTATAAAAAGTAAACTAACACCTCACATCCTGACACAAACGTCGTCTCTTTAGGGGGATTTTAAATCAGAATTCTTGTCAGTGAATATAAAAACCTTAGGTTTAGTAACGAAATAAGGATGTAAAAAGCAATATAGGTGGCCATAGCCCTAAATACATCGGCGAAGAGACGCCTGTTTTAACCAAGAACAAAGTTAATCCCGCTGCATATGCAGTATTGAAAACCCAAGATGAACAATTCGCTAATTAAAATGGGTACAGATGCTATTTTTAATTTACGTAGTTTACGTTAGGGATTTGGAGAGGCCTAAATTTCACCTCTAAAGTTGTTAATACAAAAAACAAGTCAACGAAAAGTTCTCCCACGAGCTAACGCCGAAGTAAAAATAAAAAGGCAGGCAAGTCATTTGGCTTCAAATAAGGTTGACATCCACACGCACACCCCGCAGCAGCGATCCCTCAACCTCTTTACACGTTAATGGCTATAGATATAGAAAGGCTAAGCGAAAAGTAGGAATTTAGAGAGAGTTAGTTAGCCCCAGAGAAACGTTATGTGTTCCCACGTTCGTTATAACCCAGTTACGAATCCGAAACTATAACCATTTTCGAAGCCAATCGTTCCCAACGGTACCCAGAAGAGACTAGTAAAATGATAAATTCTACAAAGTTCTACCGAGCAAGGAGGACAATTTCTCGTTCTCGACGAGAGTATTATTCAACAAGAAGAAAGATTCTTTAATCTAAAGGAATACCTATCGGGAGCCGTAGATAAGTGAATCGAGCGGAAACCTCAAAATTTCCACCTACGAACGCGCAACTAACCAACGCCTACCTTTTTGGCAGGAGAGAATCTACGCCAGTCAGCTGGGATCTGGCTACCATAGGCCCAAAACCGCACCGAGACGGTGACGTCCCGCACAACCAGCCAACCCTTGAAAAAAATAGCGGTAACTTAAACATTTTATTAGTATTTTGGTAATCTATCCACAGTTCGAATTGTTGGGTGATTACTGAATTCGTTAAAATAAACGGTGGCCCAAATTTATCTGGGTAGCCCGTTGTAATATTCCTTTAGTAAGCCAGTAGATTGAAATTTTTTTCGAAGATTAATATTTGCGTATTTAAGAGAGTGTAAATTAATTATTTTATGAATCAAGTCTTATATTAATTAGCGAGTTGATTTTTTAAAACTATATTTTTGTTTTGATTGATTAGTTTGTTGTAAAATAAACTACTATTTTTGGTTAATGTTTCCATCTATCGCTTAAACGAAAGTTTTGGCAATATTAGTAGTCATAATTCGAGATTCTACCTTAGTTTGTGATATTAATCCCTTAAAGCGGTAATAACTGCCTTAATCGAGTACATACGAGGTGCAAGGCCCCATCTTTTAACCTCGGCATCAGTCAAAAATATATATAAAACTACTACATAATAAATTGGTGTCAGGTTTTAGAGGTTTATAAACGACCCTCCCCCCCAAACAAAATTAGTTAGTCGTTTTGACCCTTGTTGAATAAGAACAAATTATCGCCAAATCGTCCAATAGCAAGATAAATTCGGGTTAGGATTTTTGTGGGTGGCTAATTGAAGGTATTCAACCCGTCAGGCGGTGAAAAAGGAAGTTTTGTTTTAGTACCGATTGATAACCTAGTTAACTTAAAGAGACAGGTTAGGGTAAGTTAGGTTAATCAGAGCGCTAAGTGTTTAGTGGTGGTAAAAGTTCCGTTCGCTTTAAGTATGCCCATTATCAATTAGTTGAAAATGTTACCGCGCTCCTCCCGTAGGAAACATCCCCTTCGTCAGCGCCTTATGCGTTCTCCTCAGATCCACCAGAGTGCCTGGTGAATTGCATAATAGATATAAGATAACCCGGAAGAGTAAAATTAGAGTCTGGGGCGGTAAATGTTTATCCCTTGAAGCACTCTTACCTGGTCTAATGCCAAAAAAAAAAGATCGTAATTATTAAAAAGATTTCCTTGCCTATAAGAGAGACGAACGATGCTATGTCAAAGCGTTACTATCACCATTATCGATTGTCGATGGGAATAAAAAAATTTGCAATGCTCGGCCTATGCGCTCTTAATACTCGTATATGTATAAATAGGATTTATTCTTGCACTGAATTGGGAAGTATATATAATGTCGTGGGGATTACACTTGAAATCTACTTACTAGGATGCTTGCGTCTTAATTGCACCCGACAGAATGAATTAAATAATATCACGGAATTAAGCACTGAATTAATCACTTGTTATACTCGAGGTTAGGAGCTCGGGATGGAAATTCTAGTTAACGATTAAACTGGTGAATTTAGGGAAGGGGATAATTCACTTTAACGATACCTTCGAGATCGTAAGTATTTGGAGAATGACGGTGAATGTCTTCTTCTTCTGACGATGTTCGCACTTAGCCCGATCGTTCTAGGTTACTGAATGTGGGCAATAATCATAGACCGGTGTCTTAATATAATGTTCCTAGGCCGGATCGCTAAGGTGGGTCAAACTGTGACTCAAATTGGAATTCTTCTCCTCGAAGTGTCCATTCCGATTATTGGCACCTGGAGTGGGTAGCCAAAAATGATTACCTAGCTGCATCTAGGGTAATCTGCAGAGGGAGGTCCTGTGTATCCTCTGAGTCTGAAGGAGATAGGGTTCTGCGAGAAGTTTAGCACCTACAAGTACCCTGATGGCAATAACAAATTCCCCGAAGTTTCTTCCTTGGAACGGACGAACTGTTTCCTTTGTGGGACTGCCTCAACATACAATGTAGGTCCAAGATCTTATGCCCGACTCCAGGGGAAATTTCCCCTTTTATTTCCCTCAAGAGCCAAAATCGAGAGAGAGCACTGGATTCTCATAAAATTCTTATTGTCACGCAAAAAGATCTTTCGTCTGCCATCAGGACATGCCAAACATTCACACCTCAGCGCCATCCGAGCTTTCCTTGTCTCAAGCCGCAGGTTTATGACGGCGCGAAGAAACTTGAGCCTTCGTCGGCTGGCAGGTGTCTTTTTAGGCAGACATTTTCCTTGTGTGGCCGGCCGCTAATTTGGTTATTTCAAAGGCGTGAAAAGGGGTGAAGGATATGCGATCCGAAACGTCGAATTTGGAATAAGGTGGAGGGGGGGGGGGCACGCAGCTGCGTCGGTGTATTTAAGTATGTACTAATGCATGGAGGTATTTAGACTTCTACAGGTATATAGGCTATTCCTAATATGAAAGGAAATTAAATAAATTCTGTAAATATCCATATTCATTTTTTATCCTAAAACCTTCAATCAAAAGCTATAAAATTCTATAAACTCAATGGCTATTAAAAAGTTTAAAAAAACCCACTAAAAAATACTCCATTGCTTTGTCTATTGTCTTCCAAGTTCCAAGCTTCCAACAGCCTAACAGTTGAGTAAATATAGTTATGGAAACTAATTATAAAATATCTAATAAATTAAGCATAATACACTAAAAACAAATATTAGGCAGAATCCGCATCGGCATCGGCATCGGCATCGGTATCGGCATTGGCATCGCCATCGGCAAAAATTTTGGAATCGTCACAACTCTACTTTGTATGACGTTTATAATTAGTTTTTTCAAGATATTTGTTTAATATTATCTACAGTAACCTAACAAAACTTGCATCATTAGCTCTTCCTGAAAAAGATGCATAAGATGAATTACTTTGTATATCATTAAGTCACCCCGTTTATCGCGTTTATAGCAGACATAATGAAAAAAATTAGAGAAATAATCTTAGAGCATTTTTTCCGAGATCTATCCAGAGAAATCCTGCTCCATTAACTCACTGCGAAAAAGAAGCGTAGGATAAATGGAAATAACGAAGAAACACACTCATAAACTTCGAATCTTAAATATATGTAGATAGAGTTGGGATACTACTTAAATAAAGTTACAATCGTTTATATTAGTTAAGAATTTTTATCCATCCTGCTCTTGGTATGAATCTGGCGGAGAGAATCAGGTTCTGTTGGAGGATTCAAAGTTGATCACTTATGACCAAAGATCGTAGATTCTGTTGATTGCAAGTTGAAGTTAGGTGTTAAACCTCACTTTATTGGTTGTTTAGCCGCATTTTACTAATGCAGCAGCATAAATTTCTTTTTATTTTGACCTCAGAAGAGTTAATTTCTTTGGTTTAAATACCAATTGTAGGTTGAAAATACAATGAATGATCAAAATAGCAAATAGAACATGAAGCTAAATCTAGCATACATTACTACTATTTCTGGACTTTTCAAAGTAATTCTCTTCAACCAGACACCGATTTGCGTAATTACCAGAAGCCATGGTTTAGACTAGAGGTGAGGAACCTTTTGAAGTGAAGGTGACAAAATTGGCCAAATCTTTGCTATAAAATTTCTCACGTGCCAATATTTGACTAAAACACAATGAAAGGATATAAAATTGAAAATGTTAATTTTATTCATTCCCCACCCTTTATGATGCATAAAAATTACAAGTAAAAGATAGTCATTTTACCTAAAGATATACATATTATATTAAAAAGAATTGAATCTTTATCAGTTCAAGCAGAAAACAACAAATCCAAACTAGGGAAAGAAAAAATTATGGACCTCTTCATTTATTTACCATCAATGAGACTTCTGCTGCTGCCTCACTGACAACATAATTCATAACAGGTTGGACACAATGCGGTTGCTATATAAAATAAATTGGAGATACATTTATTTAGTTTTCTTAAGTTAAGCATTTGGCTTCGCGTGCCAGGAGAAGTCATTGGCGTGCCACGTTTGGCACGCGTGCCAAAGGTTGCCCAGGTCTGGGTAAGAGACTTGATTTGAAAGCTTTCCCAGAGTCTGCAGACATGGAGAGAGTAGTTTAAAAATGTTAGACCTAAATGATAAAATATGCGTTTTAAGACATATAAACATTGAATGCTCTCAATAACTGATTGAAATGACAAATCTTAATGCATGTTTAACCTTGAGTCAACTCCTTGAATGGTGCTTTTAGATTTTAAATCGAATTGTTTCCTTTTGTAATTAATATATTTCATAATTTGCGAAGTGCTCTTAAATAATTCAAATTTAATTTTTTTTTAATAATTGAAAATAATAAATTTAACAAGGATTTAATTTTCAACATGTCGTTCATTATAATTCCCTTGGTTTTTCCATATTCCTCTTATTTGTCTACCTTATATCTTTCAACTTTCTGATCCTTCCGTTATTATTTAGAAGTATATTGTACTCTCTCTTTAAAAATATCCCTATCAACGAAACCATAGACCTCATCATTCTAGAGGCTTTTTCTGAACCCGAATCTACTTTCGACAAATTTACCCCATTACTCCGGTCCATTCTCGAATAACTATTAAGACAATTACTTTTGGTTCAATAACTTAACCTACCAACAAACTGATGGTATAGCAATGGGGACACATTGGTCTTCTACTTGCTGACATCTTTATGTCTAATTTTGAAGAAAAGGTCTTGCAAAAGTGCTTCTCTGCTTTCAATCCGATCTTTTACCGTTCATTTGTTGATAATACGATTTTAGTAGTCAAATCTGTACAACAATCCCTTTCTTCTTCGCATTACATAAATGAACGCCATAATAACATAAAATTCACACGAGAAAACGAAAGAGACGGCAAACTCCCATTTCTAGATATCCTCCTAACCTGCACTTCAACCAACTTCACCACTTTGATCTATGGAAAATCTTTTTTTACCGGTCTCGGTATGAATTTTTATAGTTTCTGTGACATTACATACAAAATTAGCAACATTAAAACTCTCCTCCATCGTGGCTATCAACTATCATCTGACTATTTTATCGTACACAAAGAATTTGATTTCCTCAAATGTTATTTCCAAACGAATGGGTTGGAGCTTTTCCTTATCCAAAAGTGTATTCGTCAGTTTTGGGGCAAAATCTACTATCCACCTTAACCAATTGCCACTATTACTCAAATTCTTCCCTATTATCTACTCCCAAATATTGGTCCCTTTAATTCTAACTTACGCCGTGATCTTAATAATCTTCTGAAAAGATTTTTTACACACATGAACTTTAAAATAGTATTTGAAGCACCGTCCGCTCATTGAAGGCTCGAGTCTGTTCCCATCTAGGCATAAGCCTGCGTACTGACTCCGTTCTCGTTAATAAAAAGGTGTCCCCAATCAGTGATCACACCATTCAATGTAAGATTGATATTTTTAAAGTAAACTTTGGAATTTTAGGACATTCCAAAGATCCTACCTCCCTTCGTATTCTTGAATCACTGTTCATAAAGCAATTAAACCCCAATCTCAATACTGATTCTACTGCCTTCCCGCTCCTAATCGCATAAATCTCCTAAAAAGGCTTGCAAACTACTGATCCTATGATGTCGCGTACAAAAATCTCTACCTCAGTTATCCGTTAATGCTCTTCGCTAAAGATTAACATTATTTGTGTTTAACCAATCAATAATTTCAAAGATCGCAAACATAATCTAATTAATTATGTTTTCATTTCATTGTTTTTTTCAGTGTAAGCCCGCTAACATTTTACAGTATCAATTTTAACAATCCTTTATTTTGCTCACAATTATATTTTCTTGTGATCATAGGTATCACGTTCTAACTCTATTTATGATTAAATGTCGCATTCCTGGATTCATCTATGGGGAGGGGGGGAATTTTTCATATTTATTTATTTCTTGTGGCTTAGATGTCCCTTCAAACATTGACTCCATTTATCTGACTCTCTGTATTCTTAGATTCTTTCTTCTTTAAGTTGGCTGGGTTAATTCTTAATCTTCTTTTTCTTTATGTATCTTCCTTTTTAACGAACGATGTGATGATTCCTTCCAATTCTGATGACGTGATGACTTCTTCTGCTTTATGATGACGTGATGATTTCTTGAGACGTCTCGAGTTAGCCCTTGATAGCTGTTTTCTTTGACAGCGGTTTCCTCTTGAGTTGTCCTTAAAGCGTTTTTCGTGGTCTCCGTTTTCTTCGAGAATTTTCTTTGTAAAAATTGTGGACTTTGGGGTTCGATCTTGGGTCTTTGCATCCCGAGGCAAGCACTCTACCATTACGCCACGGCGTAGTCCGTGTTGACTTGGTAATTTAGCGAGCTATTTATATTCTCGGTTTGGAAGGAAGTTTTTCTCTTATACATCTTCGCACCCTTACACAGGTCCCTTTCTAGAACGCGGAGCGAATTTGAGGATTGGGGAGAGACTAGTATTGGATTTCTTAATCGAGGATTACTAGTAGCTCTTCCTCCCCGACCTCCGAGTCTGCGGGATAGGTGGAGTTAATTGGGTGGGATTGAGGAGAGCGAACGAAGCCTTGTCTCTTAATCAATGAGTAATAAATAGCATCTCCTTCCCGGATCTCCTGAAGTTCCCGCAGCACCTTTTCTTAATCTCTAGTAGGAGAGCAGGTGCAGGTTGTAACGAAAATCAGAAGATTGTTCTGCCTTTTAAGGGGCACCAGTTAGGGGGAGGGGCTTTCTTATATTTAATTATTTCTTGACTGAAGTGCCCCTTGAAATATTTGTCCTGAATTTATCTGACTTAATATTCTTGTAGGCTGAGTTAATTCTTCTTTAATTTGGCTGGGTTTAAGTTTTCTTTAAGTTGGGTTGGCTGGGTGAATTCTTGATCTTCTTTTTTCTTGATGTATCTTCCCTTTATCGACGATGTGATGATTCCTTCCAATTCTGATTACGTGATGACTTCTTCTGCTTCATGATGACGTGATGATTTCTTTAGACGAGTTAGCCCTTGAAGTCTTTTTATTTCCGTTTTCCTTGACAGCGGTTTTCTCTTGAGTTGTCCTTAAAGCGTTTTTCGTGGTCTCCGTTTTCTTCGAAAATTTTCTTTGTAAAAATTGTGAACTTTGTGAACTTTAGGTTTCGATCTTGGGTCTTTGCATCCTGAGGCAAGCACTCTACCATTACGCCACGGCGTAGTCCCTGTCAAGGAAAACGGAAAGAAAACGGCTATCAAGGGGTAACTCGTCGCCCTTGATAGCCGTTTTCCGTGACAGCGGTTTTCTCTTGAGTTGTCCTTAAAGCGTTTTTCGTGGTCTTCGTTTTCTTCGAGAATTTTCTTTGTAAAAATTGTGGACTTTGGGGTTCGAACTTGGGTCTTTGTATCCCGAGGAAAGCACTCTACCATTACGCCACGGCGTAGTCCATGTTGACTTGGTAATTTAGTGGGCTATTTATATTCTCGCTTTGGAAGGAAGTTTTTCTCTTATACATCTTCGCACCCCTACACATCCTTAATGTAAAAATAAGAATACTTAGAAGCAAACCGATTGAATAAATGTGTGTAGTGATCGAACTACGAAACAGGTAGTTCTTTGGCAGCAAAATTGCTGGAGTTGATAGACCCAAAAGATACCTAGGCAAAATAGACGTGAATTGGTCCTATTAAATCCAAGCATGCCTAATTAAATATAAAGATTTAATATTGTATGAGAAGTAGGATGGGATTTGCAAATGTACACATATGTAAGCAAGCAAGCGTGATACACAGAGAGGGGCGAAGTAACTTGTTGAATACCTGCGTTTGATAAAGCTACCTTAGTTGTGTCTCGATATAGCATATCAAAGAGGGATATTTAAAGAGTAGCCAGATTAAATACAGCTGTTGACCGTAATAGATGTTACAGGGACAATCGTATCAAATTATATAAATAAGAGGTTATCATGTAGATGTACACACACTGTTTACAGGCTTACTAGCCCCGGCGAGCGTGGAGAAATGACCATAACGGAGGTAGGCCGTCCCACGGTCATCTCTAGGCCTCGAATTCTTCATGAAGAGTAATCATATAAATTAGAAAAGAAAAAGGAAGACAGACAGAGGAGAATAGTAACGAATTCATTTGCATTCACGTCCCGCCTAAATACACTAAGTCTTGTCTCGCCCTTAAATCGTACTCGTGTTAATAATATATAGACTATTAGTCTCCCATCTAGTCCGCTCCGTGTCGCGACGCTTGTCTCATAATATTCCTTCATTAAAATAAAGAGTTTATTTTCGTATATCCATCTTTCTCCTAAACCTTCAATAAGCACAGCTAACTAGAAGAAGACCGTAAAATCATTTATCTTTGGATTAAGATAAATAATTCGCCGTAACGCCATCCTTCACCTATATACTGGAACTAGTGGCTCCCTCATAAGGTGGTGGATTATGGAAACATCTGTCTTTTACCGTCGTCAGGACCTATAGAACTGGTAACCTTGTCGTCTACAATACCATTCCCCATAACCAGCGACCACCCCCTATAATGGGTGAACCGTTATTTACCGGACAGAGAAGGCATAAAATAAAGAATAGACTCGTCAAGCAATCGTCAGACATGACAAGGTGATGGGGATTTCGTGAACATCGTCAACGTCAACTCACCCATCATCAATGAAGCAGCAGTCTCAGGTTGATTCCAAACTGTGGACGCTAAATTTTACATCTCCGGGATATAGAAGGAGGAGACTCGTTTTTTTTCATATTTTGGCCTCTTTACATCCCGCGACTGTTAAATGTCTTCCGGCAGACATTATAGCAGGCCGTAACTACCAGTGTTTATTTGAGGAAGTAATTGATATATTCGAGAAGACTAAGGCTGAGTTTGTGCGAAGCTTATCGAACCCTCCCCGCTTACAGGCCAGCCTTTAACTAACTTAGAAGAGTTACGGAAGATAGCCATTCAGTTAGGAGTGGGTGAAAAGCTTGTTCGTCACAAGTTTATCCAATCTTTATCGCCCAATATCGCGTCGATAATTGGCACTCAGAAAGAATTAATTCTAGCATAATTAGGAAATTTTGCGCATGAAATTGTAACATTTAAATGAGCGCAGTGCCATAATATAAATACATATAATGAGTCGAGAGGACACGGATGTCGTTTCAAACGCGTTTATGCCCGTAATAATACGAGTACTAACTTTAGAGATAATTCGGCAAGAAATGCGCAATCAGTGGCCGAAAGTAATTACGGTATGCATAATCCACCAGGGGAATGGGACCCTTCCCTAAAGCCCAAAAGCCTGTAGTTTGTCTCTCGCATATATATTTTTGCGAAAAGGCTAAATACTGCAAACCCTGGTTCAGGTGGCCGAAAGGTGAATTATCTGTGAAAATGCAACTGTCCTTTAGGACATCTTTGCCAGCACCAGCGGAAAACCAAGAGGGCAAGCCATGGTAAACGTGACCGCGGGCGTGCCGTCTATTTTCACCGTCGCAGCTAAAGCATATAACACTAAATGTGAGTTCTTAATTGATACGGGGGAAAGTGTTTCGATTATTCCGGCTAAACTGGTAAAGTTAAGTGATGTGCTCGACTCTGGCATTAACACTTTAACAGGTAATGGCGGAAATATGAAGGTGCACGGTGAAATTAATAAGGATATAGTGATATCCAGTCTTTGCCGATGATTTAGGTGGTCGTTCGTTGTAGCAGATACCGCCTCTCCGTTATTAGGCATTTTCTTTTTGAGACATTACGTCTTCTAACAGAATGTGCGCGAGACATGCTAATAGATATTGGAACTAAATTCGTGTCGAAAGTGAAGTTGTCTAAAGAACCGGCAGTAGCGTTAATAATCGATGACCTGCTGCACTTACCGCCCCATTGCAGAGCTATACTTGAAAAATATGAAGCTCTGTACGCACCTGCATGCGCTCAGCCCTCCCCGTAACTGCCGAACTCAGTGAACCATACAATTAAACCTGGTAGTACTCCGCCAACATTTGTACGGCCAAGACCTGTTTGGAAGGCGAAACTGCGCGTTGCTTCTCAAGGAAAGTCTATTCGGTCCAAATTGACTCTCTTGACCTCCAAACTTTGGCGACAGGGCAAGAAAATGAAGCAAAGACAAAAGAATTTCTTTCGAGCCTGAAACCTTACTCCTTTCCCGAGGATGTTCACCTTTGGTGCGAAGTATCATCTGGATACACACGACCGTTTGTCGCGTTGGCATGCAAGAGTGCGATATTCAATCAATTGCACAATCTGTCACACCCTGGAATCAAGACTTCACTTCGAGTCATAAAATGGAGGTATTTCTGGCCAAACATGGAGGAGAATATCCGCTCCTGGACGAGTGAGTGCCTCTCTTATCAGTCTTCCAAAGTGAATTGCCGCACAAAATCACCGTTGCTCCCTATTAATATTCCTTCCTTGAGGTTTGAAACTGTACACATCGATATAGTTGAACCACTTCCACTATGTACACTCTCTGTACAATCCTACCCCTCGCACAATCGGTGCTAGTTATCGTGCATCTACTGCGCGCTACCGATCCCAGACATAAGTGCCGCAACAGTTGCATTAGCTTTCCTAGACGGGTTGATTTCCAGATTTGGAGTCCCACTCTATACCGCAACCGACAGAGGCGCCCAATTCGAATCAGAACTATGCAAAGAGCTGTCTGCCTTCGTTGGTTTCCATCGTCTTCGCACCACGGCGTACAGAGAGTCGATGAACAGGATAGTGGAAAAGGCACCCAAGGCTTTGAAGTGCTTAATAATGGGTGTAAACGAGATTGGCTGGTAGCACTCCCAATTATCCAGTTAGGAATTCGCTTTTTGCCAAGTGATTCGGGATTCTATTCGTTTACGGCTGCCATGGGAGCCACACTCTTGTGCCACAAACCTTCAATGGCATCATCTTCATCGAAGACCGGCTTCAAATTGAAAAAATAACTGGCATCTACCATGGTGTAAATCGAATTCGCGCAAGCATCCTTAGGACACCTCTACTCGATGCCTAAGCCTTTCGGGCCCCATGATCTCTGCGGAGCAACTCATTTGTTGGTAGGAATAAACCGCGTAAGAAAGCCACTTGAAGCCTCCTATGCTGTCCCTTTCCCGGTTATCGAAGGCGGCAATAAAGTTTGGATTTGGGAATTGTCCGATGGCATATGGGACACTGTCTCAATAGACAGGTTTAAAACGGCGAAATTATCTTCCCCTCAAAATGGTGAGGCACCAGGTGATCAAAGATGCCCTCTGACTCAGACTGAAGGAAGTAAGAGGACCAGGTGCACTTCGCCCACGAGAGTGCAGAATACGCAAGATGAGCTCCGGGAAATCACACGGACACGTCTACAGGCACCGGAGAGAGGAACGTGTTCACATGCTCCGTGAGACGAGTGACGTTTGTTAGAAATCCGTTGTTTATATATTTTTATTCTATGTGGTAGTATTATAGAGAAATATTGTAATGAGAGGGGAAAAGGCATAAATATATACACACCTCGTTGCCTCTATAGCCTTAGTACATGCACTACTATGCATTTGTTAGGTGTCGGTATTCTGTGTACATATGTAGGATTATATATAAAAAGTATTAGCTATCACTTGATTATTCTATTACGATATGGAAGAAATAGGCTAATTTGGACACAAGGATGTGCATATGTGAATGTCAAGCACTGTGCATTATTATTGATACTGCCGATATAGGGAGTGACAGAAATATTTCAGATGTAATGTTATACGACTTATTAGTGATTCCATCACTGACGAGGGAATACCAGTAGTGATCAACACGCAATAAGTAGACATCTGGCAACAAAAATTGCTGGATTCAATAGGCCCAAAAGATACCTCCATAAAATCGACGTGAATATGTCCTGTTAAATCCAAGCAGGCCTTATTAAATATAAAGATTCAATATATTATTAGAAATAGGAAACATTGTAAATGTACATATATGTAAGCAAGCAAACATAAGACAAAGAGAGGAGCGAAGTAAATGGTTAAACACCTGCGTTTGATAAAGCTGCCCTAGTTGTGTCTCGAGATAGAATTATCAAAGACGGATATTTAAGGAGGAGCCCGAGTAAACACAGATGTTGGCCGTAAGAGATGACACAGAGACAATCGTATCAAATTTTACAAATAAGAGTTTATCATATAGATGTACTCACACTGTATACAGGCTTCCTAGCGCCGCCCAAAAGGTAAGAAATAACTACATCGGACGTAGACTGTCACACAGTCATCTCTAGGCCACGCCCTCTGCATAATGAGAGCAGATATAAATAAGAAGAGAAAGAGAAAGACAGACAGAGGAGAATAGTAACGAATTCATTCGCGTTCACGCTCACACCTAAATACACTAAGTCTTGTCTCGCCCTTAAATCGTCCTCGGGTTGATAATATGTACATTATTAGTCTTCCGTCTAATCCGCTCCAAGTAGCGACGCTTGCATCATAATATTCCGTAATTAGAATAAAGAGTTTATTCTCATATGTTCATTTTACCTTGAACCTTCGATAAGCCGAGCCAAGTAAAATAACACCTTAAAATCATTTATCTTGGGAGTCAAATGAATAATTCGCCGTAACGCCATCCTTCACCTATAAACTGGAACTAGTCACTTTCTCGTAAGGTGGTGGTTCATTTAAACATCTTTCATTCACCGTCGTCGGACCTATATTACTGGTAACCTCGTTGTCTATAATACCATTTACCTAACTCCTCATAACCGGCGACCACCCGTTATAGACCTGCGTATATATATATAAATATATATATATATATATATATATATATATATATATATATATATATATATATATATATATATATATATATAAGATACTCTCAAAGTAGCGCGTGAGTAGAGCAATAAATGTAAAAAGTCCCACAGGAAAATGATGAAAGGCGGATTCCAAGTACTTTCGAACTTGTTCAGTACATTATCAAGGAATCATTGCTTGATAATGAACTGAACAAGTTCGAAAGTACTTGGAATACATCTTTCATTTCCTGTGGGATTGTTTGCATATATAAATATATATATATATATATATATATATATATATATATATATATATATATATATATATATATATATATATATATATATATATATATATATATATATATATATATATATATATATATATATATATATATATATATATGTGTGTATTCCATTAAGACGGATCGAAGTTAGCAGTAAATAAAGCAGTGTTATTGGTGAAAATTTATCGATTTCTCTATTGGATCATTTTATATGAGTCATGGCAATTATGAATGAAAAATAATATTGCCTAAATGTCCGCCAAGGCTTTGGCGGCACACCTCCACTCGCTGGTCAAATTTTTTTATGACGTCTCTGCATAGTTGCTCTTCGATCTCACCAATATGCCTTATTATCTCACCCTTCAGCTGTTGAATTGTTGTTGGCTTGTTAGCATATACCTTACTTTTGAGATTATCCCAAAGGAAGAATTTTAAAGGCGTCAAGTCACACGATCGTGGTGGCCAATTGACCTCGCTGTTTCGAGAGATGACGTGACCAAAAAATTCGCGAAGTGCCCGAAATGCGTTTCTGTTTGAACGTCCATTTTCGTAATAGGCTTCGATAACTTTAACAGTTGTTCGATTGTTAATCTTTCCATGGTTAAAATTGCCAAAGACTAAAGTTGTTAAATCTGAAAGAAAAAAAAGATCCTTAGACACTTAAACTTGACTCACATTTAAAATCGATGCAAGTTATTGGAACGCCCTTTATATATATATATATATATATATATATATATATATATATATATATATATATATATATATATATATATATAATATGCATATATATATATATATATATATATATATATTTATATATATATATATATATATATATATATATATATATATATATATATATATATATATGATAACTAGAAGAGATGAGGAAATAGATCCCCGAAAATAAACAATTAAACCAATCATATTATGAAGTAAAGGCATAAAGAAAAAAAATAGGGGTAGCGAAAAAGGAGAAATATATACAAAATAAAATCATTAATAGCTGGTTGATTTAAATATCAAAAGGCTGCAAAGATGATTCAAAATGTATGCCGTCAATTCATTCAATATTGTGTTTAATTTGTTATTTTGGACGTTTTTCTTCTCTTTCCCCTTATTTATATATTAGAATTTTCTGTTTTTTCTTTTGTCATTCCTTGATAATAAACTTGAAATAAAATTCGATAGTACTAGGAATCTTCCTTTTAATGCCCTTTTTGTAATGTTAAATTCAGTGCTTAATCACAGGGCACTATTAGTCATCCACACACACACACGCATACATATATATATATATATATATATATATATATATTTATATACACAAGGGGCGGCCAATAAGTTTTGCAATTCGTATATAAGGAAACGAGATATGAGGAAAAGTGTTTTATTATTTTTCAATATAACTACCCTCGACTTCAATGTACTTGCGCCACTTGTCCCTGAGGCTTCAAATTCTCGACAACCAGAAATCTTCCGACTGCTGTTCAATCCACTCCTGGACGGCGAGCCGGACATCTTCATCGTCCACAAACCGGCGTCCACGCAGTGCATCCTTGAGCTGGCGTAATAAAAAGTAGTCGCTAGGGATCCCAGTGATGGACCCACGTTTCATCACCTGTCACTATGCGTGACTCGAAATCCCGCCGGTTCTTGGTTGTACAGGAGCAGCAGTTCCTTCGAACTATGACGACGTTGAAGTCGATCATAGGGCGTGAGGTTTTTAGGGACCCAACTGGCAGAGACCTTTCTCATAGCCAAATTGTCGTGAATGATGTTGATAACACTTCCATGTCATATTCCAAGTTTTTGCTCGATTTCTTCGACCTTCACCAATCAATTTTCGAGGATCATCCTCTCCACACGGGCCACATTGTCCTCGTTGTTATCGTCTGAAGGGCATCCTGGACGGGGGTCATCTTCAAGGGACTCATGCCCATAGTGGAACTCCCTATTCCAGCGATCAATGGTTGCATAGGAAGGGTCAGTATCAGTTTACACTGCAACCATGCGTTCATGGATCTCTTTTGCATTCTTGCCTTCCTTGGCCAAAAGTTTGACCACTGCGTGGTGCTTAACCTTCGCCATTGTTGAAAAATTTGTGAGTGAAAACTGATTCCAAGCGCTTTCGTCTTTATTCTTAAAGACATTTTCGAGGAATGAACAGGAGGCTAGACATACATGAATTTTAGCTGTTAATTCACGTTTTGAGGAAAATTTGTGCACCCTCTCTCGTGTGCCTAAGTCTAACCACAAATGCTCAATGGGGTTGAGGCCTGGAGTTTGTTGGGGCCATTTCATCATTATCACCCATTTTTATTCAAACCAACCATTTGACACTCTTGTTGTCTGGTATGGAAAATTACACTATCTGGTATGTCATCATTGAAAAATTTACCTAAAGAAGGTAGATATATCTGGTCTAACATGCTGGTGTAATTGTTGAAATTCATTAAGCCCCTACAAGTGAACAAGAGTATTTGACTTAAAAAGCGACATGCAGCCCCAAAACATTATACTCTCACCTCCAAATTTGAATGTTGGGACAACATATCTTGTATCATAAGCTACCCCAACTCTTCGACGAACATAAACAGTTCCAGTGGTTCTACAGATCTGAGGAGGAATCAATATTTTACTGATAATTTTTGGTATTCCACCCAAATTTTGGTATCCAACAAAAATGTTTACAAGCGCAATAAATTGGTGGAAACTGATGTGGAGAATCTAAATCAAAGTTTCCTTCATCAAACCTAATAACTTTAGCCCAATCATCATCAGTCCAATCTTCATACCCTTTTGCCCAAGACAACCGATTTTTCTTCTTCAACTGAGACAATCACAGTTTCTTTCTAGCCTTAGATCATTTGAGCCCCGCTTCTAATAACCTTCTTCTAACCGTGCGTGTTGATATCTCATTGTTTGTTGCTGCCTGAAACTCAGTAGCTACATCAGAAGAGGTTTTCTTCCTTTCGGCTAGAGATGTCATTTTCAGCAACCTCTCTTCCCTCGGAGTTTACACCTTTTGCGACCTTGACCATCATGAATTTGAAAGCATCAGGCTCATTGTACCTTTTAATGGTTGATGGACACCGTTTCTCCAGCATTTCAATTTTCTTTCAAATTTGATTTGTGACTTGGAATAATCCCTCTCTAGAAAATGCAATGAAAGGGGCTCTTTGATTTTCACGAATCTGTTTCTTTGTAGGCATTTTTAACAAAATATTACTACTTTTAAGTTAATAATTAGGTAATCAATTATAAAATACGAATAAACGTTAGTATCACACATTAAATGGCAGAAGGTTACCCCATCCACTTATGCACAATATGCAAAAAGGCATTAAAGTGGTTATAAAAGCACAATGACACATCAAATATGAATTATTGATAGAATATGCACTAAAATGTTTATTTGTATTATGTCAAGTATGAAATAAATGAGCTTCAATCATATTCTTCACTTTTTCATACCTGCCTCATAATTTTGGCTAATGCTGCATATATATAGTATATATATATATATATATATATATATATATATATATATATATATATATATATATATATATATATATATAAATATATATTGTAGGAATATCACGAAGTATAGGTGATAATGGGAGGAGGAAGTAAAAACCTAGAAAATATACTGAATTTCTTTATTGACGTTTCGCCTGTTGGCTTCTTCAGAAGAAGCCAACAGGCGAAACGTCAATAAAGAACTTCAGTGGATTTTCCGAGTTTTTACTTCCTCCTCTTATTCTCACACACAGATATATATATATATATAACGAGAGAAGTATTGATGGATTTGATTGTGGGAGAAGGGGTTGAATGATTGATTGTGGTGTGGGGCACCAGGTCCAAGTTGCAACAAATATTCTTTGTCTGCTACATGATTAGAGTTCATTCTTGACCAACGTAACTTTGTGCCAACGTAATTCCGTGCTTTAATATGCATCTAGCCGCATCTTTCCCTTCTTGTTTGTTTTGTCATTCAAATCCCTCTAAATCTAAATCCTCCGCTTAGTCAAATTTATCCAATGACCTTTTCATTTCATGTGTATCTCCCATTTTAATACCCGGAGATGTAAATATTTTCCATGTGTTGTGTTGTTAGATTAATTAATAAAATTCTATTTTATTAATGCTTGAAATATTATTTTATGTATCAAATTAACATTTAGTTCACAAGAACTAATGTCATTTTGTACCCATGTATTATTTTAAAACATACTTTTATTTATTCTATTTACCTTGTCAATGAATATTCATTATTGTATTTTTACCTAAGTGAATAATTCCGATTGAAATATATTATAATTTTAATTCGAATGTTCTTCGAATTGCAATTTTTCATCCTATTTCATAATTTTCTCAATTTTAATATGTAATCACACAAATGTAACTAATTTTGCTAAGTCAGAAGGCTGAGTGTTTGTAAAGATCCATTTTCACCTAGATTGGGGACAATCAGGTAATCGTTATTTTCCACACTTAAATGTGCTGAGAGAAGGGATTTGATCTCGCCTTGATCATTTTATCTTCCTTTACGTCAACAAACTGCGTTTCAAGAGAACTGTCATTTGGCTCTTTAGTTCAATTTGTTTATTACAAGGTGGTCGTGCAGAGGAAGGCATTTTAAAGGAATGACCTTGGTCCGACTGGCGATAAAATTCCCAGGAGAAGGGTTTTTTAGGGGGGGGGTTCCTTAACGAGGGGGGAAGGAGTGGCTTTGAAGAGTGAGAGTGAAGTGGGGCTCGGAAGTACAAGCGATCCTTGAGACAGGATACCGGAGATATTCTGGATGAACAATTGAGGTTATTGGTGTAAAAAAAGCGTTCTCTTGAAGAACATAAAAAGGGGGGGAAATAAATTATCACTGACGTGATATCTGGGAAGCAAGAACCGATTCTTGTTGAACGGGCTTGAAGAACAATGACTGATCTAAAGTTGTTCTCTTTCTGAACAACAGGGGAGCCCTGATGACTTAGCGTCTCGAGGGGCACGAACCTTGGAACTCAAGGATATTTTCCTCTTCTGGGCAATAGGGGGGTTCTCAGGGTAGAGTTCCTTGGTGCCCAAGGGAGACCGGATTGGCGTGATGCCTCGCGAAGATAATCGGGATCTACTTGTAAACGGGAAATTCTATCGCATAAATAGACGGAGACAGCCCCTCGGGATTGGGGACAATGGGGGACTTCCATGGAATGTCCCGGTAGTGCTTGGAAAAATCTTATCTTCCCATAAGCCTAATTCAATCTGGCCAGATCGACGCCTTGATTAAACTTGAAGCGGGGGAAGATGATACTCGGAAATGATGGGGTATAAGAACGCCGTTCTACTCTCTCTCTCGCAGGAGGCACATGAGAAGCATGAGTTTCAATATGTGATAGAATCGAGGCACGGCCACCTTAGGCAATTCTATCACAATAATAAATGACATTAGTTCTTATGAACTAAATGTTAATTTGATGCATCAAATGTTAGTAAAGTAAAATAATGATTAAATATTTATACAAAATGATTACGTAAAATTTGTTCAACGTGCGAAATAATCATTAAGACGGTATTTACGCGATAAAGATTAAACATACGGGCTTGAAGAACAATGACTGATCTAAAGTTGTTCTCTTTCTGAACAACAGGGGAGCCCTGATGACTTAGCGTCTCGAGGGGCACGAACCTTGGAACTCAAGGATATTGTCCTCTTCTGGGCAATAGGGAGGTTCTCAGGGTAGAGTTCCTTGGTGCCCAAGGGAGACCGGATTGGCGTGATGCCTCGCGAAGATAATCGGGATCTACTTGTAAACGGGAAATTCTATCGCATAAATAGACGATACATTTTGAAATACCCGGTCACTTTAACCTGATTGTATCACTCATTGTGAGTTGATTGATTGCACACATTTCGTATAAATGATACAATGAGAGAGTAAACCTGAATAGAGTCAGTTTGAAGAAATATTAGTTAACCTAAATAAATAATATGGCGAAAGAAATAGTTGAAGAAACTTGCATAGTTTGAATAAATAAAATTAGAAAAACCATATGCGTTTCATAGTCGTGCATTTTAAAGTTTACTCTGCTAGTCAGTATATTAGGTAAAAAACGTCGAGGTAGCATTATGTGAATGCCAATGAATGAATCAATGGCGCGTTGCCATAGGTAGAATTATGTGAATGTTAATTAATGAATTTATTGCTCAAATAAATCGATGGCGCGTTACCATGGGTAGCTTTATATGAATGCTATTGAATGAATCGATGGCACGTTGCTATAGGTAGCATTATGTGAATGCTATTGAATGAATTGATAGAGTGTTGTCATAGCTAGCATTATGTGAATGCTTTTGAATGAATTAATGGCATGTCGTCATACCACTGTGTGAGTGCGAAGAATAAATTCTAATCAATTAATACAACGTGAAGCGCCTAAATAATTTAACGATCTAGGAAGTCGGCTATAAATTGAAATTGTCGAATTTGCGTTACTTATTAAAAAGCGATGTGAGTGAGAGTGGGAGAGTTACGCGGTGCAGACATTCAGCGTCCCATTGAGTTGGGTTGGTGCTTCGGTGAGATTAATGTATGCAAAGTTGGATGGGGTCCATGGTTGTAATTCGTGAAGGGAATTCGATAATGGCTTCAGAAATTTGATGGTTTCGTAAGATGATAAAATACACTCCGGTTGTCACCACTTGTAGCAAGATGAATCGGTTGATACTTGTAGGGAGAAAATTAGTTGATGGATTTGATTGTGAGAGAAAGGGTTGATTGATTGATTGTGGTAGGGGTCACCTGTTCCAAGTTGGAACAACTATTCCTTCTCTGCTACATGATAGCGATATAATTTCCTGAAATATAATTGAATCAACCTTTATTAGTAAATTCGCAAATTTTAATTTAAGTCCTGGCTTAACTAAACTTGATGGTTATTTTTGAAATTATATTCTCAATGTACTGTTAAAACTTTTAATTCGAGAATAGATATTTATATTAATCTTTATAAACAATTTAATTTTATTTTGTGTGTATCTATGTAGACTTATGTTTTGTCAGTATTTATTTCCATTTGAGTAAAGTCTTGAGAACATTTGTACTTATTTTACCTTGGTGTTTAGATCCTGACCTGTGAGGTTAATCTCTTGTTAAGATTTTTCTCTCTCTTTAATTAACTAAGCGGTATTTTAATCCTCTTGTCAACTTTTAGTCTTTTGAATTTAACTGATTTAATGATCTTATTTTGTATTTATCTTCGCTCCTCCTAAGGTTTCCATTTCATATTAATTCATTTTGTTGATTAGTTTTTTGCTTTTTTGTGGGCGTTTCCTCTCCTCTCTATCATCCTTATAAATATTACAATTTTCAATACTTGTTATTCCTTGAATTTAATTCGAAATAAAGTTCTAAAGTACTTGGAATCCTCGTATAATTTTCCTGTGGGCTTTGTTGCATTTATAGCTACTCACGCAATACTCTGTGAATTTTCCATAATATATATATATATATATATATATATATATATATATATATATATATATATATATATATATATATATATATATATGTATGTATATATATATATATATATATATATATATATATATATATATATATATATATATATATATGTATGTATATATATATATATATATATATATATATATATATATATATATATATATATATATATATATATATATATATATACCATCGCAGGACTTTCGCCATTTTTAATTTCTTTCAAAGTCATTTAGATTGCTGAGAGATAGATGTAAAGACTGGGTATTGACGAATATAAATCAGTATACTACAAGAATGAAAACACTTACGTCAATATACACATAATACAAGAGTCTCAGACAGAAATTTTCAAAAACTTTTTTACCCTGGCCTTATTTCTGTCTTCTCTGTAAAGAATTGCCTTCATTGTGCCGCCCTATGCTCTCTTTGATTCTAGTGTTCTTCTAATGTCCCATTCTCTTGCCTCTAAAAAACTTCTGTTTCTTGTCTCATTGCTCATTCGCTTCCAATTTTCTCTTTCTTTTGTACTATATGCATATATACTCTGCTATATAAGGTTTCTGAATCTTTCTTTCTCTCTTCAAAATTGTTTTGAAAAGCAAAGAATAAAAATATGGCGAAAGCCCTCTGGTGGTTGTTGTTATCACCCTAAGAACTTGTATTCGCTCTTTCTTTGTATATATATATATATATATATATATATATATATATATATAATTACAACGGATCGTAGGGTAAGTATATAAAACAAAATGATACCGCTTCCTTCTATAGCCGCCTAGGGAACGCCCTAGTTGACACCAGTGAAGATCAGGTTTCAGTTACCCATTTCTATGGACCATCTGTTGTAATTGTCTATATTTGTCACTGCACCACTGTCCCTGATATAAACTGTTGATAGGGCAATGAAACCATATTTTGGAGGTCATGTCTTGAAGTAGTTGTTCAAAAGAAAGCCTGTGAGATTTAGGTTCAAATTTTGGTGTTTGTTTTGAGCTGAAGGGATTCTGGTCTGTACGAAGGCAAGAATTCTGGGTATGAAAAGGGAACAGTAATGGGTATATAATTTCTTTACCACTCTAATCCTCTCTTAGGTGTTCAGAGAAACAAAAATGTAAATCTTACAAGCGCCATCGGCAGAGACAAAGTAAGAGATGTTTCCATAACTGACATAAAGAAAAAAAAGAGGAACAACAAAGGTATTCAAAACTACAGAAGAAAAATTTGCTATTAGTTAAAGGAATGACAACAATGAAGTTCTAGTTGAAACAAACAAAACAGACAGTACTTCATTAGGCATGGGCAAATGCAATAGCTGTTCAAAACAAAAGAAGCAGGTACTAAACATTGCACAACCAGCTGTAATTTAAGATTTTAATAATGGAATGGGAGGGGGGGATTTATTTTATCAATTTAGAGCCAAGTACAGAGTGTCCTTTTGTAAACGTGCCTGGGTCAGCAAAACAACATAGTTAGTCTTTCTGAGAGATATTGTGAGCATTCTCTTGAAGCCAACTGAGAAGGCATGTGAACTCATTCTAATAAATCTTCTGGAGTTTGTGCGGTATGATGGGATTGGACACAATATTTTTATGAGTGATAAACAGCATAAGGGTGGCGTGTGCGAAAACCCCTCAAAAATAGAAATGCACAAAATGTGATGTTGCTCTTCATTTTCCATGTTGGTTGCAATACTGCACAAAAAGGCAAGGAATTTTTTTAATATAAATTCATAAATGAGAAAATACATTATCAAAAACTAAGCTGTAGTAGAGTAAATACCAATTGCATATTTAATTTTTCCTGTCAATCATATTTTTTTAAAGATTTTTTTCGGGAGGTATTTATATGGCATAAGTATTTGCTGTTTGTCTGTTCGTTTGTTTTCTTGTCATTTAAGGACATACATCAAGCATATTAAAGTACTCAAGATTTGTTTAGTTACCCTTCCCTCATTAAAGCAATAAAAAACAAAACACATATACATAACCTAATGTTTGCTAAAGAACAGGTCTTCATGGTGTTTCTTTAAAGAAACACTTCATTACTTGGAAATTTACAGACTGATCATTTAAAGATTAGGTATACATCGCTTTTAGGTGCATTTTAATAAGATACTCGTATATATATATATATATATATATATATATATATATATATAAAATAAATCAATTCTGGTTATTAAAAAAGAGTATCAAGCACTCGTGGGTTAATGTAATGATGCTTACATACAAAACTATCCAAAATGATCAGACAGAATGTATTTCTATCATAGAATCTTTTAAAACTTTTGCCACAGAAAATAAAAAGCTTCTATAACACTAGTCAACAATGAATTTGCTACTTGGGTATTAGCTTGTGATTTATGCTAAATCGAGTATGCTGATTCCGAATCTGTAATCAGAATCGTTCAAGCACGTAAGATTGCTGAGTTGCATATATACACTGTAGCTACGCATATAGGCAGTGTTGCTTCAGCTACCGTAGTGAGAGGATGTGTTATGTGCGTTTGGTTCCTGCGTTACGCTCCTGCTTTATTACGTTGTCAAATTTAGCCATTATAGTAGTAAGGTTGAAACGGTATTTACATACAGTGATCAATTGCATTTTCTTTCAGATTTGTCTCTAAATTAATTTGTAAATGAAATAAGATTGTACAAAAGTATATACAGGATATATACAAACTAAGTTGAAAACATGAATCGGCGAGGATGTATAAATTGACCAGAAAACATTTGTATATCTGTAGAAGATATACCCCAAGCAACCAGCGGAAAGATTTAGCTAAAAGAGTGAAAACTGCATACAATTATTATTTTGGTTGTAAAGTTTGTACCAAGACAAGCTCTGGGCACCTCAGAAATCTTGTACTGTGTGTTATTGGGGGCTCACATGGTGGTTAAATGGCAAACGGAAGGGTATGCTTTTTGCTGTAACAATGGTGTGGCGTGAGCCAACAAATCAGGTATTTGATTGCTACTTTTGTATAACAAATATTGCAGGATTCCCAAATAAGAACAAGTTAAAAATTGTATATCCAGATTGTAAGTAATCTATAAAGCCAGTACCCTATAATATAGTGATGCCAATCCCAGTTTCTCCATCAGCTAGTGCAGTTAAAAAGAAGTGGGGGATAACAATGACGATGAAATGTATGAGGAGGATTCTAAGGAAAAGAAGATCCAGTTTATAAATCAAGAAATATTGAATGATTTGGTGAGGGATTTGCCATCGTCAAAGGAGAACGCAGAACTTTTGGGCTCCAGACTACAGCAATGGAATCTTCTAGAGGACGGTGCAAAAATATTTACTATCCATAAACGCCATGAGGCCTTAGCTGCTTTCTATAAGAAGAAGATGGTGCTTGTTTCTGTACTGATGTTAATGGCCTCATGAATCAGCTAGGATTCGAGTATTTACCTGATGAATAGAGACTATTCATCGATGCAAACACTGCTAGCCTCAAAGCTAGCACCTATTGTTTGGATGAAAGAGACATATGAGTCAATGAAATTTATTTTGGAAGGTGTTCATTACTCGCATAATAATTGGAATATCTGTGATGATCTAAAGGTAATTTCTTTACTTCTTGAACTACAGCTAGGATATACAAAGAATATTTGCCTCTTATGCCTATAGAATAGCCGTGAATCCAGGAATAATTATATTGTCAAAAAGTGGCCCGAAAGAGAAGAACACATAGTTGGCCGATACAATGTAAAGCACATGCCTTTGGTACATCCACAGATCTACGTTCAACCACTTGATGTAAAACTTGGCCTTATCACAAATCTTGTTAAAGCAATGGCCCAGGATTCTGATGGATTCCAGCATCTCAAAGAGAAATTTGTTTCAAAGAAACCGATTCTAAACTTAAAGCTTGCATTTTTGTAGGGCTGGAGATCAGACAGGGAGTTCAGAAATAAACTAACTTTATTCGACTTGGCAGCATGGGATTCATTCTGTCCATGTAGTGAAGAACTTCCTTGGTAATTATAGTGGACAAGATGCTAAAAGCCTATCAACGAATGGGGTGCGGATGTCTCTTAAGATGCATTTCTTGCACTCGCCTCTACTTTCTTTCCATCTAATATGGGTGATATTAGTGACGAACATGGAGAAAAGTTACACCGAGATATCGCAATGATGGAAAGCAGGTATCAAGGCCGCTTTAAGGAAAACATGATGGGTGACTACTGCTGGTTCATACAACGGGAGGATCCTATATCCACGTACAAACGCAAAAGCAAGAGTCTCAAACATTTTTGAAGAAATTTACAGTTAGGTGAGTACTATCTCTTTTATATGTAATACATATCTTGTCTGGTTCTGCAAAAGGACATACATAATGCCAAATAAGGTGCCCTGATTCTAAACCTTTGCTCAGAAACGTCTCATTCTTTTCAAACTCGTAATAATTATGTATATCATTAATTTATCCAAGGTGACAAAGTGAGCCATAAAACCTAGTTGCATAACGCAAGAACCTTACGAGCTAGGACAAATCTGAGCACAGATTTGGAATCAACGCACCCAAATTATCTAGATACAACACATATTCAAGTAGCAGAGACTAAGTTAAATTTGTTGGCTAGTGTAATTGATGTAGAATCACTTATAGGTATACACAGATCATAGCAATGGTTATTAGTATATAATGATAAATTATCATTAAAAAATATAGGTAATTAGTATTTTGTCTGGAGGCGATTATTTTTGGTAATGCTTTGACATATGTCATAGGAAAGAACCAAATATTTATACTCTTGTGCACCAATAATCTTGTTCCATTCATCTTGAAAAATTTCCCCGGGTTCTTGAACTATTTTCAGATTCCTTCCTTTAGATCTCTCTTCGAGTGCCTTCCAAACATTTTAATATGATTCAGACCCAAATACTGTGTAAGTAAATTCATAACAATGATGTTTTCTTCGTCTAGGAAGATATTCACTGACGTATCCGTTTGCAAAGTGGCGTAATTCTTCATGAAAAGGGTAAGTTGGGTTTTTGATTCAAGTCGGGGTTTTGACATCAATACACGCTGTCCCAGCATTAGTTTGTACACTTGGGTATTCAATGTGTCTCGAAATCACACAAGTAGCTTAGTGCCTTCTATCGATATCAAACTCGAGATCATAACACTTCCTAAGTCAAACTTCACACAATTTTGTTGCATCAATAGACACTTTTTGCCTGTTTTGCGAAATAAACTTGGCTCTGTTAGTCATTGATCCATCTACTATGCTCACTGACGAATGAGCATGATGAGACTTCCTGTTCTCTTTAGTGAGCAATGTCTTGATCGTGGATCTGTGAGAGTGAAGATTGTATTCCTCAAGCCGAAGTGACACAGTCGATGTGTAGACATTGATGGCCAAAATATTTGGAGAAATGGCTCAGGAGTCTTGAAACCTTCTAGCAGTTGTCTTAATAGTTAATTTACCCGCAGTTAATAAACCGATTTTGTCATAGGCTACACATTAGAAGCCTTTGATATTTTCTGATTGAAATGCCATCTTGTTTGTGTAACTTTAGGATCGATTTGTGACTCTTGGATTCTCCCTGGAAAAGTTATAGAAGATGTTATAGAAATATAGGCGTTCTGTTCTTTTTGGTACGTACTGTATATTACACATGTTAGCAATTCTTAGTTTAGAAATTTTAAAATTAAATTCTCGTCTTTGGGATAAGGGGCACTTTTAAATTTGGTTCAATGGTAATCGTTATGGTCAAAGAGCGTCCATTACGTTTAAAATTTTGACACGCTCTCATTATATCTCCCTATCTATTAGTATTTACAAACATATATCATTATACACATTCATTTGTGGGCATCCAGTTCTCAATCTCACCTTAATGGCGTAATTTCATCTCCATTTCAACTTTAATTGTGAAATTCTCGTAGGCTCAGAAAATAATCCCTGGCGGGAGATGTGTCGATTCTCGCAATATAGATATCTCATTCTCAAGGTAAATTGATTTATATATTCATGTTGTAACGGATGTATCCAATCTACTATTTATGTCCACTTTAATTGGTTAGTTTTTTACTGTTACGTTTATTTTAATTGCCTTTGATTGATATAATTTCCTTGCAAATATTTTCTGATGTACTTAAGAGTACCTCAATAGTTGTATGTTTTTTCATTACCATAACGTTCATTGTAGTATTTACCCTCGGTTATGTGTCATTTTCTTAGATTTATAGTATTACATTATTTTTCTTAGATATTTAAAGTTAATTTGTAAAAAAACAAACAAAGTAAACCATTGATTTTTTATATTATTTTATTTCAAATTTTATGCACTTTTTATAGTATATATTTTGTTTTAGCAACATAATTAGAACATAGTGACAATTATGATAATGCAATGTTTTATACATTCGTGGAAATTCTCTGTAGACTTTTAAAGTTGATTTGTGAACAAAACGCAAAACTATACCAGGGCTTTTTACATTTTTGCTAAAAAAACCTGGTGCCTAAGAACTGGTTTATATTTTTGAATCATTCGTATATAGATTGAATTAAATTCCAAGGTATTTTGGAGACCCAATCTATTTACCTACCCCCCCATCCAACTGAGAACATATCCTATAGTTGACCATGTATGAAAAATATACGTTTCAGTCCGCCATTAAAACAGATTTTAATGGAACTAAAGAAAACTGATTTCAAATTATAACTAAATCATATGTGAATCTTGTTTGTCGTGAACTGAGTTCAAACACTTAATTTTTAATAATTCTATAGCCATTTATATCACATCAGGTTTCAAGGTGGGGGGGGGGGGTCTGAAAGAACCCCCTATATCCCCAAAACGGCGCAATAGGTTATTATGATATTGGCTGGAATAAAAGGGCTTTTAATGAGCCTTAATTTCATATATGACAATCTAATGTATTAGGTTGATGAATAAGTTATTGCGTATTTTTTAATGTTGTGTTGATTTAAGTTTTGTTGACGTGATTTGTGAACATATTAAGAAACAATAATAAATAATGAGAGCAAAATTTGCAAATGTTGGGCTACGTCTCTTAACAGCGTTCATTATTGGGCTTTTGATTAGGCTACGTCTTAAAGTTGAGTAATAAGTCATTGCGGTTTATTTAAAAGTTGTGTTAATTTAATATTTGTTCTGTACCTTTAAAAGGGAATGTCAAGTTGAAAGAACGGCGCATTTCTTGACACTTGTTATTCATTTTCAATCGAGACGAGAACAATGTAAACGCAGCCAAAGCTCGTCACGAGCTTTATCAGAAAGAACAGCTCAATGGTGGTTTTCACGTTTCAATACAGTCATTTCAATCTTAATGACGAAGAACATTCTGGTAGCCCCATTAAGTTGGATGAAGATCGATTGAACGACCTTCTCAATGAAAATCCTCGTCAATCGACTAGATAATTGGCTGTAAAATTGGTGTGTAATCATAAAACTGTTTTGAATCACCTTCATTCGATGGGGAAAGTTCAAAAACTCGGTGCATGGGTTCCGCACGCTTTAAGCGAAAGCAAGAAACTTCAACGCTCCACGATTGCTTCAGGTTTGCTTGCTCGTCATAAGGCTACTCGTGGATATAAGGACAGATTTCTTCACCACGTCATCATTGGCAACGAAAAGTGGTGTGTTTATGTCAACATGAACCATCGAAAACAATGGCTTAGCCCTAATAAAAAAACACTTCCGCGATTAAAGCAAGGACTTCATCCACGAAAGACGATGCTGTGTGTGTGGTGAGATTGTAAAGGCATTATTATTTATGAGCTCCTTGCAAACAACGAGATGGTCAATGTAGAACTCTACGTTCAACAAATATTTCGACTCGCCGAAGCTATTCGTGAAAAGCGACCTCGTCGACGTTATGGAGTCCTTCTGCAACACGACCTAGCTCGTCCTCACATTGCTGACATGACGACAAAAGACGCCATCGCTTAATTGGGAAATCCTGCCGCATCCTCCATATTTACCAGACTTGGCTGCATCGAATTTCCATCTGTTCCGATCGCTTTCCGACAATTTGCACGGCGTTTCATTCAATACTGATGTAGAATTAAGACCCTGGTTAGAAGAATTCTTCGAGTGAAAACCCAGAGGTTTTATTGTAGAAGCATCGAAAAAAATAGATGAACGTTGTAAAGAAGTCGTGAATAACAACGGAGAATACATTATTGATTAAAGGGCATATTGTTATCAATTAAAAATGAAGTTTTTATAAAATTGTAATGGTAATGAATAAATTTGATAAAGCCGCAAGAACTTCTTCCTCAACCCAATAGTATAAAGTTGAAAAATGAATATGGTATCCCCTTAGGTAAATGAGGTGGAAGCAGAGATGCGTCTCTAGACTACCTCAACACTCCTTCTCAATTTCCACCTTGATAGAATCCGTGAATCTTTGCGCGCTGACTGGTTTGCTACCTGGTCGATTAGGTCTGGACGTTACTGTGCAGTTCTTATCATTGCTACCGTTTTGGACAGACAAATAATCGAGGAGACTAGTTAAAATAGGGAAACACAAAATCTGTTTAATTAGCCCTAAGTTGTGCACAATAATGATATTTCACCCAAGGCCAAAACGGTGAATTTTTTCTTCGTCAAATCAATGCGAATCATCTTCCTTTAAAACGGAGGTCCTTACCATCCAAACTAGCGCCAGAATTTCTTCCAGTTAGGATAAGGAATTGGTCAGGTCGCTTTTTGCTGAACCACATAATTGCGTTAACTACAAAGAGAATTGCAGTGGTTGCTGGGACAACTCCGTGACGGAAACTGGAAAACAGCTAATACAAAAATACAAAAACACTAATGAGCAGCTAAATGAAATGATCCGGTGTCTGCAATAGCATTCCAGCGCACGGCGGAGTGTGACGATATGAAGTGTCAAGATGCAAAACTAATCGGAAAACTGAAGATCAAGCAAACAGAGTTGTATAAGCTTGGCACTTGCTCAATGATTAATCACATCAAGTGTCACATCTTAATTCATATCTGTTACTACACTCTAAGGTATCATTACATTCATAGCATTAATGCTCTTATTACTAATATTTATTATTAATATTGCTATTGACATTTAGTATTTTCTTATTATCAGCATTAATATAATTTTTGCGCAATAGAACTATTATTTAGGTTATTTTATTACTATCTCTTTTACCCGCCATTTTCACGTAAAGTTCTCCATATCACTATGTAAGGCTGAACATCCCCCTATTGTTTCATTCTGTTCTAAGGAATGGTTTAGGTTTAATCGGAAAGTTCGGCTAATAATAGTAAAGCCTGGGTGTGCATTTTCTCCTTACATTAAGTCTCCTGAGCTACAAACCTTTCGTGATATATATGTATATATAAACAAGGTGGGTGAGGTATTGCTTTGCCTATTGACGGTTCAGGAAAAATAAATGTATTTTTTTATTCTGTGAAATATATTAGCCAAATTTGAGTCTCTTTTTCATCTTGAGATTTTCTGTCGATCTCATTCAATGAACCTTCCCTGTGGCCTCGATGAAGGACACTAAACGCCCTCACAACTGACCACATGCCTTTGATACTATCTCCGTTTTAGGTGCTTGAAGGCCTTGGTAATCTTGGCCCTCAGCTAGTCATTCGTAATGCAGCCGGATTTATTGGTCTCTCTTTCCGCCGAATAACACACGAAGAATTTGAGGGGGATTGCAGTCAAGCGAGTTGGGAAGACTAATATCAGGAGATGTGTGATCGAAGGAATTTTCCGACAGGCATGCCTGCTTTTACTTGCTGGTGTGGTAGGGTGCAGTGTTTTTCTGCAACACATAAGGCCTCCTCTATGTAGCTCCATGTTTAATCCAGGGCTTTACTTCTTTGCTCAAAAAACGGATGGAGGCGTTGGTAATCATCCTGATGCCCTGAGGGAAGAAAAAGGGTCGTTTGACGCCACTTTCACTGCTGACGATACCTAAATCCAAGATTATCGCTGTAGGTTTCATTTACATGACTCTGAGAATATCCTTGGGTGTGACAGTGAGTCGCCTGTTGTTCTGGGAGTTGACTTTTTGGTGTTGTTAGAAATTATTTTGGTCGGAGATCGTGGGAATGTCTAGCTCCAATGGGTGTTTTAACTTGTTGATCAGCTTCCTTGTGTGCTTCTCTGTTCTATATTCCTTGGCACAGTTATTATCCTTTCATCAGGTTGTATAAAAAGTAGTGAATGTCTCTCTGCACCACCAGCCAGATGAGCTTTTTATTCACAACTTTCTTTCTTACATTGGCACGTATCTACTTTCTGGGATCATTGTTAATGACCTCCTGGATTTAAACGACAAACTTTGGCGTTCTAATAGTTTCAGATTATTTACCATTCGTTTTTTTCTCTACTGTCGCCCGTGGCGAATTCTGAATCTTTTAGCTCCTTTTGACCTTTTCTACAATCTTTCGACAAATCTAGTAGTTTCTCTTTCTATTGAGGATTTGAGGAGGTCTCCGTCGTTTCAAAATCTCGGTGTACATATTTACCTATGTTCAATTATTTGCAAAATATGCTGCAAACCCTTTTATTATTTTAAGAAGAAAAAGACCAACAACGAAGGTAAAAATTACGCATCAGATTGAAGGTTAGAACTTTCGGACGAATATCGTCCCCACCTTGTATATCTATAAGGTGTCTCGTATGTCAGAACCCATATGGATTTATATTTTTATTATATTGCAGGTAAACTCTGTTAAGACTAGGCAATCATCCATTTTTATAAATAGAGAAATGGATTGTTACTTAGTTGGCTTATATAGACAGCACGATTCACTTTATTGGGACAAGCTTTTCCTTCCTACCGGCAAGCCCATAAATTACAACAAAGATTCTCATTTTAGGGATTATAATATTGAGTGTAAAGCAATTATAAGTATTAATACTTTTAAATAATTGATCGATATAGCAAAGAAAATTATTTCAGAATCTTAGACTCTCTTAATATTGTATCTCATACCGTTTAGGTGTAATTAGCTTTCGATAAATTTGTTGAATAAAAAAGTTCCTAAAGAAATAATTTACTATTGCTTTAGTTAATATAGATTCTATTTTGTGTCTAATAAAATAGTGATGAGATTTGTATACGAGCTTAACATTGTTGATGAACAGGCATTAGCACAGTTGAAGTTATGCTTGTAATGACGTTGGTGATACGTTCCTTTAGATGATTTATGTCACCATGGCCTTCAAGTGGCTTCAAGAATAGAAATCAGGGGGGGGAGTGATCTCGAGATCTGGAAGGCTACTCCACAGGACCATGCCGACCAATCCAAGTATCCGGAAACTGGTGATCCAAATACCGACGCACGTGAAGATCATAATGAGATTGAGCTCCATCTTGCTAGAAGTAAATTGGAAAGTTACCATCTTCGTTTAGTAGGGATGGAAATATTTCTTCTTGCAAAATGTTAAGATACCTTTTGACATTAAGATTTTCACTGGCAAAAATTGTTCCAATAATTCTGTCACCCCATATCCCGGCCGACCCCATCACTTTACTGGCACCTTGCATCTTCACCGGACTCAGCTAGTTAGAGTTAGCATTACTCAAATAACGTATGTCTTGCCGATTAACCTGTCCATTGACGTAAAATTTGCTCCATCAGTAAATAAAATCTTAGTTGAAAAGTTTGCATCCTCGTTCACTGTGGTTAATACCCATTCACAGAATTCCAACCGTCTGTCCGGGTCGCCTTGACTCGAATGCTGTGCCAGATGCAATTTGTATCGATACCATTTGTTTGCCCTTTAAAATGCGCCTGATACTCGATCTGCTGACACTACTTTCTGTAGACAACCGTCGTGTACTTGTTCTGGGACTCCGTGTAAGCGCTGTAAGTATCGTGTCTTCTTCAGTTGCTGTACCTCTTGGACCAATTCGCGGTTGATCTGCAACATTTCCAGTTTTCTGAAACTTTTAATAGGTTTTGCCACAGTGTCATGTGTGATGTTCGTTCCATGTTTTCTGTTAAATTTTATTGCAACTATGCGACTGCTTCCCGTCCCAGCCATCTGTGTGATTTCAATTCGTTGCTTTTTCGTCAAACGAATAATCTAGTGTATCTGAAACATAAAAAAAATATAAATTTTCCTATGGATGGAACATACGGTCCACCCTGTAAATCAGTGTTTACTTATTCAAAAATATATTCCTACTCTATGAATGACGTGTATAGAAGTATTGCGTATTCATTTGTTCTATACAACAATTGCTGACCAGCTTTGAGGGAATTAACACAATTATGATCACTTGTCAAATCTGCGCATTTTGATAGCTCTAAGCAAATTAGTTTCTTTCAAAGTGGGATTTTAAGATCTTTTCGTGTCTAATTAAAAATTTTCCTTTTGAGGAAAGTTTTAACGACGAAATGTCTCAAGAAATATAAAATGATTTAATGGGTTGGTTTTCACCATGAATAAAGGAATAATTTCTTATGAACTTAGTACCTCTAATCCATCAAATCAGGCGACGTGGGTAAAGAGTAAGATTAAGTAAACGTACTCGATTAAGTAAAATTTCGAAAACTATCAACATTATCGAGAATTGAAACAGCTGCTTTTATTATCGACGTCTTGTTAAACGCAGAATAAGTTTAAACGTCGAAATGTCTCAAAAGATATAAAATAATTTTATGGGTTGGTTTTCACCATGAATAAAGAAATAATTTGGTAGGAACGTAGTACTTATAAACGATCAAATTAGGCGACGTGGATAAAGAGTGAGATTAATTAAACGTACTTGATTAAGTAAAATTTCGAAAACTATCAGCATTATCGAGAATTGAAACAGATGCTTTTATTATCGACGTCTTGTTAAACGCATAATAAGAACAAATAAACAGAACTATATAATTAGGGTTTTACAAAATACGATCCCAAGAGATTTTATGGATATGTAAACAATCGTAAGTCAATTGTAGCGTGCTTCAGATCCCTTTATAATGTCGAGGGTGTCGACATACCTCTGGACCACGTGGTGAAGATCAAGTGATAATTCTTCAAATATTTTTAACGTTGAATATACCAAATAACTTCCTTTTAATTCAAGGCGTAATAAATTTTGATTTATTACACCATCAAATATTTACAACAGAAAATGAATTAATATATATACAAAAAAGTCTTAATTTCAAGTACTCGATAAAATAATTTTAATGGTCCTTATAGTATTAATAACTAAACTGTTTAGACCCATTTCTAAATTTTTAAAACTATTAGTGTGGGAATAATTCCTAAGTGATTCAAAGCGGCAAATTTAAGATCAACACTCAAGTAAGCATAAAGACTGAGTTCGGAAACCTGCCCATTACTCTTAACTCTTGCCATTGGTAATTCTTGGAGTCCATTATTGGAGAGAAGATCGTGGAGCATCTGGAGGCAAATAACTTAATAAATAAATCACAGCAAATGTTTAGACGCGGAAGCTCATGCCTTAAGAAATTCCTCTTTTTTATAAAAAAATGAATACAACGTTTGACTAAGATAAAATCACATATGTATTGTTACGACACCTTACCCTGGCCAGTGGTAAAAACTCTTTATCACCCCAGTTTTGTGGGTACATACACTTAGGTTTCTAGCCTTCGTTCTTTTTCCGGGACTTACCACATATTTGGTAAGTTTTAGAAACTTTACACTTTAGGGAAACTGGGTGAGGAATGAATCTTAGGTGATTCTTTTCAATGGTACAAGAAAAGACTCTTAAGTAAAAAGTAAATTGGAATTAAGATATGGAGATTGTGGCTTACTGAAATGAGAGCGCAGCAGTGGTATGGTGAATGAAAGCAGCTCATGAGGCCCTTCTCTACCTTCCTGGTCCTTTTTGAAATCCAACGCAAATATGATGTGTGAAGTGATCTTTTAGAAATGATAGTCTGAATGAAAGAAAATAATTTCTGCCTTCTTTACTGATTGTGGGAACTGAAGGACATTGATTGAGAAGAAGATCGCGGTCTTAAGTTTGTTGTTTTTAGCCTATAAACTAGCATATTCTCTCTTTGTCTTTTCATTACTGTTATTATCTGTAATATTATAACTATCTACGACTACATTTCATTTCTTTTTGATTACCTGCATTAATATGGTCATTAATTGAGAAAATTTCTAATACAATAAATTAAAATTGAGTGTTTGAGTGAAGAATCGTTAATAACATAGGCGAACATTATTTGGCTTAATTATATCTGAGAACTGTTTCTGGCTAATTTTAGGGCACTCAAAATAAATATGTCATTTATTTTTGCTTATCGAGTATATTTTATTTTCTACAGCCTATCTATTCTTGATCAGTCTCCATTTGATCCCCATTAAAAGCATTTATGCTATCACCTTAAGCCCATGATTTAATATATAATTGTTTGTATATATATAATAGTTTTGTTCTAAGTAATACCCGAAGCATTGCGTCATGCGGCCTGCCGCTATGCGCCGCATTGGGCACCGAGTAGTGTAGCTGAGAGTAGAGTTGCGGCAGCCAGTGAGTGTTTACTTATTTACTATTTCTTTATTCGTCGTATTAGAGATCATGCAAGACCACTGTTCAAAGAAAGTGGCTGAATAGTCAGATGTGTTTTGTTATATCTGTTGTCTCAAACGTGCCCAATCAATGGAAGAATATAATTAATTGTGCGAACAAGGTGTATTTTGCTTACTTCTAATAAACCTTCGACCATCAGAACAATTCGTGGACTCCATATAATGTACATATAGAATCCTTGTGTTGAAACGGTACGATAGTGGACGGAGGGAACGAGAGCAAAACTGATATTTTGCTTGTCATTAATTCAGGTCACAATAATAATTAACTCAGTATAAACCACATTACCCAAACCTAGATTCTTCACTTTGTCCAATTTAATAAATGAAGGTAAAAATCAATATTTTGAAGTGATTATGTACAGCATAATTCAACTTCAGAGACGTAATGTTTTAATCAGGTTAAATTGAATTAATTTGTAAGAGATATAGATATTTCATTAGAATCATCAAAACTTTTATGTTCACGAATACATACGAGTATGTACATAGGATTTAGTTCGGTATAGTACTAAAGCAACATTAGCGTAATAATTATTTTAGAAAATACTCTATAGTTAACGGCAATTAAACCTTTTCTCATAAAGTGTCAGCTTTTCTAATTGAAATGGGGGCGACACAAGGAGGCCCTAAATTAATGGTGATTATTTTAGACAGTTAAGTAAGAGCCTCATGTTTGTATTATTTCACACGAACAAGTTTTCGAATTAATAAGTTATGATAAATCACCTGGAACATCTGTATTTATCTTAAAATGCTTAACTTTGTACATGGTCAACAAGGAGAATACCCCTCCAAAACTAGGATTTTTTCTGCCTGTGGGGCAATAGATCTCAGAACAAGCATGAGACTCAGAAGAATCGTCCGATAAGAATATAAATCAAATTTGGAGAAATAAATATCATAAATCAACCACTAGTAGATCGAGATAAAATCATATTCCTTGTTTCTAAATTAAGCTAGATTTAATAAGGCAGAATGATAAAGCAGTACACAAAGAAAGTAACCTTTTCAGTACATATGGGCAAATTTCTTGAGCTCAGTTAATAAAAAATATAGAATGCCGTAATTGAGGGTTCAAAAATCCTAAAGCTGATTAAATATCCATAATTTACAAGTTTTGGGAATGATATAGAATTAAACAAATGAAAATGCTCTATTGCTATTGTGAATGGTTTGCTAACAAACTCTCAATCTTAAACTACAAAACTTTTATTGAAACCTTGCCTCAACATCTTTTAATCTGGATTACAGGATGATAAATAATGCTCAATTTATGACGAGAAATCTTGATCAATTTCTTGAAAATCTAGGTGACATAAGTGATGAACAAAGGGAAAGAATTTATAAATGTAAAAGCTATGGAGAAGAGATACCAAAAAAGGTATGATACTCACATGTTGACCGATTAGAGATAGATTAGAAAAAGAAAATCTCTGGAAATGGTGATTACTCGATAAACTTATAGACGAAAACTTTTCCTATGGGTGAAAGTTAATATAAGTAAACCCATGTCTATCGACCTTTTATTTTTACTTTATCTGAAAGTTTTTTATTTTTATTGATATTTTATTATAAGTAAATGTCATAAAAGTAAATAATACGATTACTTTGATTGTAAATTTCCTTATGATCGGGCGCATTTCGTGGTTATTCAGCTAAAAATACAGTAAGCAGTAGTAAAACATTTATGTGGTTTGAAAAACCAGTCATATTTGAATTCCGTGTCCCAAACTAAGTATAAGACCTTTCTCAGATCGTACTCATCTGAAACCAAGTGAGTAAATGTTGGCCAGTGTAGCTAATCAATAATTTATCAATTGTTACTTATAATGGTTACAACATTGTAACAGTAGCTTATCTCGACTAAATAAAGGTCTTGGACACCGCTCAACATAAAAAAAATGATAAAGTCAAAAGCGCAGGGGACAGGGTGCCGCAAGAGCTCATGCTAGCGAGTGGATACGGCGTTAGCCTTCCAACGTCGTGGTTCCGGTTTTGATTTTGAATTCGGCCTAAGCGGACACAAAATTCAGCGCACAGAGAGATTTGGCTACCGACTGGTGGACGCGACCCGAAGTGAGGAAGGCTTCCACCTTGCAGGCCTTTCTCTTGACATGCTACCATCCGCTGTAGTCGAGGGTATTGATGTTGGGCGAGTATGGAGGACAACTTTCTTCGACCACAAAGTTACATATGTTCGACCCCAACCACTCTTTTTATTTTCCGTGATACAGAAAGAACATGGTCTTGTAAGGTATAGTGCTTATGTTGAAATTTTTTTTTCTGACAGCTTCAATAAAGCTTAACAATGTCCTCAGCTAACATTGATAGAAGATAGACCGGCTTCTACTCGTCCTTTCCAAACAAACCCATAAATTATGAAGGAGATCAGACTTATCGATTGCGCACGGAGATGGGGTAAATTGAGTTTCTGAAGGTCTAGAATAGATTTTTGACAGTCTGTTTATTTTCTCGATATCATCGTTCTAGAAGTAATATTGCAACGCTGTAATCACGATCTATATTATATTCGTTGATCGTGCATAACAGAAATTGCTCGCTATAGTTATTTTATTTTACTTTCTTTGATGTGTATAACTTCATGATTATTATAATGATTTATTTTTTATAACATACATCGTCTTGTGGTAATCTTGTAAAAGCTCATCGAGTGGTAGGCCTTACCAAGTTCCATGAAGTCTCAGGTTTAATAACGTCTTTCATGCGCCGACGTATAAAAAAGATGAAGAATACATAATCATTTCTTTAATCGCAAAACGCATTGTTTTATGTCAGTTGTCTTTCATTTGTACATTTATCTAAAGGTTGCTTTCAAATGAAATGTTTCCAATGTTACTTCTTATTTTTAATATGTAGTAAATGTAGTTATTTTATTTTATTAAAATACAGTCATATACTCAGGAATTAGGTGCCTAGATATCTGATTTTCCAGAAGTAATAATATAGATAGAGAAATTACTATCTTTCTACTCTTTTTGTATAGTATTTGGCACACATATTCCATCTGCAAGAGTTTGGGGTTTTGTAATATTGGGCTTCATAATTTCTCGAAGAGATTTGCAAAAAAAGGAAACAACTTAAATTCCTTCAGGAAATATTTTTATACTGTTTTTAGAAAGTTCGCCCAGAAATTTCAGATAATTGTCTTTTTTTTTATCTGGTAAGGTTGTTATAAGAACAGTTTCTAGCTTTGCAGAGAGATTCACGTGTAAAATTGGTAATATAACCTAAATATTAAAATTTTAGCTTCTTAAGAAAACAAATCTTATCATCATTATAAGAAAGATTGCAAATGCAAAGAACGCGTGGACACATTACATAATTACACCCTACTTAGATAAAAAAAATTACTGGAAATTACTATAAATCCAAAAATGGAAGTTTTCCAACTCTATCGCCCTTAATAGTAAATTGAATTGAGTGCAAAAATGCATTAAATATTTAGTTTAAATTATGTGTTCAGATAAATAAACCTATAGAATAGTGTCATCAACATGTTTCAAATGATTCACTCTAAGAACCAAAGAAGTAGAAAGAAATAGTTCTCCAAAGAATTCTATAAGTATAATGTCCAAATTGCGAAAAGAGAAGATAGGTCTATGTTTTGTTTTTATTTATGTATTACCATTAAAGCTGAAGTTTTTAAAGCTAAAATAGTGATTCTGGTTTAAACCAACAATAATCAAGATGTCTTTTTAACTAATCTTCGAATTTAAAACGGTAAAATCACTAGAGACATTTGAGAACAAACGAAAGTCCATCAAAACTAAGCATAATATCTTTGGCGTAAGTCAACCTTCATAAATTGCATACGAATTTTACAAAGACTTTAATATGATAGGCTGAGATACTAGTAACAATAAGTGAAGGAACACTAGAAAAATATTTGGATAAAGGTTAGATGCAGCACCCTACATCATAGATAATGGGCAGGAGAGGAAAGTTATCTTGTGATATCTTGGAAAACTCGTAAGTATTTTAGATGGAGGGTAAATATACATTAAACTTCTTAATTAACTCGGGAAAACATTTTAGCAACAAGTTGAGGGCTTAATTAAATTTTGATTAAATAGTTTTAAGTGGTATTACTCGCACCTTAGAGTAGGTAGTTTCGTCAGAAAGGAAACTGTTCATCTAATCCAAGTAAGAAGAGCTCAAAATCATCACCTTATTACACTTATATGATATAAAATCCATAATATTTGTTATTTTTATGTTTCCAAATTGAATCTAAAAAGAGCTTGGGAAATAGTAGTTATTTTCTAAGATTTTTTTTAAGGTTTATTGAGGAGAAAATCATTTATTAGGAAAAAGTTAAGGTTAAGTGAAGTGCATCTTTTTCCAAAGTACTCAAATGATTTTAAAAATTGATTCAAACTAGAATTATTCGGGTTAAAGGAGAAAGTAAAACCACAGTCTAATGCCAATTTATCAAAATCACTAAATATTATCAGGCAAATTAATTATAAAATCTATATTATTAAATTTGTATTATGGAGAAGCGGCAATTAAATTATATAACTTATCAATATTTTGTTAAGAGAAAGTAGGGATGAAGTCTTACAATCATGAACATGATTGAGTAATCAAGTTTCGTGATTGAATAAAGAATAAGGTTTCATGGCTTGTAAATAAAAGCATAAAACTGGAACGAAATTTCTAAAATAAAAATAAATTACCTGATTTGATTGGTTCAATTTTGTTTTTAATTAATCTCCGAAAGGGATCACACACCATTTCGGACGAAATTTCTTAGAAGCAAATGGTTCGTGAGAAATTTAATCCGAATCTACTCTTCTAGGAAAAGTAATTGCAACTTGTATTTATGTACTCGGATAACAGTGTCTTTGTAATGGAAGAAGAATTGCCTTATAAAGTGAAAATGACATAACTTGTTGAGAAGAAAAATGTTTAAACCAGTGGAAATCATTATAAATATGTGTTTTCATCATTAACCACTCAATATGTTACACTTCCTGCAATAAAAAGTATATTGGAGAAAATATTCTTTTTGAACCATGTGTTTACAAAAACAAAAGGTAACCTCTTTCTAGGTAACTTAAACAGCTAGTTAGTGAAACAGAAGGAGAGGAAAATTATCGCAAAGGTTTAAATAGTGAAGAATTTATTGCTAGTTAAATAGTTGGAATTTAGACGAAGTGCAAAAGCATTTTCATCTTAAACGAAAAGACTTTCGATAATACCAAAATTCCCTACAATATTGAACACTTAATTTGAAATATGTGGAATTATAATATTTACTTTGTACAGTGGTGGAGAATTACTGATAGACAATTTTGTTTCTCCCATCACCAAAAATATAGGAGGTGCTATGGTATTATTTCTTTCCTAAATAGCTGGTTGCTATTTTGCCAAGAATTTAGTTGTTCGGAATTTATTCTTGTCAATAATAATAACCTCGATTTTATGGCGCTCTTCTAAACCAGATGGTTTTAATAAGGAGAAGAAAAGTTTTTCCTGTAAAATATTTGGGTGTTGTTACCACGAGGAAGTTTTTATTCGGCGAAAAAAATAGGCGAGGATATGTTTAGTTTGCTCCCAAGTTAGTCCCAAGAATACGAAAAGTAATGCACAAAACAAGATAGTGGCATTATGGTTGGGCTTGCTAATCCATAAGGCGCAATGTCAATCCATGAGGCAGTCAGTTATTTATTCATCTCCTTCACTTCAAATGAACCACATTGGAGACCGTCGTTTGTTGTGAGCAGTAACAGCCTACAGGGAACAGCGCGCTGACAACTGTCGTTCATTAAACCTCGCCCTGCTTTCCGGCCAGTGGAAAACAAAGGGCTAGGTAAAAGGGTCTTGAAGATGGATATTTATGCAGCCTTATGAGATAGGTGAAGAAAGGGACGCTCATCCGCCATGACCAAATATAACTGCCCTAGTCGATGCTCAGAGAGATGGAACTACTCCGCCTTTAAATTTGTTCTATTTAGAAAAAGAAAACTCATTTAACATTTGCACTGTCTTGTGGTCATGCCGTATCATGGAAAAGGTTTTAAGAGATGTCACAGAGTAAAGTTTGGTGTCAGAGTCTCTAGGGTGGCTCGTTGTTACCTATAGCTTTCTTTTTAACATTCCTGCGTATGCCTTTTTGGTATAATCTAATAGCCTTGTTTTTCACTGTGATCCGTCAACGACGGTTAGATGAGGACCTATGGCATAAGCAACAACCCGTCCTCCAGATTACACTACTTAGGTTTACATACGATTAGAATCAATCAAACATGGCGATCTTTGAACGATGGATGCCTACATTGCACTTAGATAATAATAACCCAAGCCAAAATTGGGACGAGGTTTCAAATTTAGAATGGATTGATTCAATATTTATTGATTAGAGATTCATGAGGTTTGTGAAAACAACGTACTGGACTCAATTTTATCTCAATGGCGATTCGAAAAAGGGATAAAGCTATTTGAAAAGGGTGATATGTATCTCCCAGACAACTGCTCACGCCTTTTTTCGTTCAAGATATTCAGAAATTTCAGAATTAAACTCCCCTTTACGCGGAAAACTATGTGGTTACGCATGAGGGAACAGTCCATCCGGAGCATTGCTAACACAGCAAACATCAACTAGAGGCCACAAGATCAGTCGATTCCTAAACCCGCAGCTCTCAAATGACAGACCAGCGATTGATTGCTGATTCAGGATAGGCATTCCTTACAAAGTTGTACTAGGCGTTGACAACGTATCCCATATGTTGAAAGGCGAACTGGCGTGGAAAATGTTAGGCGCCTTTTTGCTTATGGGTCATAAAGGGAAAGTGTTTAATGATAATGAAGAATCTGATAATAGAAAATACTGGCCTTAATACCGGAGCTGGTCTTTATAGAAGTAATGCAATTTAAATTCTTTTGTTTTACTTACTACAAATGCTATTGTCTGGTTAATTTATATTCTAAGAATTAAGGGCATAATGAATAAAAACTGACGTTTACTCTTTTGTATTTTGTAAAATACCCCCCTCCCTGATTTATACACTCCTGCATTCTATTCGACACAGTTTTTTCCTGATTATAATGTTGAGATCCTTATTTCATTCTTAAACTATTATACTCCAAGGGTTTTCTGTCGGGCTCAGGTCTGCTCCCTTTGGGGGACGATTGAAGAAAATAAATTATGGATGATTTTTAATGCAAAAATGAACAAGTCGACTCTGTAACCATGAGCGGTGAGAGAACTTTCAATTTCTACAAGTTCAATGTGACCGTGGTATGAAAAAACCCCGATAAATCCATTCCTAATCCTTCTACTCTACGTGTCCTCATTTATACGGTTAGAGTGAGAAGGGGATGGGGGTAGCAAAGGCCGAGTGGGCTATAGCCTAGAGCTCCACGTCTGAAATGTCCCAGCACCCTCAGATAACGTTGAATTCACTAAAAATAATACGATTGATCAAATTGTTGGAGTAAAGTGAACTGTGTGTCTGTAACACACTAAACAACATTGTGTGTAACAGCTTGAGAATCCAATAAATATAAATATTACGTTATGGGTGAAACAACAACCTTGAGAGACATCGTTTTCATTAGATAATCAGATTTCCTGGTCTATTTTGGTGTTTAATTATTCTTAATGAGTTATGGAATTTACACATTGTTGTGGATTTGCAAAAGAAGAAAGCGACGTTCCATGAATTGTTTACATTGCGAAATATTTAAATTGAAACGTTTTTAATGTTATCTTGCTAAAAAATATTAATCATTTTTTTATATTTGTCAATTTATTATAATAATTGTTTGTTTTAAAATGTATTTTCATATATATATATATATATATATATATATATTCTATTAATTATACTTAATATTTGAATGGATACTTGTATTTTGGGGTATTCACACCCTCTGAGAAATCGCCGACAAAATAAGTGGAGTAAGTTTTTAAGGCATAGTGTTTTATTATTTCAACATGTGAAAGATTAACAATTATTAATTTAACTATATTCCATTATCAACTTTTTGGCGTTTGTATATTGAATGTTTTCTTATTATTTTGATAAAAGGAAATAATACAAAGTACAATGGAATTATTTTGTTGTGGAAATAACATCATAGCTATTCGGCCGATTATAACGAAAGTTTAAACCCTTATATTGTATTACATTCTCTTTAGAATAATATATTTGCCAAGGTCCTCTCAAGGTTATCCCGGGAATTATATTGTTTTGGCAATAACACATAACTATTTGGCAGATTTTAACGAAATTTGGAACCTGTATGTTGTTTTACATTCCCTTTTAAATGATATAATTGTAAATGTCCTCCCAAGGTTAGTCCGGGAACTATTGAAAGTTTTGAAGGTCGTAAGCTCATAAATCAGAATAAGTGAGAGCACGCGATTTTGGTTAGTAGACCTTGTTAAGTCTATTATTGTTTATATTTATACTTGTTTGAAGATTTACTCAACTTCAATCTCAATTGCGATTGCCTTTGGTTTCTCTCGTGAAATGTCAACACTGCTTTCATTTTGTTTACCAATTGTGCTCCTCTTCCTTCATCCTCTATAATGATTTGAAAGAGGGCCTTCGTGATTCTGTCTCACAATCCATTTTTTTTAACCTTATGTCGACGCACTTCCAACTCTCTTCAAATTGAGGCGTAAGATTTCATCTTATTTTTCTTCTTTCTATGAGCTGCTTTTTGGGCATCGTAGAGTAGAGATATTATCTGTCATTTTAACAAGTTTATAAATTAACTATTAATAAAACATTTAAGAAATAAGCAGCTTACATGAACTATAAAGAAAGGTAAATTACTTAGGCCTGAATTGGAAAAATTGAAATCCTCTACTCATTCAAGTATAGTACAAACTTTTAGCGTAACCGCTCAAACAACAGAAGGGGAGAGTCCCTCCAATGACCTGCGGCGTTTCTGTGATATGATGATAAATGGTTATTGCATTGATGGGTTCCCATGGTTCAAATCACTTAGAGGTGCCTTTGAATGGCTTAATGAAGCTTCGGCCACTAGATGGCACCACCCAGCGGTAAATCTGCGGGCAGATTGGAAATTTCCAGCGTGAATAACCCTATGTCCCATGGTATATGGGTCATTTTATGGCTCTAAAGGAGTATAATTGAATTTTACTCCTTTTGAAAATTGAACTTTACTCCTCTTGAAAAAAAGCGAGCCGAGACTAGGCACTTCGCCGCAGGTAAAAAATAGGGGATCAATTTCACAAAGGTAATTTTGGTGGAGCGTAGTTAAAATTTATACATCTTCAGCCAGCATACTTTTTGAAAAAGGAAAAATATTGCGAAATAGGTAAAGGACAACTACAATATATAGAAATATTATTTAACACGAAAACTGAAAAAACTGTATTTTCACTAATTAATTTAGAGGTCGCACTATACAAGAAGTAAATTTATATCCAATTATAAACACTATACATTAAGTTTATATGCAGTCTGTCGTAGTATAGGAAGGACCGAGTGATGGAAGGAGTTCGTACGTATGGGGTGTTTACGTAAAACCAAAAAAAACCCTCAGTGATTAACGTTATATCTCTCTAATAGTGCTATATATGTTTATTATTATTATCTTGATTATTGACTTCTTTAAACTTTGAGGGTTGCTTGAGCCATACTTAGCGTTCGGAGATAGAATAAAAAATTTGTTAAAACCACCTAAAAATTTAATAATAAAAAAAAAAATACACATCAACTAAAGAAATACACACTAAATTCACAGAAAGGAGTTAAATAATTTTTAAGTAAGACTTTTTAAATTGACCTCTCGTAATTATAGTGAGGGTTAACCCACCGCTCACTTTAATATAAAAAAATGCTAACGGCCTCTACCGGCCGGATACGGGAGTTTAAATGCCTTTGTCCCCATTGAAACGGGTTTGAGTCTGACCTTGAACTCAATGAGCTATGTCACCTCAGGAATCAGTTGTCTGGTTGACGCGTGCATCCGCCAGATGGTTAGTGGGGGCGGAATAGCTTTTAAAGCCACAGAGGACTTTGGGGGAGACACACGCCTTCGGCAGGAAGTGATATCACTACGGGATAGTGAGAGAATGTTCCTTTCTCCTCTTCGGATTACTCTGAGGAATAATTCTCACTAGCTAGCGATGCGCCAGGAGGGAATCTTTTGACTCAGGGAATCTTCTCAAGGGCGAGGAGTATCCCTGTGCTTTAGGCTGCACCGGGATAAGGAGGAGGTTTCTCTGACGAGAGTAAGTTGAACTTGATTCTTCAATCAAGTTAACTTAAAGTTCGGTGTGACCACCGAGAACTAGCTCGAGGATGAGCTTCTTCTTCTTAGTTCCAGTCTTCCTCAAGGGCAAGGGCTATCTATGGACTTTGGGCTACACCAAGATAGGGGAGGGGGGTCTCCGACGAGAGTAAGTTAAACTTGATCAAGTTAGCTTAAAGTTCGGTATGATCACCAAGAACTAGCTCGAGGATGAGCTGCTTCTTAGTCCCTTCTCTTGGTATCCCGAGCCGCTTGCCGGGAACTTCGTAGCCTGCTGACTCACGTATTCTACCTCGTTTTTCCAAAGCTTTTGGTATATATACGTCCTCACCCCACTGGGGTAGGGGTAGGAGGGGGGAAATTTGTGGATAGACCGCATGAAGGTTCCTCCTCCAACGGTTTTTCTAAGGTGGTCGTACCTCTGGTCTTGAGGGAGACGCGTCTCCAATTTCGCCCTTGAGTTGAAATTGAATACCCGTTCTTAGGGGCTATCTTTCAGTTTAGTTTTAACCGTTCTGGTTTTCATCGGGACGAAGGGTGAGGGAGCTGTGGTTACGAGTTTAGGCTATGTCGTCTACACTGCCAAGATGTTTGTGGTGAACGTCACGTGGCTCAACTGAGAGAGGAGGGAGAGTATTGATTCCCCTACACAGTCCATTTACGGTATTTACAGTAGACCATTCTTCTATACTTTGAGATTCACTTTTTATTATTGAAGAAAACTATAGGCTGGTGTTAGAACGAAACTATTCACAGAACTCTATTTGCTAAATTATGTGTTGTAAATAAGTAAATCCATGAGCGAAGTTTTTTGAAAAGTTAGAACATAGATCAACCTGCAAGTGTAGTAACTATGAAAGCCCTTTGACCTCGCATACACATTTTGCTCTCTTGGCTAGATGTAATATGCAGCGTATAGGCACTGCGGAACTGCAGCACCCCCTATTTCCACTCGATATTATCGATACCATTCATTATAATGATTCCTTTTTTCTTTTATTCTTTCTTTATACTTATACATTATATAATCGTTAAGTGCAATGTCAGTAGAAATTCCCTAATTTCTGAAAAAATACAAAAATCCTTGTATAGTACTGTGCACTCAACAATTCCAGCGAAGCGATGTTTGGCTGTTCTGCGCATGCCCACATGTCCGATATAGGAAGCTACACGCTAAGGAGAGAGATCACTGTGGCTCAGGTAGTGCCGACCCTGGTTTGCCGGGGAAAGGTAGTGTTTCCTTTTGACTCCGCGTGTGTTGGGCTTAAAAACGTGTTTATATTCTTGAATATAATAAAGTGCAGAATTTAATTCATATTTTTTTCGGTTCTTTCATTTTACAGAAAATTTAAACATGGCCTCATTGCATCCCCAAGAAATAAGTTTTCTGACTGTAAGTGAACTTCAACAGCTTAAATTTTCACAGCTGTCTCTCAATGAGAATGTTGCAGTTAAGAAAAGAGACCGTTCAACACCTGATCTCTAAATATCTAAGACGGGTATAAGCAACAACAAGAAATATCATGGTAGTTTTAATTCTGAATGGTACCAACAAAACAAACGTTTGCTTTGCCGCTGTGAAGAAAAGAATGCACTGTTTTGCTTCCCATGTTTGCTGTTTTGAAGTGAAGTAACGTAGTAAAAAGATGGTTTTATAAATATAAACAAATGAAAGAAAACCTGAGAAACATGAGAAGTCAAACGATCACGTTGATAGTGTTGTTTAGCTGTCATTTTTAGAATCCGTAAATATTATGCCTTAGTGGGACATACAGACTTTCATTCAATGAGCATAACATAAAGGTTAAAGAGAACCGTGAAATTTTATCCAAAATAATAGACTATTAGTAAGTAAAACTTTGATTTTATTCTGTTTAGGATTTTATCAAGTTCATCTATAAATTTTCTTTTTATATGTTTATTTCCTTTTACACAAACTTAAAACAATGCTGAAATATTTTTGATGCAGCACCCCAACTAACCTTAGCTACGAGACGCCACTAGACATATGTATGTTGCATTTGTTTACCAATGGTTCATGGTCTAACGCCGTCCAACCAAGCGAATTCCTAATCATCTAATTTGAAAGTTGAGGAACGTCAACCAAACACTTTCATATAAACTCAATCTTTATCTTTACAAAAAAATACGTCAGTTGGAACATTAGAAACCAAGTAAGATATGGTTGAGTCTTGGCAGTGTCGTCATTGTGTGAAGCCACGCCGGTGGTTGAGTAAAATTTTCCTATCCCTTATCTCTTCTTGCTTTATACCATGACAGAATTCTAAGGAGGCAGGTATCATGCCCTAGAAGGCTTTGGTCATCGAGTTTAAGAGGTAACCTCATGTGGTACCTAGACTGTCATGCTCGATGCGGCTTTCCCAGAACGGCTTCAGGCGGGGTTGTGTTTATGTGAACTTCCCAAACGCTATTTTAGGTCTCTTTGGCTCTTTATGAAAATTAGTAAATGAAGAAAACTGGTCGAAAATCGTGTTTGATCCGGCGTGCGTACTAATTCAACTCTCGGACCTGGCGAACAAGAAGAAGGTTAAGGTCCATCTTTAGCAACTAATCCCCAAAATAGTATTTAATGCAAATCTGTTATGATTTTAATTGTTATTTGACCAAGATCAAGGATCTTTAGATGGATGGACATTTTCCCCTGCAAAGTTTTCTTTATACTTCGCTTTCGGTTAGCGAGGATTAAGCCTATTAGCACACACACACACACACACACACATATATATATATATATATATATATATATATATATATATATATATATTGCTTAAATTCCATTCTTAAATATCAAATATCATTAATATATGCATACAGTTATATACGTATATGCATATGTTTGTGTTTGTGTGCATCTGTTCTTTGTTATTCTGGTATCAATTAATATTCCCAACTGTCATTTGTTTTATTACACGTCAGCGAGAATCATTTTGTTTACACAACATTAGTCTCTTTGTTTTTATTTAGGTGATGCCATTGTTTCTTTCATTATTATTCATTTCTCTGTTGATCGTCTTTTGAATGTGGTCTAATAACCAAAGGGCTAGGAAACTCGCTTGTTTTCTTTAATGTTCCGTTATTTAACCTTGGCATTTACGCTCTTTTACTTATTTAAGTGTATTAATTCTGTTTCAAGAAATCTTTAAGTGTGTTTTCATAAATTTAATCGGCAACTTCAATATAGGCAAACCTACGGTCACTTCTCTTTAGATCCAATAATCATACATATAATTCATGTCTCAAAAATATATGCATTTTGTTCCTTTTCTCCGCCATCAAGGCGTCATGTTTGATACGCACTCTGCACCCTAAATCTTATCCCCTCCTCCTCGATGCCTCTGTATTCATTCCTCAAAAATGTCTTTGACAGTAAAATCGAAAGCACTCGGCTTCAAATATTTTTCTTATTCTTGTTCTGTTTTTGTGTGATTATTTTTACTTACGTGCTGTCTGTAAAAATAAAATATTAAAAGTATTAGAACTTTCTTGTCTCTGACGGAAAACACGAAACTCTTCACTCCAGTTCAAAATAAAGTATCATAAAAGCAAAAAAAAAAGAATATGCTGCTGGAAGAAGGGGTTTCGTCTGATCAACGCCGAAAGAAGGGGTTGATTTGATAATCGTTCACACTCAATGTACTCAGATTTTATAATAAGAAGACACGACTGACATTTATTTTGTTTGAATCTTACTATATAAGATATCCTTGTTTAAACCAAAGCTGGGAATCAAACAAGATGGCCCCTGAGCCATGATCCTCGTCTTTGCAAAATATATTAGAACTTAAAATATGATTGAATGTTGTCCGTATATAAACATCTCATCATAAATATTCTTCAAACAATTACCAGGGTTTATTTAGATTGCATGAAGTTACTTGAAAATGTTGTAGAATGTAGAAAAGAAGTAAAGTTTAACACTAAACACAAAGAAGCTCTGCCATGTTACACGCGGGAGATTGTCTACAAACTATCGAACTACTAAATCCCATAGTGGCTGCTAGGAAGACAGCGCAACTACAAAAACGGGCCCAACTTTAAAGGAAATACCCATTGACAAAAAATGACTCAAAATCTCAAGAAAGTAATAAATTATAGTATTGACTCCCCGACAAATTGGCCACCATGTGCGGTCCGCACACTCCGCACAACTAACGCTACGCTATTGATAAAATAATTTGATCCTAAAATTGTGGATACCTACTTACTTTTTGCATTTTTTTTTGTAATCCTCCCTTCTGATTACTCAAAGAAAAGTGCCTGAAAATGGGGCTGGATCTTGCTGATGCGGTGTATTTTATCTGGCTTGTCCTGAAAGAAAAACCAGAGGTACTTAATATCTAGACACACTCTTCAGATTTATAACCTTCGGTGAAACAAATGCCACACCTGGAAAATATGCTGGTAGATCTTGAATTCAACCAAAGTCTCTTCTACTCTCATTTGAGGGCCTTGACCTTTCCAGATTAATGACCTTAAGAGAACCTCATGGCATTCGGCTTAATTAATGAGTGCAGTGGAAGCTTCTAAACCCACTATGAAGTTTTAAATTATAAATATATTCAGTTAATGAAAAATAGGTTTACATACCTTACCAGGCATAAGGTTACATAGTACTTATTATGATCACAAACAGGACATTGCATTTCTTTTTAGTAGTTTCTAATATAACAAGTTATAAAACAAATATACAACAAATTAAAATACCAGATATATATATATATATATATATATATATATATATATATATATATATATATATTTATATCAGGAAAAGGAGAGCAAGTACTGAATATAACATATATTGCCTACGTTTCGGGCTCTGGACCCATCTTCTAGGCTAGAATAATAACGATTTATATAAGAACAATTGCTTAACAATTATGTTCTCATAATTGTTAAGAAATTGTTCTTATATAAACTTTAATATTCTGCCTAGAAGATGGGCCCAGAGCCCGAAACGTTTGCAATATATGTTATATTTAGTACTTGCTCTCCTTTTCCTGCTGAAGATCTGGCTTGCTCGAAGCAGAAACATACACGTATATATATATACATATATATATATATATATATATATATATATATATATATATATATATATATATATATATATATATATATAAATATATATATAGTAGGAATATAAAGACATATGCGATGCTTACGAACATTTAATTTTCCGGACGTTTGGGTTATTAACGATGATCGTCATCAGCGAATTCTTAATAAGACTTGTGAGTTTTTTGGTAAACCATAGATAATACCTGTCGATGTACATGTTGAGAGAAATTGGACATCTAGTTTGGCCTTCTCAACTGTACATCACCGAGAAAGAAGTAAGAAAAAGTAGATTACTATATTCTACAAAGTGGCAACCTTTGGAGAAATCGATAAAGTTTCATAGAAAAATGGCAAGTATATGACAACTAAAAAATTGCTTTGAGTAAAATTGATCAGCATCATGTTGGATATAAGAAAACATACTGGAAGATAGTATAGTAGCACACAAATAGACCTCCTTCCATGATGGCAGAATTTATTAACCATTTGATGGCTGCACAGAATAACAGTTGCAGAAAAACTGCTTCGTAGATTTGTTTTCAGGTTACTCCCTGCAAAAGTTCTAAATAAACGTAGCCCAGTCAATTTAATCGATACTTAGAATATAAATGATTTTATTTTCTGCTACATTACACATTATCTAATTAGTTTAAAAATTTTAGGGGGACGTTATCATGCAAAAGCTTAAATGAAATTGCGAACGAATTATTGTAAATATTTTTATATTTTGGAGCACCGTACATATGTACTGTGATCTGACAACGGACGCGAATTTAATGCAACAGTTATTTAAAAGCTCTTATTATTATTGCTTGAACGAGTGTTGGGGAATGAATGACTCCAAAATGCATAAAATTAGTGTTATTTTGAACGTTTTGACGGAGGTGACGGAGTTACAATAGGTGAAAACCTGGAGCTATTTTATCTGTTTTGTTCAATTTCAGGGTTGTATTGCAAGTGGCATTGATGAAGATGTAGTAGTTTGAGATGATAAAAGAAGCTATAGCAACATCAAGATGTATTTATAAAATTTGAACCAAAGAACACACACTCCTTACCAGCATTGCCAACGGCACCGAAAGAAGCTGAGATGACGGGTTTGGATGAGGTTGAAAAGATTACATATGCGGAAGCAGAGGCTAAATTCGAGTCGGTAGAAGAAAGTAAATGATGCTTGACATTCTACAGTGGTTGTACGGCAAAGAGCTCATGTCTAGATAGCAATTAAGGAAGAAACATGCTCATGCGGGGTAGGAAATAATTGGCAGTTGTTTATGTAAGTAAAATTTACCACTGACTTTCTCATAGTTTGAGCAGAGTAAGAGTGACCCTTTTAACGTAATTGGAGTAGTTCTTGTTAAGGACAATGGTGGCTTCACAGTTGGAATAAAGGTTTTGGAAAAATTAATGGCAAATTGTCACGAATCAGTTGAATCAGAAGTTCTATCCTGAGTATTAAAAAATAAATATCTTAATAGCAGTGCAGAGCATTCTAACAAGATAACACAAACTAATCTTATAAATTATAAGGAAGCTATCAACTGGATAACTAATGTTTTGATACCAGGAATGTTACACGTTAGGTCTCTTTCATGTATTGCTGAGGAAGGGAAGTTTTCTCAGTACTTCGGATTTCGGTAGAAAGTTTTTATATCTGGGTTTGAATCGCTTTATATCATAAATATATCCCATTTATGGTTCACTGATTACTATTTACAGAAGAAAGCAAAATTATATTTGAAAGAATAAAAAATATGTAAGAATACTCTTAGAAATATAGGAAATAATTTGCTAAACTATACCTACGACGTGAATATGAAATGGGTATGTTTAGCCAGGCAGGATAATTAACCTAAATTACTTTGAAGGAGAATCGTTACTTTGAAAAGATCATCTCAATACCCAAATCTAAACAAGAATCATCACTTTCAATGAGGAAAATAATAAACTGGGTTTAATCATAGAAAAATTGCTACTTTGAAATAATTAAGTCAATATTCGGATCTAAGGCGAATCTAAATTATATGGGAGGACCGAAGAGTTAGATATTACGAGGTATTAAAAGTTTTCTGTTGTTATTTGTAAAGTTACGCAACTAAAGACTTTTAATTTAAACCTTATTTATGCAGATTAACTGTAAATTTTCGGATTAAATGATTTTTTAAGGAAACATTGAATCACAAGACAAAATAAGCGATAAGCGAGAAATCGAAATTCCTTTTTGCGGTCTGGCTGTCTAATCCAGAAGGTGCATTTGGATAATTGATGAAGTATAGCTGCCTGCACATTCACTCGCCACGCTTCATCAATCTCAGATACACGTCGCCAAAGATATTCTCACTCGCGCGTCGATTTCCTCTTTCAACATTTGAGGCCATTTCAGTAAATCTTTTACGTCCAGCATCCCATTATCAAAAAAAATACTAGCCTAATCTGCTTACTTCTCCACAGTGACATTGATATTACCAGACAAGGACAGATTCCTATTCTAAACTCCACCCCCAATGTACAAGTATGTTCTTTGCCTAACAGTTATTTTCTTTCTGTTTAAAGCAATAAACAGTGAATTAATCTCAGCAAACAAGATTGGTCTCGGTCTTTACACTGAGATTGTCTTCTTTAAGAGAAATGTCACTCGATATAAGTTAGGCTCACAAAAAAGATGATAATACTTCAAAGATTATGAAAGTGTTTCTTCAAAATTTAATCTGACTCGGTTCAGGTGAATTTAGCAAATATTTTAACATAATTAAACGCTATTTTTAACTTATATCCCTTTTAATGGTCACATTCAAATGCTTATTCCTAAGCCTTGTAATACATTGTTTCTATTTCTTCTTTAATTTGATTATTAGAACAAAAAGGCGAAACTGTTCATAATAATTTCCATTTTCAATTATTTCAAAGGTTGTGGTAACCAAAATAAAATTAAAGCTATTTCACTTTAGTTATAATATCGATTTTTATTTTTATTGCTAAAACCTTTAATTCAGTTATATTTAAAACTTAGTTTGGATTGATTCAAAATGACACTCACATAATTATAATCAAAGATAATTGAGTATTTTGAATTAACCTAAAGTCATATATCGCTGGGCGTGTCAGTAGTTTAGAAGGTTTATTTCACAGAGCAACTACTCTGTTAGAAATGTAAGTATTGTCCCAAGTTGTGTGACTAATGCATACTTTCAATCCTCCCAAAGCATTTTGTGGTTAAATTAATGTGTATTTTGTTTGTAAAAGCTTGCAACAGATTCGCATTTCTTCTGCTCATAAAACTAAGAAACCTTTCACGAAATGTTTTCATGGGACTCCTTTAAATATTTCTCACATTTTCTAATCATTAAACGTCATCTTCATTGCTTTGTTTATGCACTTTTAATGTTGAATATAAAACTTTTCTTTAAATTGGATTCTAAAGTTTTAATTACCTTTCACAAACTTTCCATAATTACTAAATAGCAAGTGAAATCAGAAGCTCCAAAAGATAAAACGATTGAAAAAGCTTGTCTAAATAAACATCTACAAAAATATAAGTTTAGAGATTTTTAGATTTCCATTTTTTTTTTCAGATAATCCATATCTTGAAAAATAACCCAAGGAATTCAAACGTTTATTTTATTTTCGATCTTCAAAAAACAAAAATAGACCAGTTTTTCAAGGAGGTTTTATATTTTGTTACCTGTGAGTAAAAGAGAATTTTAGGAAATGGTGATTTCTCTCGGGATGTTTTATTCGGAGGTACTAATTTCACGCATACTCTGTTTTCCTCATCGATACAGATGATGGAAGATGGTTAAGTTTACGACTTCGTAATATCTAAATTAGAAACTTTAAAATAAATGAATATTTAAGTAATACTATTCAACAATGTCAATTCTTTGATTCTAATTAATATTAATTCGGTGATTCCGCAAATTATTATACTTAAAAATGCTAAATTAATTACGATTTATATAATGTACTAAGTGTCAAATTACTGGAGGTATGTAAATACTGAGCAAGAAGAAGAGGTTGATGCCCTTTAAAATTCCGGGGGCCTGGAGCGATAAAAACAACCATTTAAACAATGTTCCTTCACTTTGCTGCGTTTTATAGATCAATTTTAAATAGCGACAGGAAAAAGATTGGGCAATTCACATACCCAAATATTCCATATGTAATTACAATAAATTTATATAAAGACCCACATCTAGTTCCACATCCGTTGTTACCTACTGTTAGGGGCGAGAAGATGAACCAGGTGAATATAATTTTGAGCTTCGACACATGGGGATCCTAGGTACACACATGAAAATAGAGCTGAACCTATTGACTAAACTGGGGAGGTTGAATGCTTAGCTCAAGATCTTGAGCCTTTTAAAATGCCTTTAAAGAGAAATTCGGAGAATTTCAGAATATTTCCTCCTGAATCAAATAAGCCAAGTAAATTTATCGTGTCGAGGGAAGAAAAAGATTTTAATAATACTCGAACTTCTTTAAAGGGCATATTTAAATTCACAAGCTGAATAAAAAGAAACTTATATAATAACAAAGAGGAGACAGTGTAATGTAATGAAATGAATAGATATTCAAAGTGATTTGCTTAAAGGCTGATGTAAACTCAAGAGTATTTGTGAGTAGTCTTGCTTTATTTCACTTCTGCAAGTAATGTTCTTCGTTAACTAGAGTGAGAGACGCAGAAACTAATAAAATCTGATTTATTTGGCTGAGGAATAATTTATTGATCGATCCTGAAAGTAACAATCAGTAAAAATTGTGATTCTTCCATGAGTCTCCGAGCCGCATCAAATTAACAGTGGAGAGGTCACGCAAAAATGATAGTCATTGTTTTCCTAGACTCCAAACTGGAGATTTAGGTGATTTTCAAAAAAATGTAAAGGATAGTCGCGGATTTATACTACGTGGATATTTTAAGAATTGTTAAGAAAACAACCCAGAAAGATGGACCGAGGCTTTCCTCGTTTTATCACAGCCACCGAAATATCAAGATCTCTTTTTAGTTAGGCATTATACCACAGCCAGGAAACAATCCTACTCTGCTTCCTCTCAATTCCTCAACTGGATTCACTGGGCAACCATGATCTCCCTACTTCTGACGAATTTTACAAGAGAGACTTAATAACCCTGATCTCGCTTGATATGACTTGTTTTATTAAGGCCTCATATCGCACCATCTGAATTATTTTGCCATAACTACAAATCCTACCTGATCTCTCTCCATCTGATTTCATTTAATACCGCCACCGAACAAAGCTCATCTCGTTCTAACCCACCCTATTTTCCAAAGCCGAATAAAATTTTATTTCACTCCATCTGACTTCTTTTACCACTGGATAACAACTATAATCTCGCTTATTCTGACTTCTTTTACCACAACCACTGATCTACCCTGATCTCTTTTCGTCATGCTCATATTACCAACGCCACCGAAACCCCCTCATTTATGTTGATGAAGAGGTTCTTTCTCTACTTAAACATTTGAGTTGGTGGAGAGGGAGGAGCCGTTACACCAAAGTTCCTCCTATAAGGTATTTATTTATGCCATCTGTTTATTTTAGCTACATATTCAAGCTAACTTGGGGATCTTTGCCTTCCAAACAAGTACAAAGTTGACTACACTTGGTGTGATGGTGGAAAGAATTTCGGTGAGACCTAAGAGAATTAGAAAATAAACAAAATATATGTCAAGTTGTACAAATAGATGTGAGGCAAGCGGTCATTAGAGTCGCGCGGAAACACACGAACATACACACGCACAGCTATCAAAGGTCAGCACCTGAAAAATGCGAGACTTGCACTCACACAAACATACGACGAATAAGAATATTTATCAGCAACAGGTCACAAAAGACAAGCTGAAAAATCTAGGCTTTTACCAGATATTTTCACAGCGACCTGTAAGAAACAAGCGATTTCCTATTATTAAGGTATTCTTTAGACATGGGAAATATGTATGTACAACAGCTACACATAGATTATGGAACTTTGCCCAAGGGGTGGAAGTAACTAAAAAATTAGATCATTGGGTCCGCCCAACAGACAAGTCAAGTTCACGCCCCTTGGAGACGACACACAATATATATATATAGAGAGAGCGAGAGACAGAGAGGGATCAGTAATTATTCCTAATGCGGCACTCAATATTCGGCAGATAATTGATTTGGTCATTAAGTTAAAGCGTTACGAAACCCCGTTAACTCGCCTAAATTCTGCTGTCTCTAGACTCGAAACTTCGCGTATAACAGAAGCCTACACACCGACCGCAAGGAACCTGAGACGTTTCCGCTTTCCCTTTTCGGTAGGAAAATTTAAGAATAAAGTTTTTTCCTTTCGCTGCGTCATTTCGAAGTCCTTTAGTAACCCTGATCAGGAAGACACCTTCGGTAAACCCAGCCTATCTAATCTCAAGCCTAGGTCAAGCGAATTTTCCTTTTCGCCGAAGCCTACCACAAGAACGTACGGCGCTCCAACCAAACGAAAATTATCATTTCACCCCCTCCCCTTATACTGACCTATCCTATATAGTATTTAACCTTAACGCAACTTTTTCGATTTTTTTCACGTGATGGATTCTAATATCATTATTTTAATTGAGATTTTTCCTGTTTTATTCTCAAATTGTTTCAGGTTAAAATATTGTGCAAATTTTTTTAAGCAAATTACTGCATCAGTCCTATGTCTTTCTCTAACTAGAAATATTTAAGAATCCACCTCCTGTTCGATAGTTGTTTAAAGCTATTGTTCTGGTTTCAAAGTTTTAATTATTCATTACGCATTATTTTTTGATCTGCTGGAATTTGCAGTTTTATTTTAGTTATTCTTCACTATTTTTTCCAAATATGTACACAATTTTCATAAACAGTTTACTGATTTTGTAATATACAAACATCAAGGTAATATCAGTATTTAATCATTTCTATTATTATGTCTCTTAGATACTTAGTCATAGTTGTAATGTTCCCAGGATCATCGTTTAGTGTTCGAATTGAAATTGCGGCTGAATTATACGGAATGGTTCGGTTGATAAATTTCATGCGACGTGGCGTCAGTTTTATCTCAGTTTGCTCACAAAATTTTGCCTCTTTTCAGAGAATATTCTAACAGAAACACCAAAGGAAATTGCTTTCATTGTGATTCTTCCAGTACCTATAATAATCAGAAAAGGCCAAGTAAACTACAGCGAGGTACGGTTGATAGCGATAAATCGATGTCGATAACCTTTCAAAGCAAATACATTGAGGAAAATTTGTGAGAAAATCAAAGGGAACTCAAGAACAAATCAATTTAAATGTGCGCCACTAAACACCAATCAGTTATTAAGTGTCGAATCAGCTTCACTCTTAAATAACATAATGAGGTAGAATCAGAAGATTGTAAACATTCACTTCTAAAGGCCTTCGATTCTACTGCACGTGTAAAACCGATTTGTCAGAAAGACCTGAATCTTTATCTATTTTTTTTTTTAAGGTTTGCTAATAACAGTGTTTGCTCAACCACAAGGTCAACCTTTAGTGTGCAGTATCTTCAAAAATTCGAGAACAAAATACTAAAATCTTCATTTTCTTGAATATATCTTTTAAATTCACATATAAATTTCAGAGATATACTTTGGGTCAATTTCAGAAAATCTCCGCCATATTTTTAGCATTACAAAAGTCCTAATGGACTTTCTAGGCATACAAGTCATCATATATGGTTGCGTTTTGGCTCAAAAAGTACATATTTTTTAGATACTACCCAATGATGGGGTTAATATTGAAATTAATATAAGTCCGCCTTACCTTCTCCCGATGTGAAAGGAAACTATGAATTTCACACATTGGCAACTTCGGATGCAAGCATCTATAATAGCGCTGATTTCGATTTTAGCGCCAAAACCCGTTTGCAAGCGTTTGTATTTAGTTTTGCTAGGCTTTCAAATTGTGTACTACATGTTCCTGAGGGGCGACTGAAGGGAGGCAGGGTTTAGTAAACAAACGCCGTGTTTTTATTAGTAAAAACAGAACTGATAGTGCTTTTAGGTATTTCAATCATCATTTACGACTTCGGTTTGGGCGCAGAAAGCAGTTATTTTTAAGATAGTATGCCTGCAAATAGACCTGTACTAAGAGTTCTAGTATCTTAAAAATAAGTGCTTTCCGCGCCTAACCAAAGCCGTAAATGACGACTTGAATGCCTGAAAACACCATTAGTACTGTTTTTACTACAAAAAACATGGCTTAAGTCTTCTGAAATTTCACCATTCTTTGAAGTTTACCACCGATAGTGTCTTAGTTTCTATGCTTTACTCGGTTTTCAGGTTAAATACAAATAAATTATTAGAGTTTTTGAGATATGATTTGGGTAAGATAATAACGTCATAAAAAAAGAAGATGCCATTCAGAGAGCAAAAAAGGAAGAAAATGAATTAATACATAAATCTCTGTTTGGAGGAAGAGATCTAGTGAATGAATTATTTCGCTTTCGATGTTTCAGGTGTTTTCAAGCAGGTAGTGGGTATGAATAGTCCAAGAATATAGTGCAATTAAAGTAGGAATGACTTGGAGACTATAAAATAGACCGTAAACAGAAGAGGAGAGATTAAGCATATCACAACAGATCGACTTCATTGAAGAATATATCCCGGAGGCTTTTGACCTCTACTTTGCCCCTTCTTTGCTTCATTTTTCTTCATTTTTATTTTTTAATAAAGTTCTCAGCAAATTCATGATATCTTCCAGCGTTGGATTTTTATTATTAAATGGGAAAACAATACAGTTTTCTCCATCTTTAGGGATTTATATATTGCTTCCATCTATTACGAAAGTAAATGGTATTACCTTGCTTCCAAACGTCGGGAAAACTTTTCTCTCCTAAACAGAAATATCACCCAATTGTATGGTTGATGGTGGCACCTGTTTGCAAGCTAGAGCGTAAATTTCAGAGGTTTAACCATTAGTGTGGTTCTTAAGTTCATTGACCTCCTAGATAGAAACGATCTCCTTGTGATGCTTTAATAAAGGGTCTTTCAATAAGGTCGCTCGATATTTAAATGTAAATAAAACAAGTTGTGTGCAATATATGCACTCAATTAATCTTAAATTTGAAAGTAAATTTAATAGTATTAAGTCTGGAATATGACCTCGTTTAAATGTTCACCGCGGGTTCACTTGGTGGAACGTATTCTGGAGGGCCAATTTTCGATGACTTTATTGCATAAATCTGGCTGAATTTGCTGGATGGTGTTCGTTATGTTGACTTTGAGGAAATCAACTGTTTGCGGATTATTCGCATAGACCTGCTATTTAAGGTAGCTCCAACGAAAGTAGTCTAATGGCGTTAAATCGCATGGTCTCGGTGGCCAGTTGACGTTGCCGCCGCGTAAGATGACCCTGCCCTGAAATCGCTGGTATAAAATGTCGATCGTGGCGTGCGCAGTGTGGCACGTAGGGCCGTCCTGTTGGAGCCACATGTCTTCAGTATCCATATCAGGCATATAATCCAGTTAATGCTAAAATAAGTTGCTTATCATCGATCTGTAGGTCTCGCCGTTGACGGTTATGGCAATCTCATCTTCGTTCTCAAAAAAATACGGATGAGGATACCGTTAGACGAAAATCGGCACCAAACACTACCTTTGGTGGGAATCGATCCGTGCTAGTGTATCTTATTTGGATTGTTTTCGTCTCAAATCCGACAATTTTGCTTGTTCAAAAATCCATTAATTCAAAAGTGGGCCTCGTCGCTGAAGATAATTTTTTGGGGGAAATTTGGGGCTAATTTCAACTGCTCTAGAGCCCAATCAGCGAACACACGGCGTTGTCTATGGTGTTTACCTTAAGTTCCTGGGAAAGTGGGATTTTGTACGGGTGCAGACCCAAGTACCTACGCATAATTCGCCAAATTGAAGTCTCAGAAAGGCCAAGTTCTTGTGAACGACGAGAAATTGACTGCCTCGGATTTTCCCGTACACTATCATTTATGGCAGCAATGTTTTCAGCATACCTTGCGTATCATCGACGTACTGGTGTTGGCTGATTGTTGATCGACCCTTTTGTCGTGAATTTGGCCACCAAACGTCGAACAGTGGACTCAGCAGGACGATTGTGGTGAGGATATAAATCACGTAATGCGTGGAACGTTTGTCGAAAGGAGCACTGATTTTGATAATAACATTTGATGATTTGCACACGCTGTTCAACTCTATAACCTTACATCTTGACTTGCCAAGTACTACTGAACATTTCACAGTGAGGGTGCCAGATGTCACTTTAACAACATGGCACTATCACCTGACAAAGCTCGAGCGTCCTTGTTGAAAGACCCTTTAGATTCCATAAGACAGATAGTCAGAAACATACAAAACTATGAATGTTAAATAGCCCAGGCAAAATTAAGCCCGTTCTCTCTCAAAGGGTTACAAATGAGGATAAGAGGATTCTTAAGAAATGAGAGTAGAGAAGTAAAGTCGTCACTAAAAATGAATCTTAACCCATTTTTATGAGGAGAGGATATCGTCGTCGTCGTCGTCGTCGGCTCCAGCTCGTGTCCGAGCATTGGTTTCGTTTTCAGCTATCCGGTCTCCTCGGCTGATGTTTCTGTCGGATATGACTTAGCTTAGAAGACCCACTCTATAAAAGAAGAGGGTAAGGTCTTGGAAACAAGAATGCCCAAAAGATATGAGAGGGGAATGCCACTCGCTGGAAAATTTGTTTCCGGCGGTCGTGGCTACGCGACGGCCACGCGCGTATACTTGGCCACTAACGCGTCCCCTGCGTCTCAAAACATTGAAAAATGAACTTTGCGGCAGGCTGGTTGCATCGGGCTGCTGGGCTCTTGGTCTATCATGGCTCGCCTTTGTCACACATCTCCGCTGGGCGCTGCCCTCCTCCACCGTAGCCATACATGGGAATCTTATACGGCCCATATCTGCTTGTCCCACCGTTAGGGTTTTGCTGTTGGTTGAGTTTAGTCTGGAACCTCATTCACAAACTTACCATCTTGGGTAACCCTGCCAGGTTTATTACAGCCGAGAGGCACAGTTAAAGAGGTAAACACGTACAGCCGAGATGTATAGTCAAAGTGGTGCACAATAACATCCGAAAGGAGTCAAAGAGGTACATAATTACAGCCGGGAGGTACAGTCATTATTAGCATGAATTTTGAAATGCCTAGAAAAATGACAGAGAAATGAAAGGCTTTATTCAATGACGAATGATCTGATTTTAAGGAGGCTAATTGTTCAAGCATGTCAAGTGTGAGCTTAAGAACTTAAATACTCTTAAATACGAAGTGGTAACCTCATATATCTCATTCTCCAAACACTTCTTTTATAGTTTTGCATTTTGTCAAGCATCATGACAACTTTCTAAACAATGCATTGTTTCAAAATCAATCAGACGTTTAAGAAATTTAAATTAAAAGGAATTCTATACTCCGATTTTATATTTTTTACAGTACTCCTAAATTTTACGTTTAAGAATTGAAAGGTTTGTTCTTCTAACAAATATGAAGCTCAGATTATACAACTAAATCACTTCAAACCCTCCTTGACAAACAAGCTTCACTTACTTCTCTTTTTTACATTTGAAATCTATAACAATAAGACGCCCTTTCTTCTCTGCCCAACCAAAAACATGCATTCGCCAAATTTTTTTTTTTTTAATCACCGTTGCAAGAGCAGGTTCAAGTAAGCACCTTTGAGTGCCATACTCTTTTGTTACAATTTGTCTGTGGTCGTTTAAAATATGGCTTGCACTATTCAAGAATAGACAAAGTTTACCTTATCAGCCCTTGTCTCATAAGATTTTTCACTTCTCTATTTATTTCTTCTGACTAAATTTCCATTTAAGTGAATGAGTGAGCTCTATATTCCCTCTAACTTTTGTTAACTTTCTTAAAAATTCTCAATCCACACAACTCTTCTGCACGTATGGCTAATTTCATTCACCGCGGTTCGCCTTCCTTTCTCCAGTGGTAATAAGTCGACTGTAATGATTAATTTCGTAGAGCTGTTTGGCAAGCGCCTATTATGTTATCCTACGACGCCAATGAATTAACTTGTTAACTTGAGCATTTCCGTATTCCAGACATCCGTTGCATAGCCCCCCTATCAAATCGCGCATAAACACAATATTTTTTTCTAATACTATGAATCAACTGCTCGAGCATTGCTATGATGAAACTAAATTTGATGTTGGCATTAAAGACCGACTTACTAAGGGGTAGAATATAAAATATTAAATGGTTAGTTTGTGTTTATACTACAACTATGCTTTTATTTAATTTACATAATAAGGTAAAAAACAATGAGATAGTCTCCGTAAGAAAGTAGGGGAAGGGATATAATTGAGACACGATAGTCATATTTAGTTAACACTACAGGGTAAAAAGCTATAAATGATTCTTCGTCAGAAAGTAAGTGAAGGCTTTTTATAAAGTAAATGGTCAAGTAAAAATGTATAGAAGGCTGTATATCAAGTAACAGATATAAATGAGTCTTTATGGGTATTTGCATCGTCGGAGCAGATCAAAATAAATTAATTATCGCTGCTCCCATTTTCTCAGGTTAGTTATACCACCCAACTCTCTCACGGCGACCTGCAACCATTCGGCGTCTCAGAAAGGCATACAGTATATAACCTGGATTATTTGTTCGCTGTTAAAGCATTGATGATTAAATTTTGTAAATATTCATAGTAATTTGGATTTGGGATTAACAAAAATCTGTTTCTTGAAAACTCACCTGAGCATAGGGGTAATTAGTGATCTGCATTATATTGTAAATATATATTACATATACATTATTATTATGTAGTAAATTGGCTGCTCAATCATGTAGTTATTCTGCTGTCTGTGTTTACTTTTATGTAAATATTGATGCGATTGACAGAGTACAAGAGGTAGTGATTGGTGGTAGTGTATGTGAGTTCATTTTCTCGATATTGAGAATTGTTCAGACTCGGTTAGGGAGGAAAGTGCCCCACAGGAGGCATTCGAATTTATAGTATTTTCCATGACATTTTTCTTTTCCCTTGGGCCGGGAGGTGGGTTGCCGCTAGCTTGACCCCAGCCTTCAGCCCGAGGGGGCTGCCCCACTCGACTCTAAGGTTTTCCTCTTTGCCTCCCTTTCGGGGACCTGGGAGGCCCGTAATAAAATTTCCCAGTGCTACGCTTCCTCGTTTTCCTTTTATTCACCTCTCTCCCTTCTTTTTATTTTTCATCCTCTTTACTCTACTCTGATACCTACTATGACGACTAAACAACACTGTAGAGAGAAATCGAGACTGTAGTGACTGTAGAATACTGTACCTACTTCATAACACTGTACCAAATACGTAAGATTGTATATACTTCAGAAGAGTGTATGGAATAGAAAACACTGTAGACTAAAAAAAAGACTGTAAAGACTAAAAAAGTCGGTAGAGACTTAAAAAGACTGTAGATACTAAAATAGACTGCAGAGACTAAAAATAATGTAGAGACTAAAAACGATGTAGAAACCTCACACGAGTGTAGCGATTGCACAAAACTGTCGGGAGTAAACAAAACTGTAGAGACTGCCGATTGCTGTAAATATAACAAAAATCACTAATGACTTCTCAAGACTGTAGAAACTGCACAATACTGTACATAGAGAGAGTACAATACGGCAGAAACTATACATAAGCCTATAGACTACAGTAGAAGGGATAGACTGCACAAGTTCTACATAATACACAATTCTGTAGTTACTACAAAATACTCTAGATATTACACAATGCTGTAGAGACTACACATACTGAATACTGTAAGGACTACATAAGATTTTCAAGGCTACACAAGACTGAAGCAACTACAAAATAATATAGAGACTGCATAAGAGTTTAAAGGCTGCTAAAAATTGTAGAGGATACATAATTTTGTAGCAACATTCCAAGACTGTAGAGACTATATTTCTTAGAATTTTAAGGATTAAACTTTTCCTGTCGGATAAGCACATTACAATTGAATTTAGTGTAAGCAATAAAACTAGCAGAAAATACAAAAAATATGACGACCTGTAGGAAATGAAAGTTTAGAGAATCAGAAATAGCATCCATTTCCCAAGCTTAGATCTTCCTCCCGTCTGAGGAGGCCTTAAGACTAGTAGATACGGAGTTGAATAACTGGTGGCGAGGTGTCGAGTTTGATTCCAGATTCAGGGGAACATAAATTTCAGCGTACATATGTGAAAAGCTGAGCGAGTCCTGGGTGGATGCGGTGGGTCTGCTACTGTAGGGGTAGGTGACTCCTACTCACCTCATCAAGCGCATTCTAAATCGCGGGAGTGCTAGCAATTCCTTCTTGTATTCTCAGCGCAACTTCTGCACTCTCATCCACGTTCCGGACTTTGGCTGCTGGGGATGTTATCTCCACATTCTTCCGGGGACATCTCCACCCCTACCGCGACAACGAAGAACGAACTTTACCGCTTTTGTGCTCATCAGCTTTTGACATTCTGATCTATATGTGAATTTCCATATTCTTCAGGGAAACTTATCTTCAGGATGGCGCAACCTGCTATGACCAGACCTCTAAAAAAGGTTTAATGGGTTCCGTTAATAAAGTTCTAAATTTTAAAACAGCACAAAAAGCTACTGTTGCAGCGACAACAAAATAATTAATAACAAAATAAATGTCATGCAAAGGAGCTTTGCATTCGAGTATTCCTAGGGCTTGGATGATCTATTTGCGGCGCTTTACTTCGTCCTCGCAGAGGTAATGGCTCCTGCCAGCACACCAACATGCCAACTCTAAACAATGAAATTGGCACTCTACCATGCAGACTTCATCTCAAAGAGAGAGTGCTGGTCTCACTCACTTTCATTTCCAGTTGCTTAGAAATATTTTCTCGGCTATTTCTGAAGGGAAAAACGACAAAGGTTTGTTCCCACCCTTTTTAAAGAGGCTTTTGCAAACATAGTGGTCGGTATATGGGAGGTAGATAGCTAAAGGCTACTTAGGGGGCTAAGTGACGGGAGGGGATGGTGCTTAGAAAATATCCCTAAATCCATACGATAATGGGGCACGCATTTATGAACCACCATTTGTTCTTCATTAAAGGAAAATGAATTTCATAGGTTTATTAATAAAATCCTAAGGCAAAAAGTAACTCTGATCGGATTATTTTAATCGTTAGTAAATTTTAAGAACATCCCACCAATTATTTCAGGCATTAATATGTATTTATATTACGTTTTGAGAGTACAGGAACACACATATGATGTTTGATTCTGCCGTATTCATTTTATTTCTGAAAAAATGATAGCGTTATTCATAATAAATTCAATTCAATCCGAGAATCCGATTGTCCAGAGCGCGCTTATCCTTTTGAAGTTCATAAAAACAATGAACATTGGAACGCCTAAAGATGTCTTGCAACCGCATTTAATTCGAACACTACGGTGATTATTTTCAAAATGCGGGGCTTCGCACCCCCTATATCGTCTTTCCATGGTGAAAGTTGCACCTCCCATACTTTGCTATTTCTAATAAAATCAAAATATACACAATTCGACAGCCTATCATTTGATTCTAATTTAAACTCGGTTAGCAAACGTTGTTAGGCGCTACAATATTTATTGTTTTTTTTTTCTTTGCACTCTGGGCATTTGATTAAATTAAATTTATAATAAAAAAGCCAACCTTTTACCCTGAAAGTAAGCCAATTGCGGTGTTATTGAACATCATATTCCTGTTCCTGACGCATAAAACGTAAGAAAAATACATTTTAATGCCTGAAATAATTGTTACGGTGTATCTTAAAGTTTACCCAAATACATCTATTGTATTTTTCCGGTGTTCTTCTGTAGTACCACATTGCAATGTGAAATAAGATTGACAATGAAACCTGACAGATGAGTGTCATATCATTCCTTTGTAGGCTTAAAATGGGCACGCACATAATTATGCGCATGCAAGTAAACGATAATATATACTCTTCTTATAAAGAGGTATAGGTAGAACGAATTTTAACACCTATTAACATCAAGGCTCGGGAAACGCCACAGTTGTACCAACAAACGCCAAAACAGGTGAAGTCATTTACAGGAGCTGAAGACAGGAAAGATACGGGCCTTATTTATTGTCAAATGGTTGTGAAAAACAAAATCTGATTCTCAAAGTTTGAGATAAAGACTTTCTCTATCCCCGTACACACACAATAAATATCCAGTAAACTCCGCCCACACCGTATCATTGGCTAACAGCGGGGCACGCCAACTGTATTCGATATATTATATACAGCTCTGGTAGAGACGAGAGAAAATCAGAAAAGTAATGGTCAGTCGGCCAGAAAGTCATGTATCTATAAGCAGGATCTTTGGAAATAGACTTAAACATTAGTAAGCCTGCCTCAAATACAAGACATAAGTTCAATCGAACCCTTTCTCCCTAAGCCTACCGAGTCCCCTACCCAATAAAGAGTCCTTGAATCCGCCTTCTGCGATTCCTTTTCCCTGAAGGTAATCTAAACAGTAATCTAACCCAGCCTATCTCACTAAAACCAAGCGAGAGGATATTCTTCTCCAAAATTGCAGTTAGCCCAAGGTCACCGCCCGTTAACTTAATACCTCCATAGCGCTACGTCAAAGTTAAGAGACATTCGGGAAGCTTATTACTTGTAAAGGAAACCGCTTAGTCAACCTAACCGGTAAACTAGTAACCAATGACTTATAGGCCAACTAACAGCCTATAATCGGCGACCCTTTGGACGTACAATACCAGGCAACCTTTATACTTGCCATACTTCAACTCTCTCTCCTATGCCTTCACTCATTTCATGACCTGAGCCACTTCTAATTTATTTTAGGGCTGCATTTTCTAATAACAAAGTCATCCAGAGAAGGCAATTGAGAACATGGCAAGGAATGGAATTCAGAACATAACAGAACAGTCAATTCAAAACATGTCAGATACGACAATTCAGAACAAAACAGATTGGTATTTCCAAACATTCAATCAAACGTTTTTCTTCTTCCTTTAACAAAGGTACTTGAAAGGTGGAAAGCATTGGGCAACTTTGCTGCGGTCACACTTAGAGGATTGTATACCCTCCCGGCTCCACTAAATGCAGTAGGATTTGAAACTATATATCAGTGGATCAAATAATTATAAATGGATTTTAAGAAATTTATTTCATTTAGGAACATCAAAATATCATGAAACTTGCAATAAATATATCACATAATAATATGTAATAGAAAATAATGACAACTTGTAGGACTATCGTAAACTATAATACTAGAAGCAAAGAGATAATCAGAAATAAAGTTAGTATTTTGTGGATTTTCCATTGTTGATCAGAAAAGCTTCCAAACGTCTCTTGTAGGATGAAACAGGTTTCTTGGTTAAATCAACTGATTTTCCCCTGTCGATGAAAAGCTGCCCCAAACCAGACAAATGTTTGTCTGTGAATCGGGTATGAAGCCCCCCCCCCTCAATTTCCGCTCGAAAGAATATATGTAGCTGAAGCCAAACCGGATTAGCAACCGTATCGTTCCAGCCAGCAGGAAATCTAATATGGGCTCACTGCAAATTTGCTTCAGTGACATCTATTTTCTCAACTAAAGCATCTTCTTTATTTCTTAAGTGCCTTTTAAAAGAACCACACTAGACGCAAGGGTAAATAGTTTTTCATCTAGTGGATGTTGACTTTGTCGATTACATACGACAGAAGAAAAATAATTGAGTGATTCTGGCAGGAGGAGATCCTAGTAAGGAAAAGATAATTTTCTAGGTCCAACCCGTATTCGTTTTCAAAATATTATGCCATATTTTTCGCCCAACACGTTTCAGTAGTAGATAAAGATTAAAAATGCTGGTATGAATGCCTTTATATTTCTTGAAACCCATGTCAGTGATACGTAACCTAGCGATCACCATATGATAAACAAGGGGGTTAGGTACGAAATTACCATAGATGATGAAGTATCTTTAAAAGGGAAAGCAAATTAATTCATAAATGTATCTATTACAATTTGTAAACACCTGCTGTGAACTGAAGGTGGTAAATATCCTTAAAATTCTTCATATCAAACGGACGCATTGCGTTAATAAGAATTTCCTGTTTTTCGGGACAATTTTCCCTGTAGCCTTAAATTGTTGACTCACTGGTATCCAAACACAGCAGGTTTCGCTTCTTGTCCGGATTGTGGCATATTTATCAGTTGAAGAGAGTGAACCATAGAAGTTAAATCCAGTGTGACAATTGATTTATAAACTTAACAAGTTGGTTATGCGTCGTTCCAGGATGGTACCCGTGTCAAAATGTGTAATCTATCTATGTTTAATTTTTATATTTCTTTTATAGCAAACATTGCTCGTAGAAGAGAAAAATGAAGATAAACTTGCCACCAAGAAGAAAATGACCCAACTTCTTAGCAGCTTACCTCATGACATATGTATTTTTAAATTGACAGCCTTTATCAGATATGAGTTTAAAAAGAAAACTGCTTTTATTTGTTCAAAATCAAATTAAATTTTTTTATGATTTTTTAACGCATATGTCTTGGGTTCGGCGGCAAAAGATGACATCCTCAAGGGATTCAAAAGTGTCTGATATATTTCTTGAACAATCCAAATCAACAATATGAATAATACCATAACATTCCTGAGCCTAAAAATAAGTATAAATTTTATAGTTAGGTTACGATGCAACAGCATGATCTGCCTCTATTAGATAAGGAGTAGTAAAGATCTTAAAAGTAGAAACCTTATTTACTAAATCGCAGGTAAATTTGAGGGGCGGTCAATAAGTTTTACGAATCGGTAGGGCAAAACAGAAGAAGAGAGATGGCTTTTTGTGGGGGTGTTAGGACAAGTTATGACAAGTCAGGACCTGCAGCCTTACGCTCCTGCCTCGTCTATTTAAGAAGCAGTAGCTGATCGCAGATCGTCAGGCACAAAATTTTTAACAATGGAGAAGGTTGAGCACCGCGCAGTGATCAAATCTTTGACCAAGGAAGGCAAGAATGCAAAAGAGATCCATGAAGGTATGGTTGCAGTGTACACCGACACCACCCCTTCCTATGCAACCATGGCTCGCTGTAATAGGGATTTCCACCATGTTCGTGAGTCCCTTGAAGATGACCCCGTCAGACGTGACCAACGAGGACAATGTGGCCCATGTGGAGGGGATGATCCTCGAAACTCGACGGGTGAAGGTCGAGAAATCGAGCTAGAACTTGGAATATCATATGGAAGTGTTAGCAACATCATCCACGACAATTTGGCAATGACTAAGGTCTCTGCTCGTTGGGTTTCTAGAAACCTCACGAAACCAAACGCCCCATGATCGACTTCAACGTCGTCAAAGTTCTGAGGAGCAGCCGCTCCTGTACAAGCAAGACCCGGCGGAGTTCGAGTCACGCATAGTGACAGGTGATGAAACGTGAGTCCATCACTGGGATCCCGAGACCAAGCTCGAAAGCATGGCTTGGAAGCACACGGGCTCTTCAACCCCCATCAAGTTCCGGACCCAACTCTCAGCCGGAAAGATCATGGCCACGATCTTCTGGGATTCTCAGGGAGTTTTGATGGTGGACTATGCGCCTCGTGGAAGGATCATCACAGGCCAATATTACGCCGAGGAACTGGCTGGGTTGAAGAAGTGCATCCGTCAGAAACGGCGCGGCAAGTTGACATGCAGTGTCCTACTCCCCCACGACAATGCCCCTGTCTACAAGGCCAGAGTTTCACAAGCTGCCCTGCGCGAGTAAGGATTCAAGGAGCTCAACCATCCCCCTTACAGTCCAGATCTTGCCCCTAGCGACTACTTTTTATTTCGCAAGCTCAAGGTTGCACTGCGTGGACGCCGGTTTGGGAACGATGAAGATGTCCAGCTCGCCGTCCAGGAGTGGATTGAACAGGAGTCGGGAGATTTCTGGTTGTTGGGAATTCGAAGCCTCAGGGACAAGTGGCGCAAGTGCATTGAAGTCTAGGGTAGTTATATTGAAAAATAATAAAACACTTTTCCTCATATCTCGTTTACTTATATCCGAATTGCAAAACTTATTGACCGCCCCTCGTATTTGTCGAGGTAAGTATATTTGCTAATAATTTTCAAATAATTAATCACAACTACATTTTTATTTTATGCAATAAAAGCCTTCATGGTGAACGATTTGATTTCAGAATACCCTCTGTAATTTTACCCTCTACCTTACAGCGAATAAACAGGATCTTGACTCGTAAACATTTTTGAAGGTTCAACTAATAATATTATTCTGTCAGAGATTTTACCGCAATATTTGACTGTCGCTCACCTAAGTTTAATAGCGCAAAAATACTAGCTCAAAACGCGAGACTACGCATGGTGTGCAAAACATCCCTGATTTTTAGCTCGAATTTCTAGTGCATGGTACCGGTGTACTGAAGCACATAAATTAAACCTCATATCTTCCTGTAGTTAGTTCTATTTCTATAGAAAAAGTTAAGTGCTATCAAAGCGCCACGAATATCCTCGTTTTAGATTAAGTGAGACTCTCGAAAATTTGGGTTGTAGGGTATATGCCAGAAGCCATAAAAACGAATCACTCAGGGCATCGAGTCACGCTATATACTCCATTAAAATTAAAGTGAATGTATGTCTAAAATTGTTTCTTGTGTAGTCGTAAAGACATCGTTCCAAGAGACGTCGATTCTAGTGATACGATTTGCAGTGACCTAAAAATCAAGACGCCGCCGCGATTTTCAGTATTAATGAACTCAAAGATAACTAACTAAACTGGCGTATTATTAATGAGAATATATTCGACATAATCAATGCATAATTATTCTCATCAATAAAGAAAAATAAAATAGGTATATAATTCAATCCAAAAGTGATATTTAATGTAATAAAGTGATATTTACTTAGATATTAGTTTATTTTGAAACTTACATGAGCAAGCTTTTATTAATTTGAAACACTATTATCACCCTTGTCGCGGGAAGAGAGCTTGTGCGTACCCTTGACTTTTCGAGCTATGTCGGCGGAGGTACCTATCTTCTGGTACCCCTGGCAGGGCCCTCCTTGACGATTTGGTCGGAAATTAGGTTCCAGACTAAGTGCGTCTTTCTTTATCCTATTCTATCCTTCCCCCATTTTTTTACATTAATCCTATTTCTTCTAAAAATACAAAAAGAAAAAAAGCAACAAAAAACAACCCCTATTTGCTATCATGTCACTCTTACCCTTTTTTCATCTATCTACATATAAGGACCTGGAAGCTACAGCATGCTTTATAAGAGAGGCTTTGGAACCTCTATAAACAACGCCAATCGACGCTCACTGGTTTGGGAGACTAGGCCTTGAGGAGTCTTAGGCGTTGGGGCACGATAAATGGGATGAGGGTACTACCCCTTTAACCCCTTCCCTGGCGCTTACTTACCGACCATTTCCAGTGACCGTTGATGGCTGCTTTTAGTAGCATTGGTCCGAGGTAACGGTTTTTTGTTCCCATGTTGGTTGCCAGGCCAACAAAAAGCCTTGGGTCGAGTTCCTTGGTGTGGCAGGATATCCATTGAACGCTACTCCAAGATCCTTGCCCTTGTGAAAGGAACTAGTAGGAGATAGTAAGGAGCGTGCTTCGTTGTTGTTCACCTGGTGACAAATCGATAGCCCCTTCGGGGACCGTCTGTGCTGCTTGGTTGGGAGACACGGCACGCCGAGGCTTGACGACTCGGTCGGACGAACAGCAGCATGGAGCGTGCCTTCTGGAAGACTCCGAAACGACTCCGATCAATAGGCGGGAGTGACTCAAGCGTGGAAAACTCACCATCCGCCTTTTTATATATTGATTGGTCACAAGCTTAAGAAAAATAGCAGGCAAAAAAGGTCCAGCAGCGCTCAAATTGACGTGTGCCACATGTAAGAAGGACAAGTGAAGCGTTGACTTTCCGGAGGGCTGCTATGCGAAATGCTAGCCAGGCAGTGTATGCGCCACTTGCATCTTAAAGAAGGAAGTGGAAGAACCCCAAATGGTAGCCATAACAGAATCGTGGATAAAAACCTCAAACCAAGACTTTAAAGGCGAATTTACGGTTCCTGGCTACCAATTCTTCCACAAAGATAGGCCAGACAGAGAGGGTGGCTGTGTAATGTTGTATGTCAAGGATACAATTGAATCAACGAACTACGGCATTATATTCGATCACGAGCTTCTAGGCGTTGACCTAGAGATAGGTACTGTCAGATAAAGCTAGGGTATGCGAAGATGTTGAGGATTCGTGGAACAATTTCAAAAATAAGTTCATGAGTCTTCAATCAAGTTTTTCTCTCTGAAATGCCTCCGTCGGTCTTCTGTTCAACCAAAGTGGTTTAAACAAGAAATCGGCCAACTGCTTAGGAAGAAGAGAAATGCGTACCGGCGATCGAAGATCTCGGGTGCCTTTGACGAGTACTGGAGGCTAGCTAGAAGAGTGAAGTCCAGCATACGGGTGGCTAAGCGTACTGAGGAACTCCGAGTGGCGAGACTCTGCAAGGAGAATCCCAAGGAGTTCTTCGGCTATGTAAACAGCCGTAAACCAATCCATTGTAGGAGTGGGCCCTTAGTGGACAAGGAGGGTGCATTAACTCACTCAGATGCAGAAAATGCTAACTTTCTTAATGACTACTTCTCTACAGTGTTTACTAAAGAGTGAGGTCCCATCCCCCAGCCCACGGATTCCTACTCGGGGAAAAAGCTTGAGGCAATGGACTTTACCGAAGGAGAAATAAAAAAGAAGATCGCTGACCTAAGGACGAATAAGTCCCCTGGACCGGACGGGTTTCTATCCAAGGTGTTGAAGGTGACTCCGATCTTCAAGAAATGTGACCCCAGTCATCTGTTAAACTACCGATCAAGCAGTTTAACTTCGATAGTCGGTAAACTCATGGAAAGCATGATAGTGGACAAGATCACATCTTACTTAGAATCAAACCTGCTACTGAAGAGTTCCAAGCACGGCTTCCGAAGGCAACGGCCATGCCTGATAAACCTCGTGGAGTTCTTCCACTCCGTGTTCAGTGAGCATGATCGGGATAAAGTGGTGGATGTTTGTGTACCTTTACTTCGAAAAGGCTTTTGCCGAGGCACCACACCGCCGCCTTCTCCGGAAAGTGCGTGCGCAGGGCATAGACGGCAACGTAGCAGGTTGGATAGAGAGCTGGCTAAGTGACAGAAGGCAACGAGTAGTGGTGAATGGATGGGCCTCTGTTTGGGCACCCGTATCTAGCGGTGTCCCTCAAGGTTCCGTCCTAGGACCACTACTGTTTATTATCTATTTCAACGACATGGACGGAGACATGGTTGCCAAAATCTCCAAATTGGCCGAAGACACCAAGCTTGGTATCAATGTGGCAAAGGAGGGGAACACTGCCCGCCTCCAAGAAGACCTTCAAAGGATTGGGGAGTGGTCAGACACGCGGAAAATGCCTTTCAACGTCGGGTAATGCAAAGTAATGCATATCGGCCACAGAAACTCCAAATCTCAGTACATCCTTAAGGACGCTTCTCTTGAATCGAGTGACACTGAGAAGGAATTGGGTGTAACTATCACTAGCGACCTAAAGTTCTCGAAACAGTGCATTAAGGCAGAGAAGAAAGCCTAAAGGATGTTAGGCTACATAAAGCGCCAGTTTGGATGCCGTAACAAGGAGATAGTACTTTGTCTGTACAACTCCCTCGTTCGGTCGCACTCGGAGTATACCGTACAATTTTGAAGTCTTTCGTTTCGAAAGGATATCGCAAGGTTGGAACGCGTACAAGCCAGGACAACCAAACTGTTTCCCTCTATCCGACCTAAAAGTTATGAGGATAGACTAAGGGAATTAGATCTGTTCTCGCTGGAAACCCGTAGACTGCGTGGTCAGCTCATCGAATTTTTCAAAATACTTTGAGGGTTCGACAATGTTGACTACCGGGATATTTTTACACTGAGTGAGAACAGAACGTGCAATCACAGTTTTAAACTTGAACTGAAGCGTTACAACCGCAACCTGTCTGGAAATTTTTTCACCTACAGTATCTGCGGTAAGTGGAAGTTGTCAACAGTTAATCTGTTGACCAGTTCAAGTCAAGACTAGACAAAGTTTGAAAAGTGGCCGTTTAGGGACGCAAAACCATTGAGCAGCCATGTGCCTGCTCGATTGCTAGTTCAAAGGTACCCTCTTCTAATGGACCGTAGGGTCTGCTAGGGTACTTCATTTCCTTGTTACTCCTTGTTACATTATCTAATACATATAAGACATTGAATCACAAGATAAACTTCTTAGAAAATTTGGAACAGAAGAGAACTTGAAATATTACATAGGCATTTTCTTTTCATTAAATCGTTGCCTTCATTGTAAAATAGTTCGACCTTTGTCCTATAGCCACGTCTAAATCCTTCTTTGCTGGTGATCAAATGCAGTCTAGGGTTGGTTCGTTTTTAAGGATTCTTTTTAGATTTTTTGTATGTGTATGGTAACAGACTGATTGAACTGTAACTCCTTAATTCTTTCCTCTCACATTGTTTTTTTATCAATGTAAAACTGAAATTTTGCCCCCAACATGGAAATTTATATCAAATAAATTGCATGTAGGAGATAAATTAGTCCAGTAGTAAGTTCTCCTATATCTCTTACAAGTTCAAGTGCTACACTATTTCTCCAGGTTTTATCTCACATTCTGTTCACTCAGCTCCATGCAAAATTTGCTACTTCTTAATTTGTGAGAATTAATTCAGATTCATTGATTTGTTGTCTCGTGTGGAAAGAAATTAAATAGATCTTGTCAGATTTTGACTATACTTTAAATGGTTGTTTCTGTTTGTAATTTTACTCTCGGACAATTATTATATATTGTCTTCATTCTTTTCATTATTTTTTCTTTTCAATAGTTTTTCACAAAAGTGTTCTTTCAGGTTCTAACTTCGTGTAAGTGTTATATCATGAGCATTTGTAATTGAATATATTCTATTCTTTCCCAAGATGCTCCATCCCGTTTCATATGTAGGCTCCTATCTTCGATACGAGCCTACATGTGTTACTTAGGGCGAAGCCGTCCCGATCGAGATAGTGTTTACCAATTTACACATTATAATATAGTCGTGTTATAATTTTGTTCTTTTTTATTATTATTTTGCCATTTGATCTTAGGGAGGATTAAACTACTTCGTTAATGTAATTTTCAAGGTATATCGTTGTTTTATTTTGCCAATCAGGTTTCTCGAGGTTCGTTCTTTATTTCATGATCTTTTATCTTTCTTAGGTTTTCAATCTATTTTCATATTACCTCTTCATAATATCTGATTTATACCCGTTTTGAAAGAACTGATAACTGCAATTTTTCATTTTGAACAGTATGGCATTATTTTTTTTTGGGGGGGAGTTCTATTAGTCCCCATATTTCCATCTTCTCCTATCCCTTTTCAAGAACGATTTCATAATGTAAAAGATTACTTATTCCTACACATCTCTCTTCCTGATCATTTTCCTCCTGTGCTGTATATTTTCCTTCCGAGAGACTAGAGTTTTGGCTTTCCAATTTTTGTATCGAAGTCACTCGTAACCATCTTCACGAGATCATTTCCTTCGGCAGTCATACGTGCTTCATACAAGTCCTAAACCTATTTATCTGAGTGTAAAGTTGTAGGAACGTAAGTTGGAATCACATTTTGGGAGTAACTAGTTGAAATTTTAATTACCACTTCGAGCAAACTCTCGAAACTTCCTAGAATTTTTGTTACGGACGAATGGTGATATATTATGATGTAAAAGGGGTGCGTACAGTAATAGTGTCTTTTTGACCTTAGTTAGAGAGAAGGTAAATGAGTTTCAAGTCTCTCTTTCCTTCTTCTCTCCTTTTAACTTTGCTGAGACTAATGAGGTTCCTTCCTGTGGTCCTCAGTTCTTCTATTTCGCGAAGCATAATATTATTTGAGAATCTACTAAATTCATAAGTAGTCATCTTCGCCAACCATTAACACTCAGTCTCTTACCTCTATATTCTTGGTATTATTGAGATTACTTTCTGGTGCCGTGAGCAAGGTTCATACACCTTTCGGGAATTAACGTCGTTATCTTTGTAGTGTTCATTCATGATCGTTATGGAGCCATAAAAAATAACTCGTTGCCTTATTTCAATATGGGTGTGATTTTGTTGGCTGTTCTAAATGTATAGATCCATAATACTACCCCCTTTTGCTATCCGCCAGCCAGGGACGCACCCAGCATATGTTTTAAGCAACTCAGAAAACAAATCTAAATATTTAGATGGCAACAAAACTTAGATCGATGCGATTTGTGTTCAATGCGATACCAATACTTCAAATACATCGCGAAGGGTAATTTTAAATTCAGAGCATCTTGCTGAAACAATTGATCAGGTATTGTACCATCACTCAGCTCAGACTGGAGTATATTAACGCCTAATTTAGTAGTTAACAACTTTGCTTACCCTTTTTTCAGATACTTTACCCTAAATGTTTCCAAAATCTCGTTCCTACTCGTTCCACACCAAACTCTCATCTTGGAGAATGCAAAGTTGTTCAAGGTTCTCAGTCGCTCTATCACCCTAACATTTACGATAATTCTGTTTGTTCATTGTGCCGTTCAAATAAAGATGAAACTTCAGAAAACTATTACCTTAATTTTTTGTCGTAAAAACAGTACTAATGGTGTTTTTACGCATTCAATCGTCATTTACGGCTTCGGTTACGCGCGGAAAGCACTTATCTTTAAGATACTACCACTCTTAGTACCGCTCTATTTGCAGGGATACTATGTTAAAAATAACTGCTTTCCGTGCGAAAACAAAGCAGTAAATGATGACTAAAATGCCTAAAAACAAAATCAGCACTGTTTTAACGTACTTACTATTTATAGATTATTCGTATATGCGTTGCGTTTGGTTACTGGAAGCCGTTATCGACCTGTGTTATGGGTTGCCATTATGTGACGCCCCCCCCCCCTCCATCCCGCTTGCTCGCTCTACTCACGCTTCAGGAACAAGTAGTAAAACGATACCTAGTCGGAAACACCTAGTACTATTAAGAATTCGAAATCCTAGTATTTGGTTCGAATCCAAACAAAAATTAATCATGCCGTGCCTCGTTCCCACACCTGTCTCAACGCTTCTCTTTCAAAATTAGGCCATAATCTCTACAAAATTCTATAAAATTGACCGAGAAGTTATCAAAAGTATTATTAAGGCTTAAAAAATTAAATATGCACTGGGGTTCGGCGTTAAAATCGAAAGCAGCGCTGTTATAAGTGCTTCCCTCTAGGTTTGCCAATGAATGAATCAAGTGCGAATTAAATGTTGCCAATATGTAGAATTCATGGTTTCTGGTAACATCAGTAGAAGGTAAAGCGGACTTATTTCAATTACAATATTAACCCCATCAATGCGCAGTATCTAAAAAAGTATGTACTTTCCGCGCCAAAACGCACCCTATATGACGGCTGGAATGCCTAAAAAGACCATTAGTACTTTTATAATACTAAAAAATATGGCGTAGTTTTTCTGAAGTTTGACCCAAATATATGTGCTATTCGTAGCTAAATATGATTTTTTTCTATATTTAGTTCAATTTTATTGCAGATTGTAGGGATTCTATGCTGGAATTAGTATCTTCGGCTACTTTATCTTCTCAGAGTTGTTAAAAGCAAAAAGACTTCTACGGCTTAAACTCTAGTTCAAATGAGATTTTTAGTCACCCATTCTAAATTACCATTTTTTCTATGACTTAAAGCTATGATTATATTGATGTTTGACTCAGAAATTACAGTTGGAGTCTTTCATCTTTTTTGACATTACTTTGCCGCCTCCAAACAAACTCAATTGTTTCTTGGTTCGCATTTTAAGCTGGGCCTTAATAAAACTAAATTTATTCATTTTTGGTTCGTTGAGAAATTCATTTACCACATCAAATTGCTCTCTATTCGCCTCAAATTAGTGGATTTTCGGGTCGCCGTTTCTGATGGCAGTATTGATTTGTTTATTAAAGTTTAACTCTTCGTGTTTTGTTCTTTAATCTTTCGTGGGGACGATAAGTTACACAAAATGATATTATCATTCACCACCATGAAAAAAAAACTAGAGTAGTTCTTCATAAGGAAAAATTACGAAGCAAAGGTGATTAATTCTCATTGATACTGCGAATTTTGAGATGATTCATGAGTAACCCGGAAGAATTCCTTTCAGATTCGATGGCAGGCAGAGTACGAAGATTTTTTATCAATCTTAAAGCTTAAAACCTAAATATGGCCCTAACTACAATCATCTTTTTATCCTCTCACACTAACTTAAGCCATGTTCTGCCTATCATTAAAAAAATTGTCCTTTAAGGTCCTACTCCCTCTCTGTAACCAATAGAAAATTCAAAATGAACAAAGTTTTTAGTTCTTTTGCATACCCCCCTTCCCCTCAGTCCTAAGCAGTATAGCATAATTAATATTTCCGAATTTTTAAAAATATTTGATGCAAAATCTCTATGTATTTAATTTCACTAAATGAGACTAATTAAACTTGTCATGAGAAAAACCTATCTTTTATTTAATTTAAATTTCATGGATTTCCTCATTCTCGCTTTAGTTTCTTATTAGAGGTCATCTATATGGATAACTACTTAATACTTAAGGGAATAATTTATCGCTAGCTAGTTGTTGTTGGTATAGATTTCCCATTGCTCCAATCTTAGCAGACATTTAGCAGATATGATTGTTGCGAGCTAAAGCACACTTCATTCTTTTCCTCTTTTTATAGTTGATATTTTGGTTACACCTTCTTTATTTTCCCCAGAACTACACTCAAAAAGTTTTTTAAAGAAAGTTTTAGACCACCTAACCCCGTAACATTCTTTTTTGGACAGAAAAAAAGCAAAATAATTCACTCTCATTGTGGGATATTTTGTTCTTACGATCTCGATCCTCGTTTATTACGTCAGTTTATCACAACCTTACTTCTAAAGGAGTTGAGTTTCATTTATTCATAAGCTACAACTTTTTTATATAGTAAGTTCCTGTAAAAGAACAACCAAATTACCACCCCCACCCGCAACTTTATTGGAGAACACGCGCGATTGTATTCCGCCATGGACAACTTCACTTCCTGCTCGGAAACATTCGAGAAGTTTCGACTCCTGAGCAAATTGGTAAAATATCCCCCAATACAGCGAGATCGCCCCCCTCCCCGGCGAAGAGGCAAGAAAGAGCCACTGTGTTTCGCGCCATGCTGTTAAATGATGAATCGCCTCCGCCTCCGGATTAAGATGTCTGGAGCTTGTGACTTCTTTCTCCAAGTTCCCCCTTCCCCTTCAGAATCGCCTATACAAATATTCAGTTTTGACTGAAGATCGAAGAGTCTTGCACACACCTCAAGGTTGTCCGAATCGTCTCGTCGAAGTCCCGTGAGAGTTCATCAGACAGCAACGCTTTCCCCGCCTTGATTCTATCCCAGTAAGTTAAAAGCTTCTGTGACCAGCAAGCCTTTGAATTTGCAAAACAGTCTCTCTTCGTTTAACCGAAGAAAATATCTATCGTTTACCTTTGAGAAAACGAAGTTTCCTCTTCCAGTGGAATTACGTGAATTCCCACATTTCCCGTGGAGTGTAATCATTGAAGATTGGCTATCTTCATTGGAAGGTTGTTTCGGATCGTGCCTCACTTGCTTCATTCAGACCGTGGCCTACTCACCTCTTCGGAACGTTCCCCACTCGCCTCATCGCAAGAAGGATCTTCTCGAAGTCACCGACCTGTAAGACTGAAAACCCCTCCATTATTAATATCGTCAAATTCAACCTTTTGATCTGAGCCTAGTAATCAATTAATTATATTTGAGAATTCCTCCTCATAATAATTATTTAGAGACTAATTCAATTTAAATAATCTACTTTTGGCATTTTTCAATTCTTATTTTGATATTTGTAAATATAATTATATTTTTGTTAATTCATCTTTTACTACCCTTGAACGATACTCTCGGCCTATTCAAGTAAATCTCGCCAATCAATTATTCACTCTGTCTAATTATTAAGGATTTAAAACCCGACGCTTCAAGTTTGACCTCCTAGTTGGTCGTTAATCCCTGCGAACACTCCTTAAGGGGACTACATTTATTTTTTCAACTTTTTACTACCTTAGATTATCATATATGAAATTAAAGCAAATTAAAAGCCCTTTTATTTCTCCCCGAATCATAATAACCTACGGCAGCGTTTTTGACAAAAGGGGGCCTTTCAGAAACACCCTCCTTGAAAGTTGACATCATATAAATGGCTATAGAATTACTAAAGTTTAAGCAAGCGAACTCAATTCACGAGCAAAATATGCAAATATGATTTAGTTATCTCCTTCCCCTTTGGGAAAAATCCATGACTCAGGAGCAAGAGTCTTCCCGTGATGGGAAAAGCAAATCATACCTTGTAAAGGATGAGCTGTTATATCTTCAATGTTCCGACAGAACCGAAGCTGAAACACACTCCTTGTGTGTTCCCAGCTCTCACGTTCCCCACTCTTCCAGATTTCTCACGATAGTTTCTTTTCAGGTTAGTTTAGTCATAAGAAAACCGCTCAGAGGGTTCTTAAGTATTTTTATTGGCCAGGTGCGGCCATAAAAAATTGCAGATTACTACAAATCATGCGATGTCTGTCAAAGGACATCAGCAAAAGTCAAACCAGCCCCCTTCAGAAAAGCACGATCATCTCGGAACTTTTTTCTCGTATAGCCACTCATCTTATTGGCCCTATTCATTCCCGATTGAGCGAAGGAGAAAGTTACGTCCTCACTTTGGTAGACTTCGCTACTTGTTTTCCTGAGACAGTTTCCCTCAAGCGCTTTGGTAGCGTTTCGTGCGCCGAAGCCCTCCTTTCCATTTTTCTCGGGTATGAATTCCGAAAGAGATATTGTCAGATCAAGGAAGATTATTTACCTCCGAGATTATGGAGTATGTCAGAAAGCTCTTCATGGTAAAACCTCTGCTTACCACCCTATACCACTCAGCCGCAAACGGATTTTGCGAAAAGCTAAATGGCACATTGATAGCAATCCTCAGAAAATTGTGTATAGATCAGTCCCGAGAATGGCACCGATTTTTGCCCTTGGCACATTTTGTGTGTCGTGAAATCCCCCATACGACCGTATGATTCGCCCCCTTTGAATTACTATATGGCTGTAATGTTATAGGCCCCCTTGCTATTTTAAAGGAAGTTTTCACCAGTCCCCATCTGGATAACGAAATCCAATCCTCTTATTTTTACCTCCTAGACCTCCGAAATCACGTCGAGATATGTGCCGACATTGTGTAACAAAATCCTAAGGTAAATTTAAAGGCGAAGGAAAGAAGTATTAAGCCTGGCGAGGAGGAGCTGTTGCTACTTCTCACGGAGAGTAACAAATTCCTGAGCCAGTGGAAGGGCCCCTTTTCCGTTCTAGAGATAAAAGGACCAGTCTATTATCTGATTAAAACCCCCTCCGGAGATAAGGTTTTCCACATCAATATGTTGAAGAAATATCACCGCCGTGCGTGTCTCAAATATATTGTGGCTCTCGATGAAGAGCCCCCTTTTCGAAGCTGTGTATTCCGCTGCCCCCCTTAATATCGTGCAAGTAGTATGCATTGAACAAGTTGGTGATTATCCTATTCTATCTTTACCTGGAGCACCCAAATCCTCATCCCCCGGACTGGATTTCCTCTTTATGGCTAGCGCTTCTTCAAAAGAGTCAGCTACAGCAGTTGCTAAATGGATTCGAAGATGTCATCTCCGAGACCTCCGGTTGCTCCAATCAATTTGATCATGACATCCTTCTCACCACTCAATAAACAGTTCGATCGAAGCCCTATCCTTTTCTCATCCACTTTAGGAAAACATTTAACAAAGAAGTGAACAATCTTTTTGCCCTAAATATCATCGAGCCCTTGAAGTCAGATTACTGCTCCTTGATAGTCATAGTTCGCAAGCTCGACTAAACATTCCGCTTGTGCGTCGATTTTCGAAAATTCAATTCAGTCACGGTGTTTGATACAGAGTCTATCCCACTTATAGACAAAAATCTCCACCTTTTTGAGGAAGCTAAATTTATTCATGAGTTGGGCCTCTGCAAAGCGTACTACTAAATTCACCTCCGTAAAAACGCGAGCAAATATACTGGGTCTTATGCAGTTTAAAAGACTACCTTTCGGCTTAGTCACTGAATGTAGCAACTATAACAAGATGATGCAAAGGATTGTGGATGATTTGCCTCACGTATCCTTCTACTTCGACAACCTTTATTTTGCTAACTCTACATAGAGCCAACACGTGAGTGCTCTCTGCACTCTACTTATTAGGCTTCGTGAGCACGGACTCACCCTTGGCCCTAGTAAGTGCCACTTTGCGTACGGTACTATCTGGGCTTCAATGTTGGGAAAAATCAGATGGGCCCTCAGAACGAAAAGGTCAGAGCCATGGTCGAGATGACCCTTCTCCGCACGAAGAAACAACTAAGGTTATTTTGGAGATCGGCTTCCTTTTACCGTAGAATTTTACCTAACTTCGCGTCTATTTCCGCCTCTTTAAGTGCCCTCCTTCAGGAGAGATCCCCAGATCCCCTTTCACGGAACCCCGAAGCTACTACCAGGTTACAACAGCTCAAGGACAAGCTAGCGTCCGCACCCATTTTAAGTCTCCCTAATCCCTCTAAACCCTCCAGCATCAGGACGAATGCGAGTGACGAAGGAATTGAATGCGTGCTACTCCAATACTTGGACGAAGGTGAAGACCACCCGGTGACTTATACGAGCCGAAAGCTACTGCCGCGTGAACGTAATTACTCGGTAATAGAAAAGGAAAGCATTAACTATAGTGTCGAGTATTACCAAATTTAGCCTTTATTTAATCGGGAAAGAGCTTATTGTCGAAACTGATCATCGCCCTTTGTCGTATCTCCGAAATGCTAAGAGCCAGAACGGACGTATAATGCGATGGCTTTTGATTCTGCAACAATATCAGTTTAAAGTTTGGTATATACGCGGCACCGAGAATTGTATAGCGGACAATCTTAGCCGGAATCCATTGGCCAATAATGCCACCTAATCAACGAATTTATAGGTCGCTTATAAACCCGTAACCTCATTCGGACCGTGCCTCACTTACCTCATCGGAACGTTCTTCACTCACTTTATCGCAATAAGTACTTTTCTCGAAGTCCTGGAACCCACTCCATTATTAGTAATGTCAAGTTCTCCCTTTGATCTGAGCCTAGTAACGCTAATCAATTAATTTTATTTGAGAATCCTCCCACATAAAAATTATCTAAAGACTATTTCAATTTAGAAAATCCCCTTTTGCCATTTTTTAATTCTTATTTTGATATTTGTAAATATAATTATATTTTTGTTAATTCATCTTTAACTAACCTTTAACGATACTCTCGGCCTATTCAAGTAAATCTCGCCAATCAATTATTCACTCTGTCTAATTATTAAGGATTTGAAACCCGACGCTTAAAGTTTGACTTCCTTGGTCGGTCGTTAATCCCTGCGAACACTCCTTAAAGAGATACCACATTTATTTTATCAACTTTTTAGTACCTTAGATTATCATATATGAAATTAAAGCTCATTAAAAGCCCTTTAATTTCACCCCAAATTATAATAACCTACGGCAGCGTTTTGAACACAAGGGGGCCTTTCAGAACCCTCCCATCCCCTTGAAAGTTGATATCATATTAATAGCGATAAAATTACTAAAGTTTAAGCAAGCAAACTCAATTAACGAGCATAATATGCAAATATGATTTAGTTATCATATAAAATAAGTTTTCTTGAGGCGATAGTAGGGGTGTCCTGATTACCCTGGAATTTAGTTCAATCTATATTCGAATGATGTTAAAAATATAAAAGAGTTCATTGGTATTGTTTTCCTTTTAGCAAATATTTAATTTCGTAAGGTGTATTTTGGTGTTTTGTTCAAAAATTCACTTTACAACTTTACGGAGAATTTCCACGAATGTATACAAATTTGCCTTATCATAATTTTCATCTCATGTTTCCAAAACAAAATATATACTATAAAAAGTGCATAAAATTTTCAATAATATGATATAAATATCGATGGTGTAGTTTTGTTTTGTTTTTTCCACAAATGAACATTAAATATCTAAAAAAACTTTCCACGAATATACATATACAATTTAGTATTATCTTAATTTTCACTATGTTCTATTCATTTTGAAAAAAATACATAATTATGCCATAAACAAGTGCATAAAATTTGCAATAAAATGATATACAACATCCCAAAATGCGAATTTTCAACGAAACAATGCAGTCGGTGATTAAGTCTTTCCCCACATAATATAGGGGTAGTGTATGGTATAGAGTGGTCTACCACGACAGTTTTATTCCGTCCTTATTTAATCGTGCTTATATATTGATATATAAGTTCGTCTAGAAGCATTGTAAATTCGAATATTTACTACAATATATTGTTAGCGCCGCGATTCCATCCTCACATGTATATAAACTTATTTAGAGTCGCTGGAATAATGAAGTAAACACAAAGTTACCAACGAATCGATATTAGTAAGATTAAATGATGTGAACCATTGTCTCATCTTGGCCCACTTATACATTTACTCTCTCTAAATTTTTAAATGGCCTAGGAAATTTTATTTACACCCGTTTTAGATTTATCTATGCACATAATTTTAAACCCTTTATCTTCTTCAAATGTAAGGATTGATATGCGCCTGCTTATTGTCCTATTGTTTATACCTTATTATTAAGTTGTGGGCTCTTGAATAAATTCTTTATTTTTAGTTTTTTAAAAAAAATTATGTGTCTTTGTCCTTATTTCATTTTCAAAAGTAACTTCTATTATACACCCCCTTTATTTTTCGTTGATGTTTTTGCGTAGTTTTTTTGTGTTGTAGACTAAATGATGATGGGTGCCTTCAGCCAGAAACACCATAATAAATGAATCCTCCTGTGGTAGTAATTTCGCAGTCATCCAGAACATAAATATACACATCATCATCATTACCCTGTGTAATAGCAAATATTTCCACTGATTACAATCCATCGCTTTAGTCGGATAAGTTATTCGGGCGAGTTTTCGAATTTTTTCCAACCTTCTCATACTGGGCCATCTTCTGAGTCATTTTCTATACATAAACCCAGTTTAGTTTTTATTATTGTACAAATTATTTCGTTTATATACGAGTATCAATATATCGTAACCATTTTCATTTGTTAATTTTATTCTTTTTACTAAGTCTGTCACCAATGTTTTTATAATGATCTATTTAATTTTATGTCCCTGCGGGTTCTGACTGACCTGCATTTTCCACTTATCTCTCAATTGCCCAGAGTTTCTGGGAACTTCGGGGGTTCTTCATCCAAGTATGGCTTGTATGAGTCAAATCAGGTAAGAAACAGTGATTAAATACTTATAAACAGAGAGACAGGTCGTTTCTGAAGATGTTACAGAGCTTTCTACCCACCTCTCTGCAGCCTAATGTTGTTATTCTACTAAATATTTTATCCCATTATCACATCAAGAGTCACAAGCTGTTCTGATAATAGGAAAACTTGGACGTACTACAATAGCTTTTTGTAAATTGTAAATCTTTTATCTCCTGCAAGATTATTTATCTTTATTTTCTTCCCTGAAAATTAAATTTTCCTTTGTAACTGAGTCTCGGTTGATTTAATCCTGTTACTATTAACTAAAATACTCCATTATTTGAGACAAATAACTTTATTTAGACTAATTTTACTATTTTTTGTGTTTGTAGGCAGAAAGTTCATTTAATTATGCCTAAAATGAATAGGAAATCGGTAAAATTCTCTTCAAACCTCAATTTCTTTCCTCGAATAATAAATGATACTTTGATATTTCCTATTTTCTTGAACATTGCAGTGGTGACTAAATTCTAGAATTTCCAAGAATTATTTAGAATTTTCTAGAACATTCGTGTTATAAAAATAAGACCATATATACATGGACCTTAAGCACAAAATTAACTTAATTCTAGCTGCTCAAAGGGAGATTAGGATAGACATTTATCATAGATGGCATCAAGAGAGGCAAACATTCAGCGGCGGCATTTTGTTATGTCCGTGGCCAATTATTCAAGGCGAGAGCGAAAAGATACTTACTGGGAGTATCTGCTAATAAAGGGTCTTTCAAAAAGGACGCTCGAGCTTTGTCAGGCGATAGTGGCAATGTTGTTAAAGTGACATCTGGCAACCTCACTGTGAAATGTTCAGCAGTACTGTACTGGGAAAGTCACAATGGAAGGCTATAGCGTTGGAAAGCGTGTGCAAATCATCAAATGTTATTATCAAAATCAGTGCTCCGTTCGAAAAACGTTTCGCGCATTACGTGATTTCAATCCTCACCACAATCGTCCTGCCGAGTCCATTGTTCGACGCTTGGTGGCTAAATTTGAGGCAACAGGGTCGATTAACAATCAGCCAACATCTGTACGTCGCCGAAACGCAAGGTCTGCTGAAAACATCGCTACCATAAATGAGAGTGTACGGGAAAATCCGAGGCAGTCAATTTCTAGTCGTTCACAAGAACTTGGCCTTTCTGCGATTTTAGTTTAGCGAATTATGCGTAGGAACTTGGGTCTGCACCCGTACAAAATCCAACTTACCAATGAACTTAAGGTACACGACCATATAAAAAGCCTTGTGTTCGCTGATTGGGCTCTAGAGCAGTTGAAATTCGTCCTAAATTTCCCCCAAAAAATCATCTTCAGCGACGAGGCCCATTTTTAGATGAATGAATTTGTGAACAAGCAAAATTGTCGTATTTGGGACGAAAACAATCCACATGAGATACACCAGCACCAATTGCATCCCAACAAGGCACTTTTTAGGGCAGATTTTCGTCTAACGGTATCATCGGTCCGTATTTTTTTGAGAACGAAGATGGGATTGCCATAATCGTCAACGGCGAAAGCTTTAGATCGATGATAAGCAACTTCTTGTGGCCTCAACTGGATTATATGCCTGATATGAATACTGACGACATGTGGCTCCAACAGGACGGCGCTACGTGACACACTGCGCACGCCACGATAGACATTTTGCACCAGCGATTTCAGGGCAGGGTTAACTCGCGTGGCGGCGAAGTCAACTGGCCACCGAGATCATGCGATTTAACGCCATTAGACTACTTTCTTTGGGGCTACCTTAAATCGCGATCTATGCAAATAATCCGCAAACTGTTGATCTCTTCAAAATTAACATAACGAACACCTTTCAGCAAATTCAGCCAGATTTATGCGACAAAGTCATCGAAAATTGGGCCTCCAGAATACGTTCCACGAAGCAAAGCCGCGGCGGACATTTGAACGACGTCATATTCCACGCTTAATGCCATAAAATGTGCTTTCAAATTTAACATAAATTGAGTGCATATATCACAGTTAACCTGTTTTATTTACATTTAAAAATTGAGTGACCTTATTGAAAGACCCTTTATATGTAAGACCTACAAGGCTTGTTTGGTATGCCCTTTGGGAAACAAGACAAACTCTGGCAAATCTCATATTGCTAGCATGCCAAAGAACCTCTAGAAAAGTGCTTAAAAAGTGGAATAATATGTTATCCAGAAATGTTAAAATTCAATATCTTTTTTCATTTATATTCCAAAGAATCCCAACCTTATAAAAATATTAAATATTCTGCGATAACCATTTACACATTAGTTATAGATGAAAAAATGTATTTTTTCAGGATTATCATATTTTTCGTCTTTCGCCGCAGGATGGTATAGAAGGGAAATGAGAGTTATGATCTTTGTAATCCCAAGAATTTGGTGTGTATCAACTGAAAACTTAAACGAGTGCAGAGCATCCGTCTTCAGAGGAGAGCAGCAAGTCAGTAGATGATGTAGACGTTTTGCGCATATTTAGATTCGCAATTTTATATGAGCAGCTGAGGAGAGAACTCTATACTACCCTAACCGCAAATACCTCAAAGGAAAGGTGTCGGTCCCATCGCTATAAATAAAATTTGGTCTTGTGAAACAATATTTCACAGTTAATGCTAATAAGTCTATAACCTTCAAGTACCATAAAGTCGTCTCCTCTAAGGTGTCAGAGACAAAAGCTAAGGCCGATGTCTTCATAGCACCACAGAAATGGAAGATTCTCGAGTGCTTGGAATTCCTCAACATGCTCAGTCGAAAGGAAAAAGCGAATTAGCACAGTCGTGTCGCAGTGGTTTAGAGCTCTCTGGGCAATCACGAGGTCAAAGTATATATGTATCTGGTTGAGGTAGCTGAAGACGTACGGAAAAATTAGTTTGAAAGATATCCCTAAAAATCCATACCTTTATATTTGGGTGCTGATGCGTGAAAGTGTTCTACATTTTAAATCCAAATCTATAAAAAATACTTGCATCTAAACTTTTTGGTTCACTTTTATATGACTTTAATATAAATAGATATATGTTGATATTTATGTTTATTCTAACATTATGTGACCGAAAATGTGGAAATTCGCCCGACTTCACAGTGAATTTCGTAAATTTCAGAGGTGGTAAAGCAAAGTCTGAAATAAGTAAAGCCATTTTATATATTTTTTAAACATAAGCATATATGAAAAACACTTACTTTCCATCAACAAATTATTGTAATATTCTCATCGAAAATCAAAGACGATCTATGTAAATATCTCCCATTAACTCTAATTCTATATTGGTCGGACTCCGAAGACCTGAAAATCTCAAGCAATACTGCAAATTGTTTGGGAGTATTACGATCTCATGCCTATCTTTTTGTATTTTTTTTTTTACTGAACAGGATATGTTTAAATAGCGATGGTACATGGTTGTATATATATAAAGAGTACATATAAGAATGAAGGTTAGGGATATTTCTTGGTTTTAGAACTGCTGTTAGAACTGAATTTGAATTTACTGAGTTAAAGGCTCTGTCATAGTAAAGGAATGCCATATATTACGTGGTAATTTGTTCTCTGCAGAAAAAATTGAACTGCCTGTAAATGATTATAATCATTATAGCTATTTCTGAACACTGTTTATTTGGTAACTGATAGCAGTTGAGTATTGTGCTAGTGTATTTTTTATGAATTTTGTAATAAATTTATGTTGTTAGAATCTAGTTCTTTGAAAGGCAATCAATCGGAAACGTTGCACTACACCATATAAATACTACAAGTCCCTCCCTTTGAACATTTTGTTAACAGACTTGCTAACATATCAGCGAGTTATTAACCCTCTCCCTCTAGTGTCTATATGGTCGATTGTCATCTCGATTCTCCATAGAAGTTTTTCCGTTTTTTTTAGGTTTGTGTAAGATTTCGTCGTTTATTACTGGTGGGACTAAATCTCGATTAGTTGAGGAGTTGGGATCCTTTGTATCGTGGCTAAATCAAAGATCTTTTCTCCCTTTGCACTTTTGTTTCCTTGTTTATTAGTATCATTGGCTCAGCCAGATTTTAAGTATTGTTTCATGCGATTAGGGAATTGTTCGTTTCATTAGTTTTTTTGTTGGATTTGTATTCTATATTCCAATTGGAGATTTTAATAATCTCTAATTTATTATAAAGTCTCATTTCTCAAGTTGCTACAGTTTTTTTTAATTTTCGCCTTTCCTCAAAATAATCTCGAAACCGAATTTTTGTGTTAGATGACCTTGTATCCTACCTAAATATTATATGTCATATAATACCGGTACTACACCATCGTAATACCGGGTGTTATACAAGAACCTCAGATTCAATATAAATTAAGAAAAATCCATAAGTTCCCCACCCCTCTCCAAATCCCTATTCCACATCGTATGTACTTTCCCCAAAAGTAAGCAGAAGCATTATATTCTCTTATTATATATGTTTGTATCATTTATTTTATTCCATTTTTTCTACCTTTTCAGGATATCCCAGTTCATGCTACCACCGGTTCCCTCGTTGCCATCGCGATTGAGCGTTTTCGAGCTGTGGCGATGACGTCACGACGTAAGCTCTCATCCGCCTGGGTGGTCGCAGGAATCTGGGCTGTGGCGATGGTGGTCGTCCTTCCTTATGGCCTTTACATGAGCTACGTAGACATGGAGGTGAGGTTATTGTGATTTTAATTAAAGTGAGAATAAATGGCGGAAACAGAATATGGTCCCTGGAGTTAGAAAAAGTGCAATCCGTGATGAATGGTTCAATTGTTAAAATCTCGGCACACAATAAGAAATAAATAAAACAAAAATACGAACTAATTAATTTTCTCAAATTTTATTCCAATTAAAATATCTCATTTATTTTATTTCATTTGAAGAAGAAAAAATATACTTAATCTAACTATTGAAGGGCTGATTACCGAGTGAAGAAGGAAAAGAAATAGAAAAGAACCAACAAGGGTTGAATGATAATAAACGAAATAATCAAATTTGGACAAAATATACAAGAGAAGAGTGTAAATCGACCAAAAATGAATACTTATTTTTTAACGTGAGACCCCCACCCCCACCCCTACCGAACACATGGAACGCGAGAAGCCTATAAACATTCAACTATGCTTCAGAAGTTAGAAAATGCAGGATCATCCAACTACGGAAAAAGAGACCATGAATGGAAAGATTGAAGTCAAACAACAAATAAATATATTAACTGCGATGGAACACAGAGAATATTGGCTAATTATTTCTCCAAAGGAGGGAAATTGTGGAAAGAAAGTAAAAAGTATCAAAAGAAGAAGAGTAAAAGAAAAGAAAGACAACTTATGCGGGAGTAGCAAAAGTTACGGTCAAACACATGTATCAAGTCCAAACTAACCAGACAGCTACTTGAAACAGCAACTAACCGGGTGAGTGCATCATATATTTGCACATTATGAACCTATGGAGCTTAACACCAATACTCAATACTATCTTAGAAAAGAACGGGAGGAAGAAAATTTTGTTTCCAGAGAACCACCTTCTTCACAAATCCTAAACTCAGCGAGGCAATAACAGTGACTAACCAGGAAGGCAAAACGACAGGAAAATCAGGAATAAGGGAAAGCTTTCTAAGAATCAAGTGAAGATGAACATAAGAACGAGAAGATCATCGATGCAACGGGCATCAACTTGAAAATATACGTGAACGAAATATTGGCATTCCTAAGGGGGGTGAAAAGACATCAAGGCTATAAGGCGAGGCCAATGCAACTAGGAATTCAAAGGAAATACAAGAGAACAGGATGGAAAGGAGATAGAAAAACTCCTACTATAGGAAAAGATATGTATCTTTTCTGAAGACTGCATCACTCTTAGCCATGAAACCATGGGGATCAGAGCAGAAGCCAACCAACGATCCACTAGTCAGAATGCTTAGCACAGCTAAGTACTATAACCCAAATAAACAATGGGAGCTGAAAAGAGGAAAGGCTTAGCCTCCTGCAAATAAATACTTGAGGCTGGATTGGCATAACGACAATATTAGGAAACATATTCAGAAAGAGCGATTCAAATATAATACTAATATCAGAACACGGTAAATATCCAGAAAGGAGATATATTATGAAACAGTTCAATTAAATCGTCATTAATGCTACGCCTCTAGGTGAGGATCATTACGGGAAAGCCATAACACTCCCAAGAGGCAAAATATACACTGAAATTAACAATCTTGATTAGGCATTTTCGGTCGTATGAATTGAAACAGAAATGATACCAATAATAGTAATCACAGGCTACCAAGCGTCGAGAAAGCACTATATCTTCCTACGCAACCTAATAGCATTATTTGCCACAGATATCCCTTAAATGATTATAGAGTAACTTAATGCTAAGTGCAGGATGAATGGCTAGCACACAAGTAAAAAAAAAAGAAGATAATTTAGAAATGATGTTAAAAAGAAATATTTTCAAGAGAATAGGTCCAGGTATTCCAACATATGCCACATTTAATGCTGCGACGAAGCCAGACGTTGCCTTAAGCAGACACATCATGCCATTGAACCCTCATATGAAACCAATCATTTTAGATTGTAGTGACCATGTTAGAACCTTACTGTTCATGAATAAACCTCCAATACAAGCAGTGCTGGGAAGGAAAGACTATAGAAGAGCCATCTGAAAAGGATACAAGCACAACCTTCATCCCAAAGAATCTCGCAGATGAAATCTTAAAAGAAACCGAAAAGGAAAACAACGATTAACAACAGAAATTTACATAAAAAACGGAAGTGATATCCGGAAAACCAGATCTCGTACTCTTCTCCACCCTCAGTTGACGAAAGAAATGAAGACGAAAAATAGGCAGCTAAGCGCAATATACGACCTAATGAAGTTTCTCGGATCAACAAGAGAATGATTTGCCCCTTTCGGAAGGAAGAAAGAAGAGCGGAACCATCTCATTAAATAGCAGCAAGAGTATGAATGAGATAGCATAATTGACAAAATTAACGTGGCATATATATAGAGGAAAAAACGAGGGAGTGATAAACAGAATCAAGGGTGGATCTCCGAGGAGGAGAATAGCAATAAAAAACAAAATAGGAAAACTAAAGAACTATTTTTCGTCCTTTGGAAATCTGTGTTCTGCATATGACAAGAAATAAACGAAGATTTCAATCCAGATATAAACAAAATTATTCCTACTTACGTGCGAAACAAAATCGAAAAAATGCTAAGCACCAACAGTAACGCATGAAAGTGAATAAATTTGTGGTAGACAAGCCAACATAGCAACATATAAATGAAAAGCGCAATTTATTCATCCAAACAGAAAAACGTCAGGCATCACAGGAATAGCCAGAATAAATCTCACCAAGGCACCAAATGACATTAAAGAAACATTAAAGAATATCTATAATGCATGCCTAGAGAGCGCTACTTCTTAGATGGCTGAAAGTTGCCAAAGTGATTTTCGTTCCGGAATCAAGTCAACAACCTATTCACCCCAGCAGTGACAGGCCTATATATCTTTTGAATTTCCATGGCAGTGTTTGAAAATATCCCAATCGAAGCCATGAGGCATTTCTCTGAAGAGTTAATCTTTATAATGAGTATCAGTTTGAATTTAGGAGGAGAAGAGATAGAACGATGACATTTGTCATAAGAACATAAAAATTAGCCTAGCAAACATTGAAGAAGAACAGTGACCCGGTTCTAAAGATGTATAAAAGCCCCTTGCAAAGTCTGGGTCAGAGGAATGCAATAGAAAAGCGTGAATCTCTAGTTGAAGAGCAATCTGTGGAAAAATCTTGGCAATTACATAACAGACAGAAAAACAATGTTGATTAATGATTATAATGGACAATAATTCAAACAGAAAGCTGAGCTCGCACAGGTCACCTTAGCTCCACGTTGTACTTAATATATACAACTGACCTGATAACACCAATAATGTCTGATTGCTTTAACGTACATAAGCCAGGTCGTTTTCTCATCTTCTATAAATCAGCGTTTTCAGGACGGAAGGACACCACTAGACATTAACGACAGCAAAAACTTCGAATTGTACTGGAAAATAAGTAGAATTTTAACGAGAAATTACAGAAATAAAGATGAATAGGATAAAAATAACAACAGAAGATTGAGATTCTTAACGGGGGCTCGTCAAAGCTTTTGATCACATCTTGAAGTTCGACAGACGCCACATATGTTTTCCCCAGTGGAAAAATTAATCTGAGAATCACAGTGAAATTCAGTTTAGCCAAGTTTAAATGGAACGTAGTTACCTCCCACCCTCCACCCCGACACTTCCCATTAGGTGAAATATGCTTTAATCAACACGAAGAGAACAGGATGCTGTAGAAGGAACCCTACTTCCAAAACCTGGTATTTCGAAATTTGGCAGAATATAATGACAATAGTTTAGTGCCAACTAGTTCTCGATAAGTCATAATCTAAATACGAAATGGATACTCCAATAAGATAAACCTAAGATACTTAGAATGAATGCAAATGGATGGAAAACCAAAGCTGCAGTATTTGGAAACGTCTACAACCTCTTTTCCTTTGTATTTTTTTATTTTTAATATTGCTTAGCAACTCATATCCATTGAACCCTGTGAACCTTGTCCACTCCTAAAATTCTTTCCATCCCTCTGCATTCCTTGATGACGTGTCCAAACTAACTGCAATAATAGCACTTTCTCTCCCTCTTATCACTCTCGTTCCGTGGATTTTTAGTGCATAAAATCTAGTGTAGTCATGTATTTCTGAATATTCTTCAACTTCAATCTATGGGGGAGTAATCCTAAGATTGAACGCCTGTAGACCTTGTTCTCAGGAGCTAATGGGAACCAAGGTGCCATATCCAATGGTATAATAACAGAGCATGGAGATAATGTCATTAATTATGTTTGCTCAAATAGCTATTATCATAACTAGGGGTGCTTTTCAAAGAAAGCGGATGGCTTGCAAAAAAGAATGGGATAAAAGGACAAGGGTTCTCCGAGAATCCACGTTCTAAGGACATATTAGAGATAAAAATCGTTGATGATGATTTTCTAAATAAATTATCGCCCACCAAGTTTCCTACCTACTTAAGCATAAGTCACCGTTGTTCTTCCAAAGTCCAATGATAGGCTAAACTACAACTAAAGAAATGTGCAATATCACAAAAAAGCAAACAAGGAAAACAAAACATACACTACAGCAAGGAGAAGGGAGCATGATCTGGTTTCTGAGAGAGGCCTGCCTTTCATCGGCGCAGGAACATCCAATAAGCACAAAAGAGAGTCAAATAACATGGAGGAGGCCAACCTCCTCCAAGAAGTCGGATAGTCCACAAGTCTGTGTGCACGAACTCGTCCCAAGTATGAGAGACAAGTAATAAGAACCTCGCTCATCCCGGTATCAGTATGAACAAATATCACCTAGAATGGGACATTCAACAAGATTTGTCTAATAGACCGGTTGAAAAAGCAGTAATCGCAGTGATGTGCAAAGGAGCGCTTAATCAAATGCTGGTATGTCCAACAAGTGTGTGCAATTTGAAGATGACAGCAAGTGACCTGATGCCGTCGAGTTATTGTGGAGAGGGGGTTCATGGGAACAGTCGAGGCGCAATGACAGGCGAATTTAGGATACCGTCGACAGTTTCATATCTGCTTTGCTAAACTGCACTAGGAGTTGCCTTCATTCATGCTATGTAATCGTTGTGAGGTGAGTGTAAGGCTGGTCTGGTCATCCAGTTCTCAGGTACTTTTGGTAGCCCTCGTCGGCGAACTTTTTACTTGCAAATACCACATGGCCAGGAAACCAGCAGAAGAAAATCTTGATTTCTGTCCGGCTCACGGAAACCTTGGCCCCGATAGCACTTGAGCGCTTTGTAAGTTGCTGAAGATTAAAATCCTATCTATTAACTAGGAAAGCCATGACGTTATCTTCCGTACAGAGCGGTGTATTGCATTCAACTCAGCCGTGAAGACAGATGCTGGTCCTAGTTGATCTCCACTTAATTCAAACAGATATCATAATAGCGTGGAAGCCTATCCACTACTGGGACTTGAAGTCATCCATGTAGTTCTTAGGCCAAACCAGATGCACCAGGGTTCGAGAGCTTACGTGAAATCTCAAATGAGTTTCTAGCCCTAAACCTAAATGGCTTAGGGTATTACTGGCGTCTCTCGACGACATAGGCACCGTGGAGATCAGCCAAAGATGCAGTGAGGGCTATTAGCTAGTGAAATAGGAGATGGGATTGCACGTATAAGTGCTTATTGCACTTACTAGTGCGCAAAGCGAGTGGAGTCTCCTTGGCAATGACAAGTACATGCGCTGTAAATGGGGAACGTGAGAAAAGCACCAGATTTAGCTGGATACCAGTGCGATTGTTTGAGTCCCCTTTCCGCAATAAACACTTGGCTGTGGATGCGTAAAACTCGCGTCCATATTCAAGCTTGAAAGAACACTAAAACAGTAAAAAAGTAAGGAATTAGCCCTATTATCAACCCAAGTGCTGAACGTCACAGAACGAACAATGTTCTTGGGAGCGGATACAAGAGACTCTATGACTACGAATATGAGCTTCCAATGTTGTGCCTTGGTCAAAACCTGAAGAAAGGAGGGAGTACGAAGCCAAAACAAGTCAGAGTCGAGAAGGATCTGTTGATGGTGGCCTAAGTGATTTCTTAGTCTTCCCAACTAAATCCTAAACCTATGAGCCTCGTCATAGCGTGAGATGCTATTCAATGAATGGACGAGTCAGTGCTTCTGAGATGGCATCAAGGCTGTACCTAAATATATCGAAAGGCCGTACACGTAGAGTGTAGTGAGTACATCCCAATTTTTCTCAATGCAAAGGGTGTAATAATGATGACACTTCACTACGGGACACTCTCTTCCTACTCCATTGGGGTGGATAGAGCTCCACCCGCCCTTATGGGCAATTGATGATCTCACAGAAAGTTAAAAATAAAGTTTGGGAGGCGTTCCCACACCCACATCGTGTGGAGTGTCTCCACAATAACTTCTCGCCATGTGGTATCATAGGCCTTCTTCAGATCGTAAAACTCTATGGGGTATTGATGTCTACAAAAAAGGCCTCGCAGACAGCAATTTCTAGTTGGAGCAGAGCGTCCAGTCAGCGACATCATCATGTGAATTGAATGTTGGCGGGGCAATATCTCAGCTCGTGAAATCGGATAAAACGCCACGGGCAGGGTGTCCAAGATTGCGATGCCATTCTCTTAGTGAACCAGAGTGGTAACATGCAAGAACTTGCCATGAATTCTTTTGAATCGTTACCACAAATCTGGCTGGCAGGAAGAGCAGTGTCCTCGAAATATACCGTAAAATGTCACCTACTCGACCAAATTCACCCACAGTCTAGTCGTTTAAGCGGCGCTTATGGCGTATGTAGGCATGTCACTCCCATCTGAGAGCCGTCTTACACGACCGACCACCAAGGAAGTGTACAGCGTGCAAAATACCAGATGATCTAAAAAGAGTATTAGGTCCATAATGATGAAGTTGCCGGAGAAATGCTCAAAGGCATCATCCACTGACCAAAACCTTTGGAATAGGACAGAGAAATGTCATTTCTTTAAATGCTATCCACCACGTCCGTTCTGAGCACCACGGGAAAGTTTTTCCTGCGGTACCTGCCACCAGAAAACAAGACTTTCGTTTACGTAAAATCCCGCTGGTGCCGAGATTAAGAAAGTATCTGATTGCTCGATATAGTGACTTGACGTCACGTCACAATTATTGTTCCATTTCGTACGCGAAATAATTAAATATTCTTAAAAAAGTAAATAAATTACAAAAGTAAACGTTATAATGAAATTGATATAATTCTAGATATATACCATAGATACATAAATAAATTAATGAAAAAACTAAATTAAAACATGTCTGTGGGGGAGAATATGCATAACATTATAAAACAACTTGGAGCAAATGAACAAAGTCACTCTATGCGTGTTCGTTTGGCTACAATACACCCCTCTAAGAGAGTTATGCCTCCATTCTTTGAAGTTTTCTGCATAAGTCCGGATAGCGCAGGGTTCTTGTAACGACGCGTCCAAAATTTGACACAATGCTGGTTGGCAGCCTACAGTTAAGGATAGACAAAATGCTCGCAGTACCAGTTGATTGAGGCGAGGCACTATCACAAGCGAAGGTGGACGGACGGAAAGTAATCTCTTTGGTGGTCCTTTACGAGCTAGCATCTGTCTGGAGCTGGACATTTTGAATCTAGCTTTCTTCTGGACGAATTTTAATTAGTAGAGGGATTAAGAAATGAGTTTTGGGAATCACTGGACCATTTGGCGTTTTAGTAAAGGAGAAAGAGACGAAGGCTGTTTAGCTTGAAGAGTATAAAAACGCGTGTTACAGGCGATCCAGTGAAACAGTATCCTGCTTGTTGCCAAACTGGAATAAAAGAATTTTGGCCTCATAGAGATGACAAGAAAGGGTTTATGGTAAACACACTGCATTGAGTAGCCTGTTGCTTTGTGCCAAAAAATTATAGAAACAAGTTGACCTCTATTTTGGTATGAAATGTTTCTGGTTAGCTGGAAATCTTGGGGAGGTAGGCCTAATTATTGACCATCATCTGTACAAAACTATGTACGTATGAAGCAGGATGGAGATTACAATATAAAGTGTGGTCAGTATAAAAAAGAATTGACCAGGAATTCATAGTTGGTTACCATGGTCATGTTCTACAAAAGACCAAGCAAGATCCTCTTTCAAAGAAGAATCAAAGGCAGTTTGTCAGCCAAGTGAAGTTTAGATCTATATATCGTAAGCTTGCTTTAACTCTCTGATTTAGACGTTCAACAGCAGCGTTGCTTTGAGGATGGTAGCTATTGGTACGAAAGCATCCCATTTGTGGGAAATGAATTGACTACCACGATCAGTCATGTTTGGGGATGGGACATCAAAACGAACAACCTATCTTAGATAAAAACTAGAGCAACCAAAATAATAATGTAGAGAGCCAACGAGATCGACGTGAATAGCTTCAAAACGTGACGAAGAAGGAATAAGAAAAGAAGCCAGAGGTGTCATTCTGTGGCATTGTATTTTGTCAGGTTGACAATGTAGACACGAACGAGCATATTTGACAACATTACAAAACTGTTGCGTGATGAGCTTGCGTTTGCTCTTATACTAGGATATCATAGACGCTGAATTTTTTAAAAGAAATGCCGATGATAAGCTCAAAGAATAAGATCACGAATAAAGCCTGCTTAGGAAAAATGAACCAGAGTGCACCTAGAAGGAATATCTGGCAGTTAGTTCGCACAAACAGCGAGCTTAGAAGATTGACGAAATATTTGCGTGTCTTCTTTTTGTTTCTGAACCAGTGCTAACAATTCATGATCAATTGCCACAGTATGGGTAAGAGTCGTGCCCCAAATCACAGAAAGACGAGATAGAGCATCGGGTACGACGTGTTGAGAACCAAGAGCATAACAATTATCGCTCGTATGCTGTAAGATGAAGTCGAGATGACAAGAATTGATTGCAGTGTACACGGAAGACATGTTTTACGTAGAAATTGAACCATCCAAAGGTTGGATGGCAGTGACGCCGGTAAAATCACGACGTTGCGTATATTAGCAGAAGTGGCGGAGTGCAAAGTACACACCTATTAGTTTTCTTGAGAACATTCTGTACTTCTGTTGGGATTCACCACGTTGTATTTAATAGGCTTATCCTTCGAAGGTGGAAGGGTAAGACCTTCATAGGCCAATGAAACAGCGGAGGCATAGCCTTTTTCGTATTATAGAATGAATTGCAGGCCTTAGAATACCATGCCAAAGTAGTGGGCTACTTAGTGGTAGAAAGTAGAGTGTGGAAAGGTTGCATTATGCGAGGAACGTCAAGATTAAAACTGTGGTAAAAAATATTACCATACCACAGAACCGACGAAGTTGCTTAAATGAAGAAGGAAGAGTTAAATCTCGAATAACAGCAACCTAATAATCGAGTGGACCTATTCTGTCGGAAAAATGTGAGTGTCCATGAAAGAAGAGTTTTCTGACACTAAAACGCCACTTAGAACTGCTAAGGACGATACTATATTCTTCCACACGAGTGAAAACCTGATAAAGGATAAATGTGAGACAACTGTTCATCTAATGATGAAGACGCTATTAAGAGATCGCATAAATAGCAAGGGGCAAAGGGAAACTCTTTCAGAACCTGATCCATGAAACCTTTGAAGATCTGATCCCTACTACAAAAACCATAAGGCGTACGAACCATTTCAAATGACACAAAATGCGCAGTGATAGTTTTCTTTTGGATACCATCTGGCTGAATAGGAATCTGGTTGAAAGCACGAATCAGATCAATTCAAGAATATATAGAACAACTATCGAGTATGATATGCAATCACACATCTGTAATCCCGCACAGCACGAAATACACCGGGTGTAGATTCTTAGACAAGGTAAAGCTGAGATGCCCAAAGGGACATGGAACGATGGGTAATGGCTGCATTCATTATCAAATTAAACTGCTAAAACAGCAGTCTATGTGAGTCTACACTTAGCGGACGGTGGAAAACAGGACTTCCGGTCATCCCAATTAGATGAACCACGTTAAATTTAATAGTCCTATCCTTCGAAGGTGGAAGAGCCCCCTGACTTCCCATGTTCGCCGTTGACAGCTCTAAATTCGTCTGCCCTATATACTGCGAAAATTAGAACAATGGAAAGACCATTAGGTGGGCATGGCGACTTCGCGCGATAGAATCTTATCGCGACCCAAGGCAATTAAGGAAGTCTTTTGGCGATGAATTTCTCTCTCAGTTTAGATAATTTCAGGGCATATATTCGACATGTCAAAATTCAGAGGCAGATTGTGTCTGAAGTCGCCGTCCAGTACGTTAGGCGTCACGCATTCTTTAGTCGAGCGGAAATAGACTACATGCTCGTCCAGAGAACAATTGATTGATTATCGAAGAGCCGAGGAAGACATAGTCGTCACTCGTTGTTCGTGGAGATAGTTAGGCGCGCTTCAACCCCTCTCACCACATCTTCGGATTTCAAAGATCGGAAAAGCCACCCTCGGAGCACCCTCTGTTTGCCTCTTAGGGATAAGAGGACCCCTCCCTCCCACACACATTTCAGTCTGCCGAAGTTAGGTTGAGTGTCCCGCGAGCCGCCCACAAGTTCAAGGTCGAACTTACCTACTTGGTCCTACTCACCGCACATCAAAGTAAAAGGGATTTAACCCCCGGTGCTTCCCGCTCCTCCCACCTTTACCGCGTCGAACCTCAAGTATCCCCTTTGCTTTAGAACTTGCATAATTGTAAAATCATTACTTAATTAATTACTCCTCGGTTCAAATCTTTTTGATAGTGTCAATCATCTTAGCAGCGAACCGTCGATATTTAATTGCATTGCCATTAAACTTGCCCTATATGTATATGTAATCTTTAGTCCTATTAAAGTATATTTTTGTCGCCGTCTTTGAATATTTCTTGGCCGAGCAACTGTATATTTAAAGCCCTCTTAAAGCCATTCCCAGGTGCGGTGTATAACCGCGTACACCCGGTCATACGAGTACTACGCCAAAACTCCTGGAATAGCCCCAGGAATCGGGGCTAAGTGGGAGGGAGAGGGACAGAAAGGTAATAAATTTTTGAACGGATAAAGGAACCTGAGACAGACAGGTTGTATGGTCTATATTTTTGCCATTACGAGAGTCAAGCAAGAGGTCATGGGCGGAAAGAAAATCGAGAGCCAATGTATGTTTTTTTATAGTAGGATCACGTAATGGTATATATATATATATATATATATATATATATATATATATATATATATATATATATATATATATATATATATATATATATATATATATATATATATATATATATATATGGATGTAGGGAACTGTAATTGGAACAGAAATTATTTTTTTTATTTATTTCTTGGGAAAATAGAATGCACTTATACAAATTTATCATTAGAGATTTTAAACAGACCTGATGATATAGCGCTGAGAAACAAGAATTTAGTTTAAGAAATATAGTGTTTTTCAATTAGGTCGCTCAATTTTTAAATGTAAATAAAACAAGTTGTGTGTGATATATGCACTCAATTTATTTTAAATTTGAAAGAAAATTTTATGGCATGCAGTGTGGAATATGATGTTCGAATGGCCGCCGCGGCTCCGCTTGATGGAATGTTTTCGGGAGGCCATAAATCTGGCTGAATATGCTAGATAGTGTTCGTTATGTTTACTTTTAGGACATCAACTGTTTGCTGATTATTCGCATAGACCTGCGATTAAAGGTAGCCTCAAAGAAAGTAGTCTAATGGCTTTTAATCGTATGATCTTGGTGGCCAGTTGACGTCACCGCCGCGCGAGATGACCCTACCCTGAAATCGCTGGTGCAAAATGTCTATCGTGGCGTGCGAAGTGTGGTAAGTAGCACCGTCCTGTTAAAACCTCATGTCTTCAGTATCAATTTAAGGCATACAATTCAGTTTAGGCCACAAGAAGTTGCTTATCATCGATCTGTAGGTCTCACCGTTGACGGTGATGGCAATCCCATCTTCGTTCTCAAAAAATACGGACCGATGGTCCCGTTAGACGAAAATCCGCACAAAACAGTGACTTTGTTGGGATTCAATTGGTGCTGGTGTATCTCTTGTGGATTGTTTTCGTTCCAAATCCGACAATTTTGCTTGTTCACAAATCCATTTATCCAAATATGGGCCTCGTCGCTGAAGATGATTTTTTGGGAGAACCTTTGATAATAACATTTTGATGATAACATTTGACGATTTGCAAACGCTGTTCAACGATATAACCTTCCATCGTGACTTGCCAAGTACTACTGAACAGTTCACAGTGAGGTTTTCAGATGTCGCTTTAACAACATGGCCACTATCACCTGACAAACCTCGAGCGTCCTTGTTAAAAGATCCTTTATTTAGCTGCCACCGAGTTTAAAGAAGTGTCTGATTAGTCGGTATAATCATTTGATGATACGTCACAATTAGTGTACGATTTCATACATAAAATAATTAAATATTTTAAAGAAGTGTATAAATTTCTGAACTAAACTATATAATTGAATTTGTATAAATAAAGATAAATACAATAGATATATAATGAGTTATTGAGAACGTCAGTAAATCATTTACATCGGTTAAATATGTATCATATTATAAGAACACTTGGAGCAAATATACAAAGCTTCTCTTTACCTCTTCCCCTGTCCTTCTCGGCGAGTGATGTGTAAGCACATCCTCATTTAGGACAGCCATTTCTAGCTCGTGGATCAAGATGGCAAGGACCTGACTTGGGGAATGATCGAATAGTTTTTCCTGATAAGGCGTCTGCCGTTTTAATCCACAAGCAGTAGAAAGTGACTCTACAATTGTGCCACGCCCAGGCGGAAGTCACCCGCATCGAAGTTGGCTGACGGTGGAATGTATGCATAAATAATATTATACCTCTTATTTAGGTGTAGCTGAACTGCTACTGCCTAAAATGAAGTATTATAGCAAAACGAAGAAAGGAGAAATCATCCCGTGTGTTAATTGTACATTTTCCTGCTCGGCCCCCAGCCCGTGGTGGTGTGGTTACAAAACAGTTATACTTGGGGATGGTTGGCAGGTTGCACGTGTCTAGCATGGTCTCCTGTAAAAGATAACTAACAGGGAACTCGAACATACCATTATTTGCACCTACTCCCAGTTAGTCCGTAGTCCGCGGCAATTCAATTGAAGGAATATGCCCTTCAGGCCTAGAGCGGAGGAGATACTGGGGCCTTCTGCGAGGAGAAGACCTTTACGGAAATGGCCGTAGGCTTCCACGAGGCAGAAATCCGAGCGTATTTGGACGAACAAGGGGTTGAAAGCACTGGGTTTCTTCACGAAATTAATATGGGAAGTTTGACGCGATACTCAAGATTTTTCCTCCCTCTGCCTGAAAACCTTTGTTAAGCTGGGCTGGTTCTGAAGCTGAGGACCTTACTTTCTAGGATCCACGCTCTCTGAGCTACCCAGTCAAGCTTTAAGGAGTATCGTAGGAGCCGAAGATGCTTTGCTGTAGTCCTCATATAGGTAGAAGCTTGTGAATCCCGGTCTGCCGACCACATTCAGGGGTGTTGCCTCAAGTGAGGGTAACGATTAGGTGGTGGCGCAGTGTCGTTTCCTCTTATGAAAAATGGTTACAATGGGGTAGGGAAAGTTCTTTGTGCCCAGAGCTCTCTAGAGGAGCGGCTAGTGCGTATAAAACTCATTAGGGTTCCAAATGTGCGTATAAGCCTCTGCTAGTATGCCTGGAGAGGCCAGAATCAGATTGTATCTTTTTAAACTTGAGGCATATGACGTCCCAGGCACAACCGGGCGTACCAGGAGTAAATCCTATGCATCGCAAAATCAGAGATGATCAGCTGCGTAAACCGCCAAGAGAGATAGGTCCAACATCTCCTCGAAGAAGAGGGGTGACGCTCTCGGCAATTGACACACCTGTCCATACGGGATAGGGACTGATCATGTACGGCTTTGGAGCAACTTGCACAGAGTTCTGGTAAACACATCTTTGCACTTCTACATGGTAGTTTCGTATGTTTAATGCCGTAGCAGTAGTATTACCTCCACAGCAGTGGTGAAAATGCCATCAGGCGGTAGCAATAACAACTGCCACGCACCGACTCAGGAAGCCTGTGATCATTAAACGTGACGAAGAGTGCAGGGTGGTTTCGAAGCTCCTCTCTGTTTTCTCATCACAGATTAGCCCTTGACCACCCCGTGTTCGTCCAGGCCTACTTTGATGTTTCTCAGGAGTAGTCCATGAGTTCCCTTGCATAAAACACTTTTATCACGAAGGTCATGGTTGAGTGCAGCTTCACACTCACCGGCAAACCATTATGTGCCAGAAAGGCACTATGCTGGGTCACCTCAGAATAATCAGGCGAATTTGCCAGAAGGCTCCTGTGTGATAAACAGGTCATCTATACCAGGGTCTATACCATTCTAATCTTCTGATGGATCATGTTGCCGTTCGCTAACATGCTGCCATCTGTGAATCTAGTAAATAGAAGTGTTTGAAGCAAGCTGGCTGGAAAACACCAGGTGGTTCTTCAATGAGCAGCTCTGTCGTAATCGAGGCACCACTCAGCTCACTCGCAACTTTTGTCTTCGTTATGGAATCCTTGCCCGAGGGCGCATCGGGTCCTGAGGTGACAGTCTCGGCTTGGTCCCTTTAGACATAGCAGCAACTCATTCCATAACCGGAGCCCAGCAAAGAGAGAGAAATATTTAGTCCTCTTTGTCTTCTTGTTCTTACTCCTTTTTTATTTAGGATGGGAGGGTGAGGAATGAACCCCCTTCTCTTTTCCTCCGGAAGGTGCCTTAAAACAAGACGGGCCGGCCCCAGCAAGATCTTGCTCCGAAATAGAGAATACCTTAGCTGCCAAATGGGCACCATTCGGAGAAGGATGTCAATGTGATGAGAGCCCCAGAGAAGAGACTAATGAGAAGAATCAAAAGATAGAAATTAAGAAAAGTACCAAAAGAAAACAGCGAAGAAGGATGATTAGCTCAATAAACTTTCATGTGCGACGACGTATACCTACACCGGGAACGAGATACAGTTATTAATTTGTGGACTAAAGTTGTAATGTGGTATTGTGTGATAGTGTTCCGCTATATTTGTTTTTGAGTGTGTTCTGCTTGCTGTGCTACATGATGGGTGTTGTGCAGTGATTTAGATGTTATCCGCATTAGTGTTGATTTGCAGATTGAAGTTCGTGGTTGAGGGATATCATGGCTGAATAAGTTGAAAAATAGGGATGAGAGTAAAGTTCCTTAGGGATGCTATTGAGAATCAACCGGGCGCGTGATTTCGATAACTGTGTTGTTTGAGAGGGAAAAATATTTCATGTATTCCTTTCATGAATTTTATAGCTTGGAGTGCAGTTTCTGTGTTAAATGGGATTGGCTTTTATGTGTTTTTAAAAATTTTCCTGTAAATTTGTCTGTTTTTCTGGTGATTGGGAAGGAAGCCAATGCTAGAATAGTGTTTCATGACGATGCTGCAATGCTGTTAAGGATCTTGCAATTTGGTTGTTTCGCATCGTTAATGAGTCGTATGTTGGGAGCCGGGGTTGAGTCTGACGTCTGAATTTTCTTAAGTTTCTTTACAGTTGTGTCAAGTTTGTATTTTGGTTTATTGTACTCATGTATCATCCCAGTTTTCATATTTTTTTTAGATTAGATTAGTGGCCTGAGTGTTGAGTTGTTGAATGAGTTGTAACTCTTGTTGTTTGGATGTTCTGCTTTGTTTTAAAGTGTTACTTTATTTTATATATTATGCTATTTCTTAAGTGAAATTGTGGTTGTGAGATCTGTGCCTTTGATGAATAAATATTTTGCTTGCTTGGTTGATTGTGTTGATGTGGTGCATTGCTTTATCCAATATTTGATAGTTTTTTATGGAGAAGTCCTGTCGTTTATCTTCTATAGATGTGTAGTATTCTTGCAAATTTGTTTTCTTATAGTTTATATATATATATAGTTTTGAAATATTCTGATCAGAAGGTGATGGTTTGAAATGTTATGATGATAAGAATTTTGTCAGAGGGAAGGTCAGATCTTGTGTTTAATGTGGTTCTGTTTTGCAGATGAGGTGAGCTGTGCGTTCTGGCTGGAGAACGGCGGGGAACTTTGGTTGGCTGTGATGTATTATTTAGTTTGATTAGGGTGTGGATCTGTTATGCTATCTGGGTGCCTATTATGTCTAAAATTTGGGAACTATGCCAGGATAGGTTGTGAGCATTGAGTTCAACGCAGATGAAAAGGTTAAGAAATAGTGTGAACTGTTTGACACTTGGTATATGTTGAGGGTTAATCTTGTTGAGGTGGAAGCATGTATAAGTTTATAATGTCAATCTAATGATGGTTGTATTCTGAATCTTTGTTGTTAATCTTGATATATTGTAATTTTACGTCTGCATCGTTTTTAGCATAGTTTCCGTATGTGATTTGGTGATAGTAAATGGTATTGTGTTTAAAGTGTAGATATGTGTCCGTCTTCTCAAGGTGAAAGGCTAAGTGTGTGTGGTATAGTGGTAGAAAGAGGCAAGCTTTTGTTGTGGTGATATAGTTGTTTTTTTGATGAGTGATTTGTTTATGTTGTTTTCGTCCAAGAAGTTTTGCAGTTTGGTGAGTTTGGGGTAGATGGAGATTATGTTAGGTTGTAGGAAATTCAAATTGAGTTGCTCTAATATATTGTTTGAGGTGGATCGTGTATGTATGTGTGTGTCATGTCCAGTTTGTAATATATTGTTCTGTGCTGGGGGCGCCAGAATAGATCATCTGTATCCAGTGTTTCCACTAGCAGCACCTTATGGTGTTCTGAATTGTGTATTGTTTCTTAAAATTTGCAACATGAGAAGATGGGGAGTGGGGGGATTGAATTCTATATTTCCAGCACGTTGGAGGATAATGGGGATTGTTAGCTTATCCTCAATCCTTGGGAGAAAATGTATGTGAGATTAATAAAAATTAAATATCAATCAATATAGTTCATTACAGAGTTCTGTGATGCAATCATAGTAATGAAAGAATCAATGGTGTTCCGAAGAAATAGACAACATCATCAAATTCAAAAACTATCCCAATTGGAGGAGCCATACCTGAAAATAGAAGTTGAAACTACAATAATCCCTTAATCATATCTACAAAATATCAACCTCTCAACGCAAACATATTCTCCACTGCATAAATTCCTTTGTCTTTGCCAATGGGAAGGTTATTCTATTTGCAGGCTCCTCAACTACCAGATGAGGAGCATCAAGTTACACCTCTATTATAGCTAAGAAAGTTGGCTCTGATTTTTCTACTTATATTACAGAGAGAACTACCACCTAGCCGGATACTGTTTACACAATTCATCTGTTGACTATTAACTATCATATTATACTAGGCCTGCGGATTCCAACCTGACCACCTTGCAATATTTATTACGGTATTAACAAGTATAATTCAAATACCTACATAAAAGAGAAAGGAAGATCTACGTAAAGTCTGAGCAGACTAAGTATAAAACATACATACCTATAGCCCACCAGTACTAGATGGTGCTCTACTTCAAGATATTAACCAGCAATTGCAGATACGATTGCCTTGTAAATGATGATCAGAAAGCTATCCATAGAATTAACTATAAAACACTAACTGCCCCAGAATGGACTTCAGTTTATTAGTATTATTAAATGAAGACCGACACCTACATGACAATTAAATCTGATTAAATTAAAAAAAAATTTTTAAAGAAAACAAAATAAAATATGGAATAATCTCATTTGAAGAATGGACTTACAAGATAACCTAAGAAATCTTTGTCTTTGGCAGAGAGTTCGCAGATTTAATGCTAACCCACCACGAAAACTTCCCAAAAGATTTTAGCGAAAGTGGAATGTTGTGAACTCTTTAGAGGAAAGGTTTTTCAAGCCATTCTCTAAAGTTTTGGCCTTCCGTCAACTTCAATAAATCAAGAGTTATCTTAAATTGCAAAATCACCATCAGAAGGAAAAGGGTAGAATCGACACTAATCCTGGAAATCTCAAATTTAATCAGTATAAAGGAAAGATCAGCCATAGTCGCTCCATCACAAACCTCTTAGTGCTAATTATGCTGGACAATGGTGTCAAGGGATATTAGAAGCAGAGGATTATGCTTATTTAAGGATTGATCCAAAACAGAACTTAATATCAGAAGTTTTCTGTAATGGAACTTAGTTCAAACTTAGGTAAGGGCAAATAGCCCTGAACATCAGGGTCTGGCCAAGAGCACGGAGACAAGCAACCCCTGTTTCTGTGTATGCTTGGAGAAACTATGTTAACCAAGCCCGTGGGTGAAGCACGTGTAGTGGCCTTTAATTCCATCACTTCTTTTTATAAAGGCCAACATGAGTCATCCTTCTAAAGAAGCTTTAGAGGATCCATTCATCCATCCAGCTTCTTTCAGTCCAGCAGTAATCAGTAACGCAAACATAGAACGGAAGGGGGAGACCCTATAGTCATTTCACAAAGTGTAATGTTCACAATATTAAAACAATACATTTATCAAACTCACGCACAAACATACACACAACAGATTCCTACACTCATACTCTCAGGAAACGGAGAAAAACCTTGGAAAAGGAGAGGGCCAACGACAAAAATCTCCTCCCGTAAAAGGAAAACAATGTCGATCCCGGCGAATACGGCCCCCTTGAGGGCTGTCCTACTATAAACTGTCACCCAAGAGAGTGAAGTCTTCCCTGTCCTATAAGTGTAAATTAAATGTGGTACCGATAAAATTATTCGATGTAGGAAACGGTTACATCGCCTTATGCTCAGAACGCAATAAATTGGAGACGATTTTATCTAATAATGAACAAACAGGACTCATAAACATGGAAGCAGAGAAAAAATCTCAACTAACAGCCAACCAGATCATTTTCTGTACGAAGGTCGGGAACTGGGCTTGAGAACATTCGACAGATAAAGTAAAAGGAGAAATTTAAAGGAAACTTTGCTGGGCAAAGATCCGGTGGGTTATTAAATCCAATAAACATACACAGGTATTCAAAGTGATTCATTTATAAAACTACAACAAGTTCACCCCAAAAGCCCACAGCAAAGGTATCCCTTCCTGTAATATTCGAATACCGCCCGAAAACAGCGAACATGAAATTTTCGTAACATACAAATGTGCTCTTTGTGCGACAAATATAGGACCATACTTCAATCAACTTTTCTAATAAAGGAAAAATTTTAATTAGTGATTACGGCATAGAAGCCCTCGCAACAAAGATTGCAAATCAAACACAAAGAAATGTCTGAACTGCCATGGCCCTCAACTTCCTCACGTGAAAACAAATAATAAGAAAAAAAGAACCGCGAATGAAGACTAAATAAGAGAGCAATTTCTGTATAGAGGCGTGAAAGCGAATTCATTTATTGCTAAATGCATTATAATAGCGAAAGTAGCAACCATACGCGACCGTCGTGTGTACGAGAAGGTACTAAATGGTTTACTTAAGGAAAAGAATTTCTTACCTTTAAAACACACAAGTGCTAGAGTTCTATCATAGTTATTTAAAATTTAAAAGCCTACCAGGCGACTACTTTATTTATAGCCATCAAAGGCCCAAGGATCACAAATAACAGAATAGAAAAAGTAATGAAAGAAGAAGCAGATGACGAACAAGAAGATAAAAATTCAGACGAGAATAGCTACTAGACGGATAAAGAGCCAGAAAGAGCAAGAAGCAAGACAAGAGCAAAAAAAAGCAAATCAAAGACCCCAGGCCCAAGATACGAGAAAAATGCGATGAACAAGACCACTATGCAAAATCAAAACAAATAAATACCAAACTAAGATCCCAGAAAAGCCATAGATCAAATAATTAATTCCATAGGTACGGAAATAACTTTAGGTTCTAAGTTCCAACACTAAAGGATGGAACAGAAAATCAGTGCATACCAGGTTTTGTAAAACTTTTGTTACATTCGTTAATTTTAACTTTGGAGAAGTTTACTTATGTGATAGAAAAAGTTACTTAAAATAAACTTAAAGTTCTACTTTTCTGGCATGTGCCATTAAAACATCTTATCAATTTTGCACAGGTTTGTCAAGGAAAAGTGAAAAAAATAGAGAGCTCTGCTCTCCTGTATGAAGCCACAACAAGACTGACATCGCCAAGTGGTTGATGTCAGCTGAATGATCTTCCAAGGTTTGTAAGAGAGGCTCAAGAAAGGGAAGACCTCAAAGATCGACCTCGTTCAGGCTGACCTAAAGTGTTAACGGTTTGGCTGTTATAAAGGCATTTAAAAGTGCAGTGAAGGTGTTCAAACTTACTGGGAAGAACAGAACAGCCTATATATGCCTGAAGGAAAATCATAAGATCAGTTTGATAAAGACAACTCACCAGTGATTTTGAAAACACACCCGATTTGATGACTCCCCCCCCACCCTCCCGAATAGGACAACTAAAACGACTTCACCTACACAGACAAGCCTATATACCCAAAATAAACCTTTAAATTTCTTTACAATCGGCCGAATAGTTACAATATTATAACACAAACCGAAAATGCAAAACAGGGACTAGACTCACTCGCGACTAAAAACTCAACAAATTTTAAAAACAACAACACTAGCATCATACTCGAAAATAAAGACAAAAGTCAACATTTTGTACGTCTAACAGGCAAGAAACAGGTAATTATATGAAACAATAACAGCAAACAATTAAACAAGGATGGGGATTTGCCTGACCTCTAAGCATCTTGACTCTTTTTATAAATATTCTATTCTTTTCTCTTTTTGCCAGTTTATCTTTCTTCCTCTCTGCACTTAGCATTTACACACACGACTTACAAACAATATAATACTATTGAATTATTATCAGTTTGGGGGACTAGGCTACAAAATAAAGTTTTCGGCTGAATTCATACTGGGTAGTTTTGTTCAGATAAGGAGAGATACAAAGGACCAAGATTCCAGAAGTAAATCTGCTCATCCTTAATTTCTGGGATCGAAAAGGTGTGTAATAAGCCCCTGATCAAGATTGTAAGCTAGTACAACAAGCAAAGGTACATAAATGTAAAAACAATACCACTTTTTTGGGACCTCCTTTAGATCAAGATGAAATGGCAAACTGCAAAAGGAAATATTTGCGTCCCTTCAAACTATCTTCCCTGCCAATTAATTTTATATCATGATTGAAAGATTACTTGATTCTATTCAAGGAGCAAAGTATTCCTCTAAATGCACAAAACGTACCAAGAGTGCAAATATTCCTTTATATACACAAAATCGTACACAGAGGGGAAATTTTCCTTTATATGCACAAAAAATTACACTGAGGCGAAATATTCCTTTATATACACAAACGTAATAGTATTTGAAATACACAAAAACGTATATACAAATACGAGTATAATATTCCTCTATATATACACAAACGTAATATTCCTTTAAATATAAATAACCGTACACAGAGAAGTAATATTCCTTTGAAAGTACTAAAATGTAATCACAGAAGTAATATTCACTTAAATACATACAGAAGTAGTATTCCTTTAAATGCAAAAAAACGCACACACAACCCTAATATTCATTTTAATACACAAAAACGTAATAGTCCTTTAAATAGATAAGAACGTGCAGAAACATGCAATTTTCATCTAAATACCCACAAACGTAATATTCCTTTAAATAAATAAAATCGTGCACACAAACGTAATACTTCTCTAAATACATACAATCGTAATACTCCTTTATATACCCATAAACGTACAGTTTGGAAGCAAAGTCTATGGTGGAGGATTTTTTGCTCGATCAAAGATTTAATAAATTAGATGATATTTTAAATGTCGCATAGTTAATTGCATTCCCGCAAGGGGACGGGAGTGTTACTGAGGTAATGCCCCTCCTGTAACTGACACCCGGAGGAGCGGCATACCCTCTTGACGCAAGTACCCCAAAACTGCCTCGCTCACTCAGTTCATCCTATGTACCCCATTTTATATTGAGTTTCCGAGCCTGTATTAGACCCAACTTTGGGGGAAATAGGGTATTAAACATTATACAAAAAATTGCTTTCAACGGTAAAATAAAACTTCAATCTTAGGGGTTTCGGAGCCTTAAATAATTAATTTTATCAATATTACCAAATACCACAAGGAAAACTAGTCTAAAGACAAATAGGAAGAATAATAATCATCTGTAGCATCCCAATTAGGGTTGTTTAACCAATTAGAGCTTTGACTTTGGCAGCGATATTTCTCTTTTCCTCGTTACCTTACATCCACTACTAGTCTTTCTTCTAGTAGGTGATAGCACCTAATAGACTTCTCTAACATGGCTGTTAGCACGTCCCCTAGGAGTGAGGGGTGCTACTCATTCTTACATTCATTCGGGTGGTCCCCATTAGTATGGTTTCTTTGGTGGCTGCGACTTGACAACCATACCCGTATATGTACGATTGGTTTCACCTCTTGGCCTTGTGCTGACCCTTTGAAAATATTAATTCAGGGATCATTCAAACATTATTGTGGAAGTAAAACAGCCGACCCCACTCCTGCTGATCGGGAAACTGTTCTTTCAAAACAGTTAAATAATCTTCTTTCATTGACTCCTTTCATTTTATCAAATGTTCCCTAATATAACTAGCAAATTAACCCTATAACATTATACTTCCTCCACCGTGCTTTACTTTTAGTATGTTGCCTTTCACAAGAAGTGCTTCTTCACCAACTCATAATCAAGCGTGTGGTCTTCAAATATGAGTAAATAGTTCTATTTTGTTTCACTGCACACTAATACTTTATTGATATCTTCCCAAACGCTTTTGTAACGTAAAACTGCTCAATTGCAAACGAGAACCAACCGGCAACATACGTTTTATGAAGATATGGCTTCTTTCCAGCGGCTCCGTTGGATTCATTTTTTAATAAGAATCTCCTTATTATCATCTCTGAACCATACTATAAACCATTTTGGTAGCAATTTATGTTTAAAAGTGCATTCAAACTTCTAAATTGCACAATAATTATGGGAATATTTAAACATCTGATCTAAACTGTTAAATTTGGTATTACTTCTTATTGAAAGTTAAAAGTACGTCTTGACTTGTAAACATATTGTTACCATAATAAAATATGGCGGTGAGCACCTATCTGGAGGCAACAAGTTTTGCCGTACATTTTCCTCAAATGCCTAGAATTTTTGCACTCAAATTAAATTAATACATCTCTCATGTGTAGATAAAGACTCCTGAGATTGTATTTCAATTTATTTTTATCTCCTTCCTTATAAATTCTTTGCCCTCCTCTTGGCCGTCATTTTCTTTTACAATAAGATCGTTATTCCAATTATTTGAATCGTTTTTCAGGCGAACGCATCGGGATTGATCGGAAACCCGAGTATACCTTGAATTTATATTTGATATTTTGGGATTTTATTTTTATGCCTTGACCGTAACTACGACTTCCAGCTTTTGCAAATTAGGAGAAGTGTTTTGGAATTTTAACGCAATCGCTTCACATATCACGTTCAGGCTTAACCAAATAATTACTAGCGTTAGGCTAGAATGAGAAAAGGAAAGAATATTGATTTCAACAATATATTGAAACCATATTCTAAATATAAGTGTTATATTATTTTATAAATTTAGGCTAAAATGTAGTAGATAGAAAATATATTTTCAATGACTACTAAGAAGGAATTTTGCGCCTCGAATAAACTTCTCAAATATTAAGAACTGAGAAAATTTGAAAGGAAACTTGACAAATGAATGAATGATAAAAAGGGGGGATCAGTCGTTGGAGAGGAAGGCTGATGAATTGTTCCGAAGTTTGAATAAATGGTAGCTTTGATAGCAGGGAATACTCTCATATTGTTTCATTACACACTTTAACATGCTTTGAAATGAAGGACTGTAGACATGTGGCAACAGTGTTTTTCCTATGGAGAGAAAACGTAAAGGGAAAATGTTTGCATAATGGTAATTGTTATAGAAACAATCTAAGTGACAGATGGAAACAGCCTTGATGTCAAATTCCCTATTAATTTTGCAATCTACTAAACTAATACCAAATTATGGATTAGACGCCGTTAATGCGACTAAAGACAAAATATTTCAAATTTGAAATATCATTTGAATATCCATGCAAAATAGTCAGCAAGCGCTTATTCAAGGGGAGCTAAGGGGCTTAAACCCCACAAATTTCAGACCTTTTATATTTATATTCCTTTTTAAGCCATACAAAAAGAGTTATGGAATAATATAAAATATATAGAAAAGTTATTTAAACCATTGCGATCGAATGTATCATATATGATACATGTATACAGTACCGGAAAATTTATAAAATAATTATTAAATCCAGTATTATACCTTAGCTGACGTCACCAAAACTATAATTCATAATTTTCTAATGTGAGGAAAAAAATATTGGATCTGATAGAGTTAGTTGCCCATTTCCGTGTGATATAAGGTTATTTATTACACATTCTTACTGTTTTTGACTTGCTTAATTTAAACCTGAAAGCGGTTCAGTTCTACATGCTCTAGTTTTCCTTCAACTTTAAGTTTTTCATTCTAGCTGTTTGTGGTCAAATTAATTACTTACACGTCTATGTTATCAACAGAGGATATTAAAATTATTTTGTTTTTCTTTCAGATCTGATCATGGCTACAAGGAAACATCAATGTGTGAATAAGCCGGACGCTTTCTGTCATATTTATGGATGCTTCACGCGTAATATAATATGATTTGTGAGGCGTGCTTATAAAGCGTACTTTGGACTTACTCTTGGCGACCAAGACAAGAAATGGTCCCCACATAGATACTATGTGTCATGACTGCGAGGAATTGCTCTGTGACTGGACAAATGGGAAACGTAAGGTTTTACCTTTCGAAATTCCTATGACCTAGCGAGAACTGATGGACAACAAAACTGACTGTGATTTTTGTCTGGTCAATAAAAAGGGCATTGCCAAGAAAAACAGACACAAAATCTCATATCCTAGTATCCCATTAGCAATCCGACCTACTCTGAACTCTGATGAGCTTCCGATCCAAGTTTTCAAAAGAAGGCGTCCATCTGGAGATGTTGGTAGTGACCAGGAACAAGAGACTACTGATAGAAGTCAAAAAATACTTTCAGAATCCGGCGATCATTCTTATGGGCCTCCAGAGTCATTGACTCCTTAACAGTTTAGCCACTAGAGCTGAAGGACCTTGTGCGTGATTTGGGTCTCTCCACAAATGCAGCTGAAGTGATAGCCTCCACGTTGCAAGAAAAAAATCAGCTGAGCCATACAACTAAAGTTTCATACTTCCGAAATCGCGAGGAGGATTTTGTACCATTTTTTCGAGAGGAGAATAAAATGTTTATTATCATTATATCTCAAGTCTTCTCCTGGAATTAGGGATGCCAGTATACAATTCAAATCACTCGATTATTTCTAAATAGTTCTAAGCGTAGTTTTAAGTGTGTTCTACTTCAAATGGCAATGTCTCTGAAGCTGTTCTAATTGGAAATTCTGTGTATTTACGAGATGAACATAATCACATTAAAACTGTGATTGACCTAACTAAATACTACAAGCACAACCGGACAATTTGTGTGGACGTCAAACTGGTAAATTCCTCTCTAGGTCAACAAAAAGGATATAGAAAGTATCCCTGCTATCTTTGTATGTGGGAGGGCGGATCTCGCAAAAACACTGGAACCAGAGACTCTGGAAGCAGTTATGCCAAATATTGTCAACAATCCAATTGTCAGTCGAGCAAAGATTATTTTTCCTCCGCTCCATATCAAGTTGGGTTTAATCAAGCAGTTTGTTAAAGCGTTGAATACTGACACGATGAATGCTTCCAATAAATATATTCTGTCCTCCTTGGTTTGTCATTCGAAAAGAGCAAGGTAGGTGTTTTTGATGGAACGCAGATTCGTGCACTTGTACTTGCTCAAAAAATTAGCAGAAAGATGAACGACAAGGACAGGACTGCATGGCCTTAATTGGTGGCCGTGATGGAAAACTTTTTCGGTAATAAAAAGGCTGACAACTATGAAACTTTCGTAGCTAATATGTTGTCAGCTTTTCACCATCTTGAATGTAACATGAGTGTCAAACTCTATTACCTGTACAGTTATCTTGATATATTCCTTAAGAATCTAGGAGCAGTAAGTGACGAGCAAGTCGAGTGGTTCCATCGGGACCTGAAGACTATGGAAAAGCGTTACCAAGGGAAATGGGAAAAACATAGGATGGGAGATTACTGCTGGAGCATTAAACGAGAATTCCCTGAGACAGTCCACAAACGCAAGAGCTACAAGCAAAAATTCATGCCTAAATAGACTGCAATTGAACTTTCCCTGCTCATAGTAACAAATGTCTTATCTACCAATCAGCTTTATATAAACTATAGCCATTGTTTATCTAGGAAAGTGTTTCAAATCGTGATCTAGAATAGATTTATACATCTTGCATTTTCATTTTTAGTACCCAGCTATATTAAAGTTTTATAAACTATTTCATCACATATTTTTCCTGATAGACTACGACGTCAATGTGATGATGAAGAAATTTTCAGATTTTTGAATACCTTGATTGCAAAAAAGGTAGAGCAGTGAAAAAAAAACTAATTAAATTAGCACAAGAAATTAGGTAATATGATATGAGTGCAACAAAAAATTGGTTGACCAGTGTTATCATGATGTGTAATATAACCATTATTTAAGTTCAATGCTCTTTTCTCAGACTCTTCGGATGGAAGGAATTCGTTCCTCACCATTTTGGTAACTTAATAAGCGGTTGTGACCTCTATTCCTATGAACCAAATTTCCCCCCTCCCTTTCTTTTTATATGTTTCTTCAATCTATGACGTAATGATAGTTAAGTCCTGTGCTTCATCCTATTACTTTTCACAAAATCCTATTAACCATGTGATGGTAACATTCATAGATATTCATCACGTGAGTAAAAGTAAAGAGCTAAAATGAAAATGGCAGTAAAAATATCTCGCCTTTGAAGTAATTATTAAAATAATTGCCACGATTTCAATTCATCTAATGTTTGAATTTTCATCTTTTATGAAAAAGGGATATTTCAGTAATTGATCTTTCCAGAATCTTGCGACCGTTTCGAGGTCGTAAACTTAAACATCCGTTCGATAATTGGACTAATCTATAAATCAATGTATAAAGTGCTGAAAGTTTTTATTATACACAAAATGAAAAGTTGTGTTGTGTTTATATCATATTTTCTACTGCCATGAATAATGAGGATGCGCTTGTTCTCCGCTTTTGCACCAGAAAACATTATGTGATCTTCGAATCGTCGTATTATCCGGAGGTGGCGCCGGTTAAGAGTCAAGGAAGTGTTTGGCAGCGTAATTTCATATGTTTCAATTCTTTTCATAGAATTGCTATAAAAGTTTCTACTGAGTAGAACATTTGATGAATTAAGCACTCTGCACACAGTTATTTAAAAGCTGATTCGGATTTACTAACCTTTCAATTCCATTGAGGTAAACTTCGTTTGCCTTTAATTAAAAAATTATCTTTAAGGTTGTTTCGACATCTTCTGTTATTTACATCTTTATTCTCTTCGAATGACTCGCTAAACTCCTTAAAATATAGTAATCTGATGGGGCTAAGTCGAGTGCGTATGGTGGTTAACTCATTAGTACTTTATCAAAATTGTTGTTCTCTTGTATGGTATCTCTTGCTATATGAGGTCACGCGTTTTCTTGATGAAAGAGCATACTTCTCTTCATTAACGATTTCCTTTTGTTTCTTTAAATATATGTAAACGATCCGAATGGGCATAGTAAAACTATTTGTTGATAGTCTCATTTGGGTTTAGAAGACCTTTATGGATTTTGCCATTTATATCCCACAAAATGCAAAGAAAGAGTCTTCCGTGTTTCAGCTGGGATATTGGCTTTTCCCCAGAACTATTCCATTTTATATATATATTGTACATAATCTACCTTTCAGATCCTCCAATAGTTCTACTAAAAATAGTTTATTTTTATTCGATTGTTTATTTTATAAAATAATGATAAACATGGAGTTTTGATGAGATCCAGCAAGAAAATCTCGATTTGTCGCAATTAGCCTGGCGGTGGACAAGCACTTATCTAAATGATGTTGTACGAGTATTAACTAGATTTTTTAGTCTGCAGAGTTTACTAGAAATTGCAAGCTGGCTTTTGTAACAGATGTCGATGCTGCCTAAATACCTGGATGTGTTTAACATGCTTACGATTCCTCTTGGTGTCCATGCAAATGTATATGTGCCAAATGTGCGCAGGTTTGCTGTTTCGTTCTTGACAATTTGATTGAGCTCTACGTGATGCTTTCCTGAGTTAACAGGTATATATATTTGTCAAGTTCTTCTTGATGAAGCATTCGCAGTATTACTAGACTCTGTGCCCCTGGTTATATGCATAATAATGTGGCTTCGATACAATGGGCCAAACACAAACAAATATTTCGTTTATCTGAACGTCTGTTTAGGGGACCAATGGTCATGCATGGGAGGGTGAGTACGTAGATTATCATGATAAAGCAACTTTAGAGTCATTGATTTCCTCACGTCACGGCATATGAGGAACGTCGTCAACGAAAATTTCATTGACACGAATGAAGACCTCGTCTCAAAAAGAGCCGTTGCCGCCTCAGCCAATTTCGAAATGCCGAGAACCTTTCGCTATTTATTACATTCAACGTGTGGACAATGTAGTACATGCATTGGTGCTAGCATTCGCATTGGTGAAACTCATTTTTTAAATAAACATGCTGCTTGACTTTAATTTATTTATATACTTTCTCCGCTGATCCGTGTATATACAACCTCGAGCTCACAGCCCCAAATGGTTCTTCTTGGAGTTGCTTATCCTCCATTAAAATATATCCAGGGTGCTTTGAAATAGCGAATAAAAGTAAATTTTTCCACGTAATACCACATAATTTGGGTATCAAGTTTTAAAATATTTCATGGGAAGGTACGAGGAGTTGAGTGTTTCTAATATCAAAGTTTTCCTTTCACTATTTTCATTTTCATTGTTATTGTTTTTTTGTCAATAACATTCGCAGAAAGGATGATGCGAACTTTGGCTCAGTTGATGGAGTGTACTTAGATGCTAGAACATATTCGGGTTATGAGATATATGATTGATGTTGAAGGTAGTTTTTAATTAAACAAAATATTTTCGGCAGACTCTAATTAGTAGATATTCATCAATATTGAAAGGGTGATAATTTGAACCGAGGTTTCCTAGAAAATGATTATATAGAGGCTTAAACGAACAGTTTGGGTTTATGCTATTTATTTATTGTCTTATTTTAAGTAATTTCCACCATAAATGAGATCGATGTATGAATTTTCAGATGTTTCAAGTTTCCAGAACTTGACAGGGTGAATTGTACGAATGTTGCACTGTAATGGCTAAACAAGTTCTCTCGCATTTTACGTCATCGCAAAAACAACCCTCCACAAATTTCATTACATTCATACTTTCTTCTCCAAAATATGGGTAGCGTAAATGAAGAAAATGAGAATGTAAGAAATGCCGTTGAATGAGAGAGATAGAGAGGGACGAATAGGTGAGAATGCGTGATATTAGGAGAAATGAAGTAAGTGTAAAAATGCGGAGAGATCAAAGTTGGAACAAATTTAGAGAAGTGAGGGTAAATAGTGCAAGTGTGACACGAAAGAGGAAAGATGAGAAACCAACAGTGGAATGCTCCGAATAATTTAATGCATCCTTTAATCTTCTGGATTTACTTATCATCCTCTCTACCTCCCTTTAATCCATAGTGCCCTTATATGCGGTTCTCTGGCATCACTAAAGAGTGCAATATTTTTATTAACAATTGCTGTCATTTATTAATAATTACGCAGTGATTGTAAAAATTATTAATGAAATTAAATTTAACAAGACGACTCCTTTCACTCTATGCCTGTTTTTTTTCTAAAGAAAGCAACTAACAACTTGTGTAGGTGTATTTTTTTAATTATTATAGATGTTATTCATATCAGTCGAGATCGATATTTGTTTGTTCAAAATTTATACTGATTAGTTGTAGATTTCTTATTAGGAACAGAGATTAAAGCAGCCATATCCTAATAAAGGTTGCGGCTTTGTGCCATCAGAATTTTATAGTTGAACCTCAGTAAAAGCTAAATTTTTGAAAGCTGCGAGTATAATAGACCTATTTATTTGTATGCAAGTTACCCTTGCTCGATCACCTTCAGTGAAATACACTTTCTTTTATTGTCTTCCCCATAAATTTTCACTTTCATTTCTACCATTAATCATACATTCAGTGTTAATCTACCACTTCTTTTGTGTTTTATATGTTTTATTTATTACAAGTAAAACTAAAGAATATCAAATAAGAAACATTCATTTTGAATAAGAAATTGTAGTATGAATTTTGAAAGCACGTGTTCATCCACCTTAAGCACAAAAAAAAACCAATCCACAGATGAAATCCCTCGTTGGCAATACACGGGTGGTTTGGGCGTTTTGTATTTTGATTCTTCAGGATTCTCATAGCAAGTTCACACCGATTAAAGGCATTGTTTATATAGTTTTGTAGAAGTATTTTGCCAATAACCATTTAATGTTGGAAGTGATGGTGAATTAAATAGATGCCTTTTTCTTTCTTTCCTCTATACTACATTTTGATAATTTATCATCAAGGACTCAACGAGTTTCTATCAACTTTGAATTAATCAAATTTTATTATAAGTGTAAAGTTCTGATGATTAAATGACACCTAATACACAAAATGTGTTTTCTTGCATTACAGAAATATTTTGGTGCTCAATTCGCTGGAGTTGGTATTTGTTATGTGAGTCTGGCAGACGACATCGCCTCCTATATCCGTGGCCTCTTCATTACCCTGTGAGTAGCGTTGAAATTTTATCAGTTCGCTTCACTTACATGAGACGAAAGTCACATCCTTTTTATTCACACGCGTATACACATAGGCTCACTCATTCTTGTACACATATCAATGCGATTGATATCAAATAAAGCTAAAAATAATTGATATGCAAATGAAAATCACTGCAGGCAAAAAATTAAAGTGCATATGCAAACGAATAATAAATCAAAAGTTGACTAAATTAACCTAAAGCAAAGAAATGTGATTTATACAGAAGCACAGGGGAGAATTAGCCCCTTAAAGTTTAAAAGTGTTGCCCAATGAGAGAAGCTAACACAACTTGGTTGTGCCTAGTGTTTTGTTCGATTAAGGAAACTAAAAGATTGATGATATTTAAATCAATGGACTAATCTTATTGATATTGAAATGATAGGTATTTAATTTATTCCCTGAGTTAAACCTCAAAGAATTCAATAAAAGATGAGCATGAAAAAGAATAACATGAAACAAGTAATTTAATAAGAACTCAACCGCACAGTTTTATAATACCAACTCGTGATTTACAACTAGTTTAAAAGCGATTAATTTAATGATAATTTTCAAGTAACAACACAAAAATATTTACTAAATCAGGTTTCCTCAGGTAGTCACTTTGAAACTTCAAAGAAATCATGTCAAATTAATCGAAGGATCGACGCAATTCACGTGAAGGTGTAAATTGATTTTCTTCGTGCAGGTTTGATACTACAAAAGACTTTCGGTCCAGTCAAAAGCTTATTATATTTCCTTGTTCCTTGTGCAACCAAGCCAAAAACTAAACAAAGGAGAAAATGGGGATGAGAGAAAAAACGTATCCCTTACAGGTGTCAAGTAATCATGATCAAGCACAGAGGGAGTGGAGCTTCACCTTAAAGAAGGGAGAATCATTGATTCTGAAAACTTCCTGTCAATATCAGCTGTAGATTTTATGGTGTTAAATGGAAAGTTTTATGACTTCAAAGTGTGTGGTATGAATGATAAATCTATGGATAGAGGATGGTGTATTTAGTTTTAATGGTAATTGGTACATGCAAAGATTTGGTATAGCGTTGGGTAATCCCATTTCATCAATGTAGATTACCTTATGCGTGGAATTATTTGAATACAAATTAATTCCGACAATTCTTCCACCAGTTACGTGGGCGATATACTTTGTATATGTCCATCATAATGTAAGGAGAGCAACTTCTTCCTATTAGCCGATAAAGAAGCGAAAAATAGGTGGCGTTCAAATCTATGCTATCCAGCGCGCTTCGCTTTTCAAGCAAATGCGCTAAATAAAAGGGTACGTGTAAAAGAGTATATTATATTTTATGTCGTTTGCTATCTCTCTCTTTCGTCTTTCTTAATCTATTTTTAATTGGATTTGGTCTTTTAAAAATGCGAATTCGCTTGTATATCATCTTTCTTATTTACTATGCGTTATTGAGCATCTACTGCGTCATTTACTATTCTGACTTCGCGTTAACCAATATATATATATATATATATATATATATATATATATATATATATATATATATATATATATATATATATATATATATATATATATATATATATATATATATATATATATATATATACATATATATATTTATTTAAATCAGTAAAGAAATGATCAATAATAAATTAATTTGGGGGAGGAGAGAAATTTGTTGATAGAACAGATCGCAACAATGCAATATACTGTTTTGAGACCAACCAGAATTATCATTGCAAAAATAAATCATCTTGCCCACTGTAGAATTGCCAACATGGAAGAAAAGAGAACAATAATACTAAGGAGTTGAAGGGTAATATTTATTAAACTATAATAGTTTTGGCGTGTAGTTTTTTCATACTAGCTTCTGGTGGACGATGCGGGACGTGAATTCTACCTGATTAAGAATATTTTTTAGTATCAAGTTTCAACAAAGTGGCTGCATCTAAATCCGTTTCCGAAATGTTATAATTTAGAACTTCATTCATTATACAATTTTTATATTTCATTGAGCAAAAAAAGAAATAAAAAGTTCAAAGTTGCTGGATCAATTATGACAGAGCATTATTCATTTTTCGTCTATTGTGAGTGATATTTATTTGCTCCCTTCGATACAAAGTCTAGACGTTTTTCTCAAACTTGAGACGCCAATATAAATCCTAGAATTAAATGGTAAGTGGATTTTAGTTGCAAAAAGCCTTAATGTCCAAAATTTGGTTCTTTCTTGCTGTTGAATGCCCATAAACCCATACTTTTATGTTTATTGCCATCTCAATTTGAAATATATTTTCATCCCTGAAAAATGCTACTTGAGCTTCTATTATTTTTAGGAGTTTTAACAAGATATTCCCCTTAATTAGGAAAGGTCAAATTGCAAAATTGCCTTTAACATCAAAATTATTTTCAAAGTTTGATAAAACCTTTTATCATTTTCTTTAAAGTCTTTCTCACAATGTATTGTTTAAGTAGCCCCTCGTAAACCCTTTCCATCCACACAATATCATACATCTATCCTGTATGAAGCCCATTTATTAGCTTTCAAAGCACACAAACATATAACCATCTATTTTTTAGACAGTCTTCCAACGATTCACTCCAGCAAACCATCAATAGTAATTCTTTTTCCATCCACTCTTCCTCTATGATAAATTACACCAGAAAACACTCATTTAAAAGCTAGTTCACACCCTCATGCACTCTTCCACATTCATTAACCTTACAAAACACAACTCCTAGACCCATATCATAGCACAATCCTCACAATAATTTAGCATCTCAGCCACTCTGCCATGTACTCAGCAGCCTTCATGTTATTCAGAACTATCACACACAGGCCAATCTTTCATACTTAATAGTTATATTACCCGTACAGTACCTAACTTACTATCGCACATTCTCTTTTGCTGCCAAGCCCTCAATTGGCAACTGGACAATGTACTGTCTCCATCTTGTTTCCACAGCTCTTTTACTTACCAGTTCCACCCCATTCTTATACTTAATGTTTCCTTAACTATTCTTCTCTTGCTTTCTTACATTGAGGTGTTTCCTTTCTCACCGGATGGGTGTCTGGGTTTCATTATCGCGGTCTGCCTTTTGTCCTACTAAAGAGGACTCAAGTAAAGCCCCATTGCAAGTGATTTAAGATAGCACACTCCTGTAAGTTGGGCAGGTTCTTGTGGCCTTCGCAGCTCCCGATACTGAACGGCCAAGTAGTCTCCTCTTTAGAAAATCCGGTCTATTTACTTTCTATATGTTTTCATTCCTCATAACCTACATCCATACATACCCCTATAAAAACCTTCTAATGGATATTCCAACGTTGATTTTCACTTTTTTGCTTTTAACGTAATAAATACACGACCAAAAAGTCTTATCCAAATCCGGGACCTAAAAATATTAAGGAGGAAGCGAATTATTTTTTCGCCGAGTTTCGCTTTTCACTCCTTTATCTTCTATAAATTGCAAGCCGGAATCTTTATTATCCTCTCTCTCATTGCCCCTACGAGAGGAAAATATTCTCATCGTTTTTGAGTTGTATTTGTTATGAGATGAATGATTTGGATGAAGATAATGATCCGCTTGGGGCTTAATTATATAGAAAAGAATTGGGGAGTTTAATTTACGAAGGATATTTATGTAATGGCTTTAATATCCTATGTTACCCTTGATATGGTACCTCCATCCTTTCTAATTTAGAACGGATAGAAGGAAACAAGAAAATTAAACAATTGAACAATAAAAGGAGAGAGAATGAGATCCCAAAAAGATTTGCTGCGCAGGAAAAAATCATCGCTGCAAATTTGTGTAGAAGGGAGTGCTTGGAGGAAGAGAGGTACAAAACAAAAAATAAATTAGGAGAGCTGGATTCGAGTCCCAGCCATGTAAAAAAATATATTCTTTTGAGGGGTTGTTATTCCATTTCCTTCATTATATGTAGTTTTGCTAGACTGCCGTCGTCTCTAGCCAAGAAATGCTTGTTATTAACAAGATGGAACATCGCCACGTACAACCGAGGTCACGCAGTCATTTGGGAATGGACTTCCCACCAGCCATTTTTGAATGGATTTCCCGCTATCTATTTAAGAATAGACTTTTAACTACCCATTTATAAATGGACCTCACACAACTCATTTCATTGTTAAGGAGGAGAGGCGAAGTCCAAACCCGGACTTGAGTCCGATAGATTGCGCCATTCAGGTTTTACTGAAAAAGATTGTTAATGGCTTCACTAAAAAAATACTGAATATGGAATAAATAATACGGCAATTATGGAAAAAAATTGATATTGGTTTTGTGCCACGAAACATTTCCATGTATGGACAACCATACAGAAGTTGACATCATTAGGATTATGTTCCTTACAGCCGGCAAAGTCCCTAGGTGTTTTCTCTCACTGCTTTAATCTACGCAGGAGGATCTGCTTCTTTGTATGTCATATATTTTCACTCGCTCTACTTCACTATTTTCTTTGCAGATCTTTCATTACAAATTCCCTGCGGAAAACCTCTTCGATGGATTTAGCTTTAAATTAAATGAGTTGTGTTTAGAAGAAGAGAATCCAATTAGCCGTTCAGAAGGTCTTTGGTCAAATCCATCATGTAAATAAAATAAATAAAATATTAATTTTTAACCATGAGGAGAAACGATTTGGCGTAAAATGTTTAAAAATAGTCTTTCTAGACCCACAAGTTACAGAGACATTCGTAGCTAAAAAATGAGAAGATATACGCGTAGACATATAGAGTAGCCAGAAAAAAACACCTTGCCTAACTACGAAACACACATGAACATTCATTATCTTATTTATAAAACAAATTAACACAATCAACCTGACCTAACCTAGGAAACAACAAACACCTTAAGTGAGAATATTTTCTGTAACTTATCTTTTAGTATAAGTTTCGGTGTAGTTAATCATCAGGTGATCCAAATAATTGAATATGAGTACCTTGAAAATAGCGTTCTGAGAAACAAAACTTTAATGCAAACTACTAGTTAATTGATCAATGTGACCACCTCCTTATCGCTATAATCTCCTCAATAGCTTTTTCTACGGTGTCCCACCTTCGAATCTCATCTATTTAAATGTCTTCCCATTTTATAATCGTATTTTCTTGTTGATTTTCAGCGAATTTATCTTTTGATTTGGATTAAGCCTCCTCCTTTTGAAGGACACCTATATGCAACATTCCATCGGATTACAGTTTCCAGATTGAGATGGCCATTCATCCTTTCTGATGAAATTACGAATAAAGTGTTAAACAGAAACATTAAAGGAAGAGAAGTTCTACAGTAACCAAACAATACCATCATCTGTAGAACCTATCCATAATGATGTTAACTTAATATTCTATATAATTTTAACTTTTATAGAATATTAATTTCATTCATTTTCGGTAAAAGTTGATAAATGGCGCAACTTCCTTTTTTTAGACACAAGATTCATGAATTTTTCATCAGAAGTGTCAGCAAGTAACGGCAGAAAAGAAAAGAAGGAAACATTCATGCCAAGAATAAGTGCTCTTTGACACTTTCCGAAATCAAAGTGAACTGGATGATTTGATCAGAGACTTAGGTCTCATTCAGTGAGGAATTGAAATTTTAACATCGAGGCTGAAGAAATAAAATTTACTAGTCGAAGACTGCAGGACATTTCTGTATCGTAATTGACTTGATGAATTTGAAATTTACCTTTATATTTTATGGGGTGTTTGTGTTTATGCAAATATGTGAATTATTTGTTTACTGCTGGTGAATTAAAGCATGATGGTCCAGAGTGTTACAGTTCAACGCAAAGTCTCAAAGGATCGTCACTATACAATTAAAACCAATATCTCTGTTTGCCTCTTGCATACTCCTTAGTGAGGAAAGAAAACTATAATAATGTTAAAGAGCTTGTTAACAAAATCAACTATTTTGAGTTAATGTAGGATGATTTTTGTCACTTCCAGATGTTTGCCTTGTTCCTTGATTTGCAAGGTGGAGACACAAAATATCTGTGTTCCCTTTGCTTATGCCACCAGTGACATGAATTACATCCAGGCAAGTGAAATTGCGTCAGAGACACTCTTTTTGAGCCTACCACATTTTCTTCCCACCATTTCATATAAAATTGCAATTAATATAACATTTTGTGAAGGTTTAAGAATTTTGAGAAGAATTCATTCAGTAATTCGTCTCATGTTTCCAAAGTTTTCAGAGGCGAAGATCATGGGTGGTATATTTATTGGACCACACGTAAAAGCAAAGTTGAAGTCAGAGAACTTGAAATAGCGATAACCAAAGTCGAAAGAGAAAAATGGTGTGAATTTTATGGTATAGTTCATGTATTCTTAGGAAATTGCAAAGATCCAAACTACATACAAGTATCTGTAGCAAGGGTGATTGAGAGTTTTAAGGGCTTGGTGTATCATAGATCTTGGAAGGTTCATTTTTTGCATTCACATCTAGTTTCTTTTGTAAAAACTTCAGTAAAGAATATGGTTGGAGTTTCTATCAGTAAATGGCAACAATAGAGAGAAGATACAAAGTAGGGTGTAATTCTGCTATTATGGGAGACTATATGTATATGATTTCTAGTCAAAACCATAAAAGTTTAACCTTAAAAAAGATCGATCATCAAAGCACGTCTAATATAAATAATTTTCATTATTTTTTGCTCGTATTTTGTTTACACTTCGTAATAAATACATGGTAACAAGTGAAAATACACATGTTACTGTATGAAAAGCTCACAAAGTGCACTTTTCCTTTGTGGGTGTATCTGCATGTTACTGTATCAATACCTTTATAAAATCAGAAGTAGGCATATCGCCCTAAGAAAAGGAAAGAATCTGAAACAGAAAATTGCATTAAATTGTAGAATATATAAATCATGCAATTTTGCGGGTTTTAATAATATAAAGATTTAAATCTATATATACTTGTAACGTTTATAGAACAGCTCAAAAAATTGATTAATAAACAGCAGTGTAATTCACGATGCTAAGAGTTTTGTGGGGGTGCACTTTGAGGCCAAGAAGAAATTATCTTAGTATTTTCCATGAACCATGACGAATTCATCTAATGTTCTCTAGTAAACATTGTACGATATTTAAGTAAAATTTATAATTGCCAGTTATTAACAAACGTTTCGTTGTCTACTTAGACCATCAACAGTCTCAGCGTTTATAAAAATCAAGGTGAAAAGATATAAAAAGAATGTGAATAAAACCATTCGAATAAAATATTGAATACTGTACGATGAGTAAGCAAAACTATGAGTACGTGGGGAAAAAGAAATAAAAAATTAAATAAAGATAAAAACTAACTCTTAAAGGTATAAAAGAATAGGTAGTTAAACATACTTTAAGTTTGTACAGACTTGAACCAAAAATAAACATAAAGTATAAAGCTGGGTTTAGAATTGCACTTGACTGGTATTTCAAGTTAAAATCGAAAAAAAGAGGAAGAGTCAATTTCATGAATTAGGTTATAAGCTTTTATGTAGAAAGTTTCAAGTATTGTCAAAATAGTGGAAGAGAGAGCAAAAGAGTAATATACTAAAATGTTGTTGTGAAATCGAATGCTTTAATAAAGAAAAATGTTGCATATAAATGGAATGTCTCAGTAAACAATTCTCTCAATGTGTTAGTCATAAGTAAGAATTTTCTACCGTAAGCTCATTCACAGTATTATTATTACAAGAACTTTTTGTATGGGCCACCTTTTGCTGTAATGATCTCATACAGAGCACTTTTCCACACGGCTGAAAGGCTTCAGGTAATAAGAGAGATAGGAATAAAGTTGTAAGTAAGGGCTTTGAGAATCGACAAATGCTTTATTGCTTAGAAATTTGAAATGGTTGTGCAAGTGATTCCTTTTAACATTTACAAAGTTGCTGTTAATAATGTAGCTATAAACCACATGACTTTTTACGCAAAAATATTCCATGAGATGTCGGTTTCGAATCTTTTCGACCGCATTTCAGAGCATATTTTGTTGCCGCTGGTTTGTAGTAACAAAATTCCCTACTAAGTACGTTGGAAACCTATTCAACTTGTAAAATATCTCAATTTTCTTCCATCTATTCGTTTAGTATCTAATAAGATGTGTAGTTTCTTAAAGTTCACATCATAAAATTAGTGTTATACTTTTTCCATAATGACACTTGCCCCAATTCTAGAGACTATAATCAGACTCCATACTCTAAATGACGACGTAGGGGAGAATTGTAAAGGGGTAGAACCATATTTTAATATTTAAATCTAAACTTTCGAAAGATAATTTAAAAAGCTTCTCTGCACTGCTTTGAATATTTAACGACATTGCTATTGCATCTAAAACCTATCCATTTAAAACATTTCTAACCAAGAAATTAATTAAAACGAGGATTTATTCATTATTTTGACAAATTAATTATTAATAGTGTTTGATTGAACGGGTTGAGGCAGCGTTAGTTTCAACTCCTATCACATATTATTTAAAACCACGATGCTCCCACGTGCCTCTTCGCTTCGAAGCTTGGCGCCTTATCGCAGCCACCGGATGTCATGTTTAAACAAGGAGGTTATTGTCCTCCCGTTCGCCCCCATACGCCGACCTTGCCAGATTGAGTTAGGCTAATGGGCAGATAAAGCATTGTTCCCAGCCTCGGCTGTGCATTCCCTCGAAGTTCCCACTCCATTGTCCCCCACACCAAGAGAGTGTCTCGACTATTTAGATAGAAACTTTACCACTAAGATCAGCTTGGAGATCCAGATTTTCGTCGCGAAACATCACCACGACCCTCTCTCACTTTGTGCGCCAAGGGACCTCAACCTCGAGATTCACCATCACTTGTCCAGAAGGAGGACAATATCCCTTGAGTGCCAAAGGTTCGAGCCTTTCGTGACGCCAAGTCCTTAAAGCTTCCCCCTCGTTGTTCAGAAAGAGAACAACGTAGAACAGCCATTGTTCTTTTGAGCCCTTCGCGAAAAAATGGTTCGCACCCTTCCCCCTTGTTGTTCAGAGGAGAACAACATTAGAACAGCCATTGTTCTTTTGAGCCTTCGCCAAGAAACGGTTCTCAGCCTTTCCCCGTTGTTCAGAGGAGTACAACATTAGAACAGCCATTGTTCTTGAGCCCGTAGACAAGAGACGGTTCTCACCCCCCCCCTGTTGTTCGGAAGATAACAACGTAGAACAGCCATTTTTCTTCAAGCCGTTCGTCGAGAAACGGTTCTCATTCCCCAGACGCCACGTCAGGATCCTTTTATTCCCCCCCATTTGGCTGGAACTCACCGCGGACCAAAAATTCCTTCACGTCGCCTTCCACTGCACCACTGGTATAAAGTTACGTAAGCCAAACGTCACCTTTGAGTACTTAACCCTTTTGTCAATTCTATCCTGTTCTTTAAATGGTTTAGCGAACCATCCCATCTCTTTAACTCTATGTTTGTTTTACCTTTTTAAATCCTTTAATCCTCGGATTAGCCCGAGCCCCCACGACCCTTTCCGTTCTCTGTTTATGTCAATATTTTCTGTCTTGTGTTTGTTGATAGTTATTATTAATAAAACTCTATTTTATTAATGTAGCAATATTATTATCCTTGAGCTCAGTTCCACTTCTTAAGCATATCAAAGATACATAATATCGGCCCGCCAGATAATCACGCACTCTTAAGATAATTAAAGAAGTTCCCTCAACGAATAGTGATATATGGTATATCGTCGGGAGTCCATTCTATGACATATATCTATATACTATTTAAATTTGGTATCAGGTGTGTAAGGTATAACGCTATATCTTTGCAAACACTGGTCTCAGTCGAGTAAAGCATAGTGTTATTCGTTATATGAATAGAGTATTAGTAGTTCCTTTTTGTTTTAACGATTGCTATCCCCTTTTTTTGAAACTTAAGAAGCTGGAGTAGCTCAAGGAACTGTTATAATAATTTTTTTTGTGTTTTTTTGTGATTTTAGTCAGTGGTTATTTAGATTGAGAAACCAAGTACGAATAGTTCTGGGCCCATATTTAGGTAGGCTAATTCTATAGAAGGCATAATTCTTGTTGCAAGGAATTTTAGTTAGTTGACTAGTGTGCCCACAAGTGCAAAGATGTCTCAGTTCGAAATCTTTAATGCGCAAGGAGAATCCTTGGGACTCTCCGGAAAAGAACTAATTGAGTACGTTCAAGAGGAGCAAAGAACAGAAAGAGAAAGAGAAATACAACGAGAAGAACGAGAGAGTGAAATACAACGAGAAGAAGGAGAAAGAGAAATCCAAAGAGAAGAAAGAGAAAGGGAAAAAGAAATCCAACGAGAAGAAAGAGAAATCCAACGAGAAGAAAGAGAAAGAGAGGAACGGATAAGACAAGCTGAGCTTCACCATCAGATTGAATTAACTCGTGTTGAAGCAAAGATACAGTCCGCCAGTTCCCGTTCCGAAGCCCCCCCCCCAAATCTCTCACTAAAGCTTCCCAATTTCAAGGATGGAGAGGATTTCGAAGCATTTTTAGCCCACTTCGAAAAGATCCTCGAAATCAATAACATGGATCTGGAGGCTGAAGGTGTAGCCAGATTACTTTCCCTGTTAAATTGTAAATTGCGCGAAATTTTTATATCTTTACAATCTGAGTGTACAATTAACTCCAGCACCTTAAAAACTGAGTCATAATATGACTCCCGATTTCTACCGCCAAGAATTTCGAGGAGGTCGTATTAAACCCGGACAGACGTTCCGTCAATTCGGATACATTCTTCAGAGGAATTTTAAATTTTGGTTAGAATCTTCAAAGATTGATCCGAACTACGAGTCCTTAACAGACTTCGTGTTGCGAGATCAATTTTTGGCATCTCTCCCGACGGAGATCCGCGCGTTCGTCAAGGATCGTCGGTGCCAGACCTTTAAAGAATGTACCGAAGAAGCGGATGTCTATTCCGCCAGCCATAATTTATACCCAAAGGAGAATCGAACTTCTCACCAATCCCCCTACAAAGAAAGAAGGAAGGATTCGCGCCCCTTCACAGGAAAGCCGACGAAGTTTCCGAGCCCCGTAAAACCCCAAAACTTCTTTCCTCAAAACCAACAACGGGACTCCAAACCTCCCGTTAAGATTTATCCTCCATCTCTCTTCCCGAAGCGACCAATCATATGCTTCACCTGTGGTGTAGAAAACCACATGAGCTGGAATTGCCCCCAAAATTCTAGGCTTAAAAGCGGACCAGCCCACCAAGTTCACCAGATTAATGCAACCCCGGCTCCCCCGGTGGTGCAGACCCAAGCAGAAACTTCTCCCCCTCCGTCAGGCCACCAGGTAAATTTTATTTTTGATAAAAGTTCATCGGGAACTTTGAAATTTGAGGAGGGCAGCGTGAACGGCTGTCGAGTATCGACTCTCGTCATGGACACAGGATGTACGTGTTTCATCGTGTCCAACGAACTCCTCCCCCCAGTGGACCCTAACCACGAAAAGTTGCGGTGGTACATGACTACCTTGGGCGGGCGAACCAAATCCCCGTCGTTAGATGTTACCTGCAGTGTCAATATTATGATGGCTGGGCTAAAGTCATTTTAGCACCCATACAATTCTGTTCCGTACTTATAGGCCAGAGCCCCCAAGTAAGTTCCGACCCTGTGTCTCAGGCCGCCCTTCCTCGAGGCCGAGCTAAGAAAGAAGCCCAGGAGCCCGTCCCCATCAGAACCCCGATGCCGTCCGATTTCTCGGAGACCCCTAACAAGGACTTTAGGACGACACAAAAGAAGTGTGAATCATTAACACCCTTAGGTGATAAGGCCCAAGACAAGGACACGGAGACTGTCCGTGGACCCCAAGAAAAAAATAACCCCCAACACGCCCATGGATATACCTTCGAGAAACTGGACGAAACATCGGCGCTTGAAGAAGATTACCCCGCGGAGTCCCTTAATGTAAAACAGATAGTGTGCACCCATCTGATGCCGATTACCCTCCTCCTTCCCTACCAGGCGAGTCTTTGGAACCCTCTGACCTGGATATTGACGCGCAGCTGACACCACATCAAATGAGTCAGCTACAAGAACTATTTGAATGGAGTCACCATTTACCCACCCTATTAGCTCTTTTCGAGCGACTGCGCGAAAATGGCCTCACCATTGGCACCCGCAAATGCCATTTTTCCCACGAAACCATAAAATATTTGGGTTTCAAAATCGGACAAAGCCAGTTGGGTCCCCAAGAGGATAATATTAAAGCAATCGCCGACATGCCCCTCCCGATTACAAAGAAGCAATTAAAATCGTTCCTTCGATCAGTTTCGTACTATCGGCGATTCGTTCCGAATTTCGCTGCAAATTCGGCGCCCCTCTGCTCCCTTTTAAAAAAGAATTCACCCGATCGTCTACGTTGGAATGATGTCACTGATTCCCATTTTAATCAGCTCAAGAGTAAGTTCATTTCAGCCCCCATTTTAAAGTTGCCCAACCCGGAAAGATCCTTTGGGATTAAGACCGACGTGAGCAACGAGGGCATTGGAGGTGTACTCCTTCAATGCGAGGATGACGGAACGAGTCATCCAGTTGCATATGCTAGTCTTCAATTATTACCACGCGAAAAGAGATATGCCACTATAGAAAAGGAAGCTCTATCAATTATCTGGGTCATAGACAAATTCAAGATGTACTTGATAGGAAAAGAATCTCAGATAGGAACCGACCACCGTCCGTTAGCCTATATTAGGAATGTGCAACACTCCAACGGCCGAATCATGCGCTGGAGTTTACTCTTGCAAGAGTATCAATTTAAAATAAATTATATAAAAGGTTCCGATAACCAGGTCGCTGACGCACTCAGTAGGAATGCGTTACCGAATAGCGTAGAATAATTGTATTCATAGGATTAGTATCTCCCTGTAGGTATATACCGTCTTGTACGACTTAAATTAAGATTCTCTTGTAATCTAATTAGTTAATGTATATGTCTGAATTTTGTAACGCTCAATGTCTAATATTTTTTTGTATGTATATATATTTGTACCGATTAATTTACGTATAAATTATGTTGTCCCGTATGTACTAATTTATATCATTTCATTGTTCCATGCACTTTTTTTTTTTATTAAGTTGTATTAAAGGCTATTTTGCCCTGTAATCTAAAGATCAAAATTATCATATGTTTTGAGGTAATACGAGTTAGGTGCAGGAAGGTACGGTTGGTACAAGAAGACGAGTTCCCCACAAAGGAGCTCTATCGTTGTCCCTTCTCTCTTTTTTTTCGAAGTGACAACTTCCCCCAGGATGGAGGGGTGTGATAGAACGGGTTGAGGCAGCGTTAGTTTCAACTCCTATCACATATTATTTAAAACCCCGATGCTCCCACGTGCATCTTCGCTTCAAAGCTTGGCGCCTTATCGCAGCCACCGGATGTCAATGTTTAAACAAGGAGGTTATCGTTCCCCCGTTCGCCCCCATACGCTGACCTCGCCAGATTGAGTTAGGCTTATGGGCAGATAAAGCATTGTTCCCAGCCTCGGCTGTGCATTCCCTCGAAGTTCCCACTCCATTGTCCCCCACGCCAAGGGAGTGTTTGACTATTTAGATAGAAACTTTACCACTAAGATCAGATTGGAGATCCAGATTTTCGTCGCGAAACATCACCACGACCCTCTCTCACTTTGTGCGCCAAGGGACCTCGACCTCGAGATTCACCATGACTTGTCCAGAAGGAGGACAATACCCCTTGAGTGCCAAAGGTTCGAGCCTTTAGTGACGCCAAGTCCTTAAGGCTTCCTCCTCGTTGTTCAGGAAGAGAACAACGTATAACAGCCATTGTTCTTTTGAGCCCTTCGCGAAGAAACGGTTCTCACCCTTCTCCCTTGTTGTTCAGAGGAGAACAACATTAGAACAGCTATTGTTCTTGAGCCCGTAAACAAGAGACGGTTCTCACCCCTTCCCTCGTTGTTCAGGAAGAGAACAACGTTAGAACAGCCATTGTTCTTTTGAGCCCTTCGCCAAGAAACGGTTCTCACCCTTCCCCCGTTGTTCAGAGGAGAACAACATTAGAACAGCCATTGTTCTTGAGCCCGTAGACAAGAGACGGTTCTCACCCCCCTGTTGTTCAGAAGAGAACAACGTAGAACAGCCATTGTTCTTCACGCTGTTCGTCGAGAAACGGTTCTCATTCCCCAGGCGCCACGTCAGGATCCTTTTATTCCCCCTCCTTCGGCTGGAACTTACCAGCAGACCGAAAATTCCTTCACGTTGCCTTCCACTGCACCACTCGTATAAAGTTACGTAAGCCAAACGTCACCTTTGAGTACTTAACCCTCTTGTCAATTCTATCCTGTTCTTTAAATGGTTTAGCGAACCATCCCATCTCTTTAACTCTATGTTTGTTTTACCTTTTTAAATCCTTTAATCCTCGGATTAGCCCGAGCCCCCACGACCCTTTCCGTTCTCTGTTTATGTCAATATTTTCCGTCTTGTGTTTGTTGATAGTTATTATTAATAAAACTCTATTTTATTAATGATAGCAATATTATTATCATTGAGCTCAGTTCCACTTCTTAAGCATATCAAAGATACATAATATTGGCCCGCCAGACAATCACGCACTCTAAAGATAATTAAAGAAGTTCCCTCAACGAATAGTGATATATGGTATATCGTCGGGAGTCTATTCTACGACAAATACCTTATTACTAAAACAATCTACACCGGATTATGGCTTTTTAATTGCCAGAAATTCATATCCAAATATGAATTGTCCCTACCAATACATAGCGAAGAATATTGATAGCCAGCTACAAATACCACCGGGAAATTAGGAAGTAACTAAAAGAAGAACCTAAGTTAACCTATATTTGATTAAGTTTCTGCGAAGAATTATGTATAACTCGTCTTATTACAGTACATTTTTTTCCTTTTTGTTTTTTATTAAAGTAATTAAAATAAAATGCTTCTTTAATTTCTTTTTTATACCAAATTAAATTCTTATAAATAAAATTCTTATTAAATTGCTAAATTTTTATATCTATAACGTGCTGCTGATGAATTGTAGTTGGGTATGAATTGTTAGCGAGAACAAACTGTCCAAATTTCCTTAAGATTAGGCACGATCTCATAATAACCCTCAAAGTATAAATTGCAAATGACCCCAAACAATTATTTAAGCATATCTCCAACTGTTAGCTGTGCATTTGGTTCTAACTGATATCCCTCAACAAAGAAGGAGGAAACTCAACTTAAGAAGCTACCATATTTATTTTTTTAAATTTAGACTACGTTAGATTATCATATATGTTCTTAAAGCCCATTAAAAGCCCTTTTATTTCCCTCAATATCATAATAACCTACGACGCGTTTTTGAAATACAGGGAGTTCTTTCAGAACCCCTTCCTTGAAACCTAATATCATATAAATGGCTATAGAATTATTAAAACTTAATATATTTGATCTAATTTCACGACCAAAATATTCACAAATGATTTAGTCATCATTGGAAATCAGTTTTCTTTAGTCCCATTAAAATCTGTTTTAAAAGCAGACTGAAACATATATTTTTCATACATGGTCGACTATAGGCTTTGTTCTTAGTTTAATGAGAGGGAAGGGCATGAATAGTTTGGATATTCTGAATGCCCTGGAATTTAGTTCAATCTATATTCGAATGATGCTACAAATATAACCTGTTCTTAGGCGCCGCTTTTTTCAAAGCAAATATTTAAAATCGCATGGTATAGTTTTGCGTTTTGTTCACAAATCAACTTTAAAAGTCTACTGAGAATTTCCACTAATGTATAAAATTTTAAATTATCATAATTTTCACCATGTTATACTCATGTTGCTAAAACAAAATATACAGTACAAAAAGTGCATATAATTTTCAATAAAATGATATAAATATCAATGGTGTAGTTTATTTTTCACAAATAAACTTTAAATATATAAGAAAAAATTTCCACTAATGTATACAATTTCGCATTATCTTAATTTACCTTATGTTCTAGTCCTGTTGCTAAAAAAATAATTATACTATAAAAAAGTGCCTAAAATTTGCAATAAAATCATCTACAAAATCTTTGAACGAAACAACGTGAAAAGTAGCTCAAGAAGAAATGTGTCATCCCCTTATCCCAGTAACCTTTTGCCACCTAACTCAAATTTGATCTATAAAAATATCGTTTTTTTTATTTCGATGTGAACTAATAATGGGTTTCATGTGAGGCAATTTCCTACAGCAAGAGCTTTACTTATTCGATTAAAGGGCCGGTAAAGGATTCAACGTATTAGATTTGATTGTTTATTTTGACAATTTATTTGGTTTCAGTTTCCTTGTGAATGTTTATAATTCACTCCATGGTGTTAAAGAGCTAAAGTTGAGTCCTATCTTTATTGCCTTCTCTATTATTATTTATCATATAATATTCCTATACATTTATTTTCCGTCTTTCTTCTCATTCTTTCACCACTTTTCGAAATTTCTTCTCGTGATTTCTTAGCCTTTCTACTCTTAATTACTAAAAATAATTACATGGTTAAAAGGCATGGAGTTTACCCGTGCAGATCAGAACTTTTCTATAAAAAGTACCACATGAGTCAAGTAAATAGGTGAAGATTCGCGAATGTCCCTAAAGTTTTCTTTTCGTTCCTCCAGGTACGCTTTTCCACTCGTGATCATTGCCTGTCTGCACGCCAAGACGGGCTCTGCGTTACGCACTCGACAAGAACCGTCCAATGTAATGGTCTTAGGCCATAAACGATATGGAGAATCTATGGTTTCAAGAGGGTCAAGGATATCACGAGGATCAAGAAGCTCGCAAAGCGATGTTTGGACACCCCAAGAAGTAAACACTACAACACCGAAGTACGGAAATATCTTTCATAAATATTATTTGTTGTTTTTTTCACGGTCTAAAAATAAGCTTTCCTCGTCCACTAGATGAACAGAAACGATGCTAGTTAGACCATCAAAAATAAAAAAAATAGTTCCCCCCGGGTAGGTTTATCATTGACAATAATTTATACCCCTCAAAATTCCACCAAATTTAGGATGTTCAATCAGTTAACAGTGGGCGTTACCTAACAATCCTGATTTTCTTGGCCAAGTTAATTATATATGAGAGGAACTATGTTAACATTTGTTTTCTGATTGGTTGAAGGCCTGGAAAACAAATTTTTAATTGTTTTGAGCTCTTGAGGGGGCGGGAAACCACGTGTAGAAGTTAGAAAAAAGGTTACATTAAATGCAAGTGTAGGAAATGAAAGCTTAATATGTCATTATATTTTTATCTTTAAATCAAGTGCTTAGTTAAAATTAATTGTTATTATTTAACATGGAAAAACGAAAGAATTTAAATGAATGAATCTCATTGGTATAAATGTTTTCTCCCATGCCCCGCTATTTTCAAGTCATATTTCGACCAGAACTTAGTTTCCCAGGACTTTTCACGTCAATAATAATAACAGCTTTTACACGGCACTCTTCAATAACAAAGGCTTACGCTAATGAGAAGAAAGTTGACTGGCGTAACTAACAAGCGAGTTTTTCTTCGGTTGAAAGGAATGAGGGCATGTTTCGTTCTCTTCCAAGGTGGTCGCAAGAGTGCCAAAAGGGAGGTCACAATGCCAGATAGCCTTGCCTCACGGGTGGGAATTGGGGAGGTTTCGGTGTCGTTTCCAGGGGAAGTGTAAGATAGAGAAACCCTATTTATGTATCCTATACTTTTATGTTTCCCATTATTTTGAGTTGGAGACACTTACCCCTAGAATCTCCTGTAGAGTGTGATTGGGGATGCTATTCCTTCCGCTCTAAAGTCAATCCGAGAAGCAGACAACGCTGGATTTGTTTTCTCTCCGTCATTAGGAGACACCCTGGAGCGCCTGGTCTGCTGTGGTCAGCAGTACCCACAAGGTATAAGCGCGCTAAAACCTGTCGTAAACAAAAGGTTGGCCTCTATCCCAATCCCTGATAAAAAGGGACCTGAAAAATGTCCCTACGAACCAATCCAGCCGGTTAGAGTAGATTAGGAATTTTTAATCTTTTAAAGAAGGTCGGCGGAACTTGGGGATCTGCTGGTACGAATGCAGCGGCGCCTACCCTAATGAGCCGATCATGTAGAAAAAAAGGAAGGGACACCTCAAGTTTAAGTGCAGAAGCTCTTGGAGGTGGTTCATTCTGGGTTGAGATATTTGAGAGAAAGCCCATCTATCCGACTAACATGTTCAAATGAAGCCATTTCAACATTTTCAGCAGGTTGGGTGTCTTTAATTTTATATTTTCCTAAACGGCCATAGGACCCAGAAAAATGGATGTGGGAGTCCGATTGTTTTATATAATAAAACAAGCGGAGAGAAGGAGAGGTGACACCTGTTGCAATGGGCGAAAGAAGAACAGAGATGTTAAATCTCTGCTCAGGAATAAGCGGGTCTTCCAAAAATGAGGACAATACTCGGTCCTAACCACATCCAGCATTGCTTCCAATGCTAGAACTGAACAGTTTATTTTACAAGAAAGAGGAAGTAAGGTTCATATGAGAGTGTTTTGTTGAAGTTATGCAAACTTTACATTAGATGATTAGGAAATCACTCGGCATGAGGGCCTGACACCGTGAACCATTGAAGAACGGATCAAAATATCATCCTACTTATTCCATATAACCCAAGAGTGCAAAAGATTCGTGAGTAGTTAAGCATATTTGATTGGTAAACCCTCGGCATAAATGTCTAAATTTTGAATTGGTTGTTATGTAAAGTACGACCACCCTATTTTTTGTATAATTTGTTAACTATGAAATCTTGCACTATACTTGAGTGTGCGTTATTTCAATTTTTTTACTTATTTTTTTTATTTAGCGCCTAAGATATTTACCTGCTTGTATGGTTTAGGTTAGCTGGTTATTCCTTGAAATATTCATTATTAATTCAACTCTGCCCTTGCTAAAATGAAAAAGACCATCCGCCACTCTGCGAACCCGAAGTAAAGCTCGTACAATAGAAGAAAATAATTGCTCTATAATAAAATCCGATAAAATATTTCTCCCAAATTGCAAGAGAGTTAGACGTGTATCGCAAAACGCAAAAAAGTAATAGTTAGACATAAGTAGGAAAGTCTTCATGCAAATTATCAGTAGGAAGAGTCGAGAGGCGCCAGTAGAAGAACTTCTGATGACAAAGATGAAATCATGGTTAACTTTAATGACAGAAAGAAAAGACAACCAGAATTAAAATTTTAGTTATGTTAGATCTTCAAACCAGCGTCTATTTTATCAAAAGTAAATTAAGAGATCCAGGAATGAGAGTGTATATACTTGCATTGAAACCATGCTTACTAGTAGCCCAAGTTTATCAAAAGGTTGGAGTTGAATTTGGAGGAAGTGAGTGATTGGTTTCGGTTATATAATGCGTGTGCAATATTTTAAAGTATACATTACAAAGTGGCGATTTTGCATATGTAGAGAGATAGTTGGTAGATAAATAGCAAAAGTTATTCATTAGCGGTTATGAGCCTATTAATCTACAAATATAACTGATTTAGGCTAGAATAGGTTGGCTAGTATTAAAATTATTTTTCAACTTGACCGAGACGAAAGATTGTGTGCTGATTTGACTACCTTTGTCATTATCGTACCACACGAGCTTTTTTTTATCTTTTCACTTAATAGAGGAAACTTTTTAAAATCAAATTAAAGAAAAATTAGTTCCTCTAGTCAGCAAATCAATTTTCTTAAGTTATAGAGGTATATATTTGGGCTTACATTACACAATGTCACATTTACGATTTAAATAGGTATATCACACAGAAGAATAATAGTAAAACCACCATGCGTATGTAACGTGTGAATGCGTATGTTTATGGATAAAGCCATCATTTACAAAACATTGAACAAGTAGCACAAAAACTTACTAAAAAATCACCAATTATGTCGATTTGTGGTCAACAATTTTTTTCTTCTAAAAATTGTGTTGAGAATTTTAGGTTAAGACATGTTAGCATACGTTAGGTCTTGTTTAACTAATAAAAAAGAGATGCTCAAGAACGGGAAAGATCTCCAAGAACCACCTCATTCAAGCAAACCTCAAGTTGTCAACAGTTCAGCTGTGAGAAAGGCCTTCCAGAGTGGTCCGAACCTCAAAATGACTGTACTCGCAAATAAGAAGAGCATCTCTGTGCCATGGTATCCAGGGCAGTCAAAAAGGAGGCCGGCAAGAGATGGAGCTGCGTGGGTAGGACTCAGCGTACCGACCGTATTAGAGAAAAACAGCGGGAGTAGTCATCGCCTTCTCAACGACTTGAAGAGTCATGGCAATAGAAATTTCATTTTTCTTTAGGAAAAACCTAAACTCACGAACATATTATCAAGCAAAACGACCGTAGATTATATTTTGGCTAGGACATCTCGTGTCTGCTACGTGTCAACGACCAAGAACCATGAAATAATAAATTAAATTCTAATCAGCTTAACGAGGATCTAAATATGGGACTTGGTAAGACAGAAAAAATGTTGGTATACACTGGGGAGTCGAATTATAGGGTCCTGATGAGGATATCAGGTGGCGAGGACAAAAGGGGGGGATTATCCTCGAAAAGGGGTAAAAGGGTTTTACTTGACAGCTTGACTCTTGGTAAGAGCAGCGATTTTTACGAGGCGAGCTAGTCTTGCGGCTCGAGGGGCGTTGTAATCTTGAAGGAGGGGTCGGAATTACCTGGAGCACAAGTAAGGTAATTCCAGGCTGGGTGACACACTCTCAACTTGGGATAAGTATGTCAGACGAGGGGCAAGGTTTCCTTGACGGGATGAGAATAGTGGTTCGCGTAATTCTCCAAAGAAAAGTCGTTTCACAAATTTTCCGATTTACTGTCGATAAATTCACGACAATCTGTCTAGCCGACGAGACCTAAACCGAGGTTGGACTCGAGAGGAGGGGCTGTATCTCCGGGAAAGGGCGGACGATACTCTCTGACGAGTAACGGTTGACCTTAGGTTAAATACTCTGCTGGCATCCTCGCTAGCATGCCTCCAGTCATGGCAGTCTCTTGGGAGTAACCATTGGCGCCAGTCTCTTTAGGCCCAGCCGAGATAAGACGACCGAGGAAGCTTCTTCTCGGATTAACCCTGGTCTCCAGGCATGGGATGGTTCGAAAAATGCGTCTCAGCAGGTGATAGGCCGATTGATCAAACACAGGTATTTCCAGCTGCTTTGAAGTTTTCTCAGGCGAGAAGAGTTCTCTTTCCTTTCATTTAGAGATCTAGGTTAGGTCTACGTGGTCTCTGCTTGAAGGGGAGGGGGGCTTCAAGGCGGATGTTATAGTTCGTTCCTTCACATTCCTCCTTTGAGGAAGATGACCTTTCTCGGAGCGAAGGGGAGAGAAAAGGGCATCTCACTACCTTGGAAAGGGGCCGTGCTCGTAGGGTATCATTAGTAGGGACAGGGAATTCCTAACTTACTTCAAACAGGTGTACAGATGTATGACTATCCCACCAAATCGATACAAGTAATAAAATAAATCATTACTTATACCCTCCAAAATTTACGTAAACAAACAAACATGCAAATAGTAGTGGAACGGAAACGAGAAAACATTATATTATAAACAAATACGGAGGATTACAACATAACCCCCAAAAGAAAAATACATAACGCCAAATGGCATAAATAGAATGAGTAAATATAACGACAGATTTGATTGAGGCTTATAACGCAAGTACGAAGACGGCGAAAAATTTTATGTACAAAGTAAGAATAATATAAGACTAATTATTCCTACTTTAGCTGGGGGGACAGGTCCTCTACGGGATTTATACTGATACTATCTGCTAGGACATTGGCACATCCTTTGATATAGAGAAACCGAAAATAAAATTCTTGTAGGAGCAAGCTCCATCTCATCAAACGACTATTTTGACTTTTAGAGTTCTTTAGATAGGCTAGGCGGCGGTGATGAGTTTCTACAATAAATTCCTTTCCTATTAAATACATGTGAAAACTATGCACATTCCAAACAATCGCGAGAGCTTCACGTTCGATAACCGAGTAATTATTTTCTCGCGTCAGGAGCTTTCGGCTGGCGTAAGCAACCGGGTGACTTTCGGTGTCCTCTTCATATTGGAGGCATACACACCGGATGCCATCACTACTGGTGTCGGTTCGAATGCCAAACAGCTTGTTTGGGGACGGGAGCCTTAAGATGGAGGCGGAATCAAGCTGGTCTTTCAACTTATGAAAATAGGCGCTAGTTTGGGAGTTCCAGGCACGGGGATCGAGCGACTTCTTCTGAAGCAGGGATTAACGGGGAGCAGCGAGTGAGACCTAATTTGGGAATAATCACCGGGAAAAAGATGCAGATCCCATGAAAGAGCTTAACAGCTTCTTGGTACGCGGGAGGGGCATGCTGACTATGCCTCTTATTTTTTCTTCTCGGGGTGTAATTTGATTCTCTCCATCATTGAATCCTAAATATGTAATTGTGCCGTACGCAAAGTGACACTTACTGGGGCCTACAGTAAGTCCGTGCTAACGGAGCTTACTTAAGAGGGATTGGAGGGAGTTTAGATTTTGATCCAAGGTGTGAGTGGCAACGTAAATTTTGTCGGAGTAGAACGAGACATTATGCAACTCATCCAGTATTCGACGCATTATTCGGTTATAGTTACTGCAAGCAGTGAGCAGTCCTAATGGAAGGCGCCGAAATCGCATAAGTCCTTTCTCGGTGGGGAAATGGGTATATTTCCGGGCATTTTCTTTCAGAGGGATTTATTAATAGGCGTTACATAGGTCTATTTCCGAAATATATTTGGCCTGTTCGAATAGATGTAAACTTTGGTCTATCTGGGGAATAGATTCAGCGTCGAAAACGATAACAGCGTTAAGCTTCCAAAAATCTGCACACATACCGAATGACTGGTCAGGTTTTCGGACCATAACGATGGGGGAGCAGTATCCCGAATTAAATGTTCTATGATTTGCAAATTGAACAGTTTTTCCACTTCATCGTTGAAAGCCTGACGCAAATGGATTGGAATAGGATAGGGTTTTGATCGGATGGGCACTTGGGTGGTGAGCTAAGAGGAGCTAGAAAGAAGATGAGTACCCTAGAAGACCTTACGTTCCATACAAGGAGGGTACTTTTGGCGCAATCCTCGAAGGTGTCCGTTGGCAACCTTGAAGATCAATCGCGATGATCTTAACGGGGATTTCGCAAGACTTTATCTAGTCTTTACTTAAACTGGTTTACAGATTCACTGTTCACAACATCCGTCGGAATTGCGTTACAACTACCAAAGATACTGTATGTGAAGAATTTCACACACATATCACGGTGGTATCGCTTCCGTTCCAGTTTGTAGCCGTGATTTCTTGTTCTTCCCATGCTGAGCTGGAAAATATCCCCGTAGTCTGGTATGTCGAAGCCTCGAAGTATTTTATTCGCTTCGATAAGCTGACCACGTAGTCTCTGGGTCTCCAGCGAGAACATATCTAATTCCCTTAGTCTGGCTTAGACGCGTTCCAATTCTCGATGTCCTTTATAAACGAAGGACTCCAAAATTGTACGGCATACTCCAGGTGCGGTCGGACGAGGGAGTTATACAGACAGAGTACTATCTCCTTGTTTCGATATCCAGATTGTCGCTTTATATACCCTAACAGCCTTTGGGCTTTCTTCTCCATCCTCAACACACTGTTTTGAGACCTAGAGGTCACTGGTGATAGTTACACCCAAGTCCTTCTCAGTGTCGGTGGATTAAAGAGCAGTGCCCTTAAGGATATTGGGAAATTGGAGAGTTAGGTAGCCGATATGCATCACTTTGAATTTGTTCACGTTGAAAGGCATTTGTTACATATCCGACCACTCCCGAATCTCCCGAGAATCATCTTTCAGGCGGGCGGTATTTCCATCCTTTGCAACATTCATACCAATTTTTGAAATCTTGGCAACCATGTCACCGTCCATGTCGTTGATGTAGATGATGAATAGTAGTGCTCCCAGGACAGAACCTTGAGGGACCCCGCTAGTAACGGGCACCCACTCAGAAGCCTGTCCATTCACCACCACCCATTTCCGTCTGCCACTAAGCTAGTTCTCTATCCAGGCTGCTACTTTTCCATCTATACCAGCGCTCGCACTTTCCTGAGAAGGCAGCGGTGTAGTAACTTATCAAAGGCTTTCTGAAAGTTTAAGTAGACAACATACACCGCCTTGTCCCGATCGTACTTACTGAAGACGAAGTGGAAGAATTCCAAAAGGTTCGTCAGGCATGACCGCTGCCTTCGGAAGCCGTGCTGGGAACTCCTCACAAGCAGCTTTGACTCTAAATGCGACGTCACTTTGACCACCATGATGCTTTTCATGAGTTTACCGACTATCAAAGTCAGATTGATAGGTCAGTAGTTCGACGGTTGGCTACGTTCTCCTTTCTTGAAGATAGGATTCACCTCCGAGAATGTCGTTTCAGAAGTGACGCGGGCGTGCTGGTGAACGTCCAATTTCGACCTGTTTCGAACGCTCCTTTGGGTGCGTTCCACGACATCTTGGATTAGGTTGGCGAGAAAGTCCTTCACTTTAAAGGATGTATGTACCCCATCCCTTTGGTAGAGGTCGTCTCTACCGATTAAGCTACGATAGGGGTCCACGAAGAAGAGTCCTCCTGCCGTGCAAAGATCCGCCAACCGTAAGTTCACCTCAACGTTTCTCTCGTGAGCGCTTCGGGATGGACCTCTTCTCGGAAGAATCCCAACCACGACACGTTTGCGGGTTTTAAGCCCTATGTCATCCACGGCTCCCATCACTGTTTGGATTGTCTTACCAATGACGCCAACCTTACTCCCTCTGAGGTAGAGGTCGTTGCCACTCACTATCAGAGCGACAACTGAATTCTCAGTAATCTGAGCTTTCTGTGCCTCTGCTCTGATGTTGTGGCTACCCCGTGCTGGCAGGCAGCTTCGCTTCACGCTAGTGCGAAGGCGAGCCGCTAGCAGCGGCTGCAGATCCAGTGTTTGCGAGTCACCCATGAGGGTGACCTTCGGACACTTGGTCTCTGAAGGCGGGGTCTTCCCTTGCGGAAGAGTCCTCTCCTTTTCCTCTTTACTCTCCCCATTCTTATCCTTTTTCTTCTTGATTATCCGCTTTTCTTCTATTTTTGGCTCTTCTTTTTTTGTTTCAACTTTATTCTTTTTATAATTTTTCTTCTTTTTCCATTCTTCTTTTTCTCTTTTTCTCTTGCCTCAGCTGGCTTAACCTCAGATGATGCCGAAATCTCCGCTTGGGTAAGAACTATGGCAGCAGGAGATTCCGACACGTCAGTGAGCGGCGCCTCTTCTAGGCATCGAAAGTGAGCTGCGTGAAGGGGCTTGGAATTACTCCACCTTTCTTTCAAGAATTTAAGCTCTCTCTCCTCTGAGGCGTTATAGAGGTCTTTCAGTTTCTCCCCCTCTCCCGTCAGTATACAAGTAGAGAAGATACTTTCTGGGATGCATTTTTAGTAGCAACCCTCAGGAAAGTCAACGCACCACTTTTCTAACTGGCATGTTGCACAGTTGTGTTTTAGAAGAACGGGTCCTTTTGCTTGTCATTTTGAGCGCTTACTCTCTCTCGTAAAACTCGTGACCAATCAATGATAAAAAGGGGAGTTGATGAGTTCTCCCCGCGTGAGTCCTCCCACCTATCCATCGGAGGCGTTTCGGATCTCTCAGAAGGCACGCTCAATGTGCTGCTGTTCTTCCGACCGAGTTGTCAAACCTCGGAGTGCCGTGGCTCCCAACCAAGCAGCACTGACGGTCCCTGAAGAGGCCATCGACTTCTCACCAGGTGAACAACGGAGCACGCCCCGTACTTAACTCCTACAAGTTCCCTTCACGACGGCCAGGATCTCCGAGTAGCGTTCAATGGATATCCTGCCACATCAAGAGACTCTACCCAAGGCTTTATATTGGCCTGACAACAAACCTGGGGACAAAGGGCCGTCACCTCGGACCGATGCAAGCAGAGGCACCCGTCAACGTTCTCTGGGAATGGTCAACAATTACGCGCCCGGAAAGGGTTTAACAGGGCATTACACTCATCCCATTCATCGTGCCCCAACGCCTAAGACACCTCTAGTCCTAGTCTCTCGCAACCAGTGAGCTCCAATTGGCGTTGTTTATAGAGGTTCCAAGGCCTCTCTTCTGACGCATGAGGTAGCTGCCAGGTCCGAATATGTAGAAAGAGGAAAAAAGGGTAAGAGTGATATGATAGTGGTAGCGTTTTTATACTTGTTCTTTTTTATTTTTGTATAATAAGTGGAAGCGATAGGATAAAAGTGAAAAAGGAGAACGATAGAGTAGAAAAAAGAAGGACTCACTTAGTCTGGAACCTCTTTTCCGACCAAATCAACAAGGGAAGCCCTACCAGGGGTACCCAAAAGAGAGGTACCCACGCCAACATTGCTCGAAAAACAAAGGTACACACAAGCTCTCTTCCCGCGACAAGGGTGCGTCGAGCAACCGGTTTTTTCCAATATCACGTCGGGGAATTTATTTAACACGCCTAATACTTGGGTTTACTGTGAGGATACCTGTCAAATGTCCACATCTAAGACAAGGGCGGAATTTTCTGGGGAAACTGATAAGGAGGAGAGAGGATACTCATTATTCTGTTCACACAGAAAGTTTGGAATACGTTAAGGGAGTCGGAGGGGTAAAAGGCATTCATCACTGTCTCTTCATTAAGTAAGACTATATTATTGACACAGGCACGGCGAACGTATCGCTTTAACATGTCCACGTGGAACAGCTTATCTCCAGACGGAGTTATAATAATATAATCCACGGGACCACTAGCCTCGAGGACAGGGAAGGAACCATTCCATTGGCTGAGGAGCTTGTTCGTCTTCCTAGGCAAAAGAAGGAGTACTTCATCCTCAAACCTAAATCGTCTTTCTTTTGACTTGACGTCAAATTAAGTGTGATATTTTCTGAACTTAAATCGGAATTCTTATTGGCTATATCGGCACACCCTTCTAGACGATTGCGCAGGTCCAATAAATAAGAGTAGGATGATTTTATTCCTCCATACAGGCGAGGGTTGGCAAATAGCTCGTTAAGGATGTTCAGGGGGCCTTTTACATTTCGGCCATAGAGGAGCTCAAATCGGTCAAATCATAGGGTACGATGAGGGATTTCCATGCAGGCAACGAGGGAAACGGGCAGGAACTGATGCCATTCTTGGCGCTGAGCATGACACACCTTCTTTGATACGGCTTTAAAGGTACCGTTCAATTTTTTACAAATCTCATTCGCTGAGAAGTGAAATGGGGTTGTAAATAGGAGCTTAATAATAAGAAGCTTGCCGACATATTCCTTTAATTCTGAGGTGAATTCCCTAGGTCTTTTGGACAAGATCTCCTTCGGGATACCGACGCGGGAGAAAATAGAGATTAGGGCCTCTGCACATGTAACGCTCTCTATTTTCTCGAGGGGGACACCTTCGGGGAATCGCGTCGGAAATATACTAGTTTTAAGACGTAAGGGTGTCTTTCGAGGGAGAGGGCTAAATCGGGCCAATTAAATCAATGGCCTCTCTGAAAAAGGGCTTCGAAATTATTGGCGTCTTCTGGAGGGGGGCAGGTTGCATAGCCCTTTTGCTGCAGTTTTCTGGAAGATGTCACAAGATATGAAAAAGTCAGCAATTTCTTTTGCAGCGCTAGGCCAAAAGATATATCTAAATATTCTTTAAGCCGTTTTGTTATGGCTGAAATGACCGGCCAACACACCATCATGGGCAAGATTGAAGACTTGGAGGACCTAAGATTGGGGGGTACACAAGGTATGAATTACGGGGCTGATCCCATTCGAGCAGTTGCGATAAAGTGGTCTCCCTTGTCCGTGGGCAGAGCCTAGCTTGGACTCCTCGCTTTTAACCAAAGGGGGCAGGAGAGTTAGCCACATTTAGGGCTTGCACAAAGGCTTAATTACGGAGAGCTACGAATTCATGGTCAAAAGGGTCCTCTAAGGGAACGAGAGGCGCGGAATTCTTCTGAGCCTGGGCCCGGGTAATGACTCCCTGGGCCACCGGATAAATGTTTTTTGGGGGGCTCTGGCCTAACAATACGGCATAGAATTTGATCGGGCCAGCGACTTTCTCAGCCCTTCCAGTAAAATACTGGCATTCTAGGTAGTACCAGATAAAGAAGAATTGGTTTGCCCGTCCAAGGTAGTGGTTAACTTTATCATACTTAGTATGTTCAGAACCTATGGGGAAAGTAATTTCTCAGACACTACTATAAAAGTAGAGCCAGTATCCCTCACGAGGGTGGATACCCGATATCCATTTAAAAATCCATATTCAAACTGTAATCCGCCAAAGGAGCTCTTATTGAAAAGGATGTTCACCTGGTATTCTGGTGGATTATTCGTCTAGATAATTACGGAAGATTTTAGGCTAGAAGGCAAGAAAATTGGAACAACGTTGATTTGATGGACTTGGTGGTTGGGATGAGATCTGAATTTGAAATTTTGCGGGCAGTTATATTTCACGTAGTCCTCCACGCCACCCGAAAAATAGACGACGGTCCTTCTGGGGTATGTCAAATTAGGGGGAGTCGAAATGAGGGGCTTGATATCCTTTAATTCAACCGGGGGATGGTTCTTCGGTTTAGGGGGAACGGGAAACTTCACAAAATTTTGCGCGTTCTTCGGGGGGAGCCGTGAGTTATTATTCTTACTTTTGGGGGGTGTAAGATGAGATTTTGGGGGACCTTCGGGTATGGATTATGGCTAGCCGCATACACATCCACCTCTTCAATACATTCTTTGAAAGTAGTGCGTGGCCTATCTTTTACCAATGCGCGTATTTCGGGGAGAAGCGCTGCCATCAACTGGTCCCTCTGGACAAAATCTACCGGGGACTCATATTCACGGGTAATCTGGGCAAAATATAACCAGATATTAAAACTTCTTTGGAGAGTGAACCCAAATTGACGGAATGTCTGTCCGGGCTGGATTTTTGCGTGACGAAACTTTGATCGGTAGAATTCGGAGTTCATGTTGACTACCGATAGAAGTTCTAATTTTAGGGTGGAGTAGTATATCGTTGCTTCGGCGGGAAAAGAAATAAAAATCTCTCTGAGTTGAGTATTGAGGAGTGGGAGCAACCTAGTGACACCATCTACTTCGATATCCTAGTGGTTGACCTCAAATATCTTCTCGAAATGTGTGAAGTATGCATTGAAGTCCTCACCATCTTTGAATACTGACGGAAAGGGCTTCTATTTGGTTGCGATTAAGTTCGCATTCATGTTGCCGAATCCTTTCCCTCTCTTTAATTTCTCTCTCTCTCTCTTCCTTTCTTTCAATTCTCGCGCTCTTTTCCTTTCTTCCATTTCACTCTTCCTATCTTCCATTTCGTGCCCTCTTTTCCTTTCTTCCAATTCTCACTCTCTCTCTTTTCTGCTCTTTCGTTTCTTCTTCTTCTTGGATTTAGGACATTAAATCCTTGCCGGACAGTCCTAAAGCTTCTTCCTGACTCTTGAAACGTTCAAAGGAAGACATCTTCTTCAGCGTTTTAGCCGTTTGACGGGAAAATAACCTGTGGTTACAGTCGTGGTGCTATTTCGAAAACAAAATGAAAATAAAATAACATAACGATATCCTATCCTTTACTGCCTTCAAAACGTTAATTAATCCCTATATGCACACAAGTGATTCACAATTTATAATCCTGCTCTAGGTTAATCTGATTTAGGGAGATGCTCGACTCTGAAACGGATACTAAATTACGGTCACAAGGACACACATAATTACAATAACAAAAAAAATCGTTCCCTATATTAAAATAACCTGAATGTACCTGGCACTCAGAAAATCAACAATGACTGGGGTGGGAGGGAACTTTAAAAAACCAGTTTCTTTAAATTTCTTTAAAAAAGAAACACACACAAAAAAAACTTTAGCTGACAGCATAATTTTAATATATATATATATATATATATATATATATATATATATATATATATATATATATATATATATATTTCGTGGTATTCGTTAGCGGATACCTTTAGGGGTAGAGAATGCAGTCTTCTTACGTTGGAGGCGACAGATAGATGCACCAGCTACACAGGGCTGATAAGATATGAGTGCGTGACGAGATTAATGGTTGGCCAAAGGAGAGTAGGTTTAAATACCAGGTTTCATTCAAGGTTATTGAAAGATTATAAAACAAAATAAACTTTAATTACACTAATAATGCTAATTATGAAAATGTCTACAAAGGCAAATGAATGGGAAAACAATGGGCAAATGAATGAAATAATAAATCAAATACTAATCAGTTTAACAGGAATCAAATATGGGACTTGGTCAGATAGGAAAATTGTTTGTAAATACTGAGAGTCCAATGAAATGGTCAGTAGGAGGATATCAGGTAACGAGGACAAAAGGTAGGGATTATTCTCCAAAAGGGGAAAAAGGTTTTACCTTGACGGCTTGACTCTTGGTAATAGGATCGATTCTTACGAGGTGAGCTATTCTTGCGGCTCAAGGGGCGTTGTACTCTTGACAGAGAGGTCCGAATTACCTGGGGCACGAGTAAGGTAATTTCCAGGCTGGGTTAGACACTCACAAATTTGGATGAGTTATGTCAGACGAGGGGGAAGGTATCCTTGACAGGATGAGAAGAGTGGTTCGCGCAATTCTCCAAAGAAAATGTTGATTCACGAATTTGTCGATTGACTGTGGCCAAACTCACGAGAATCTGTCTACCCGACGAGACCTATCTCAGAGGTTCGACTCGAGACGAGGGGCTGTATCTCCACGAAAGGGCAAGCGGTACTCCCTGCCGAATAACGGTTGACCTTAGGTTAAATAACCTGCTGGCTTCCTCGTTAGAAAGACTCAAGGCATGGCAGTCTCTGGGGAGTAACCATTGGCGCCAGTCTCTTTAGGCCTAGACGAGATAAGACGACTGACGAAGCTACTTCTCGGGTCGACCCTGGCCCCTAGGCAGGGTAGGGTCGGAAAAATGCGTCTCAGCGGGGCATAGGCTTACTGATCAAACACAGGTGTTACCAACCGCTTTGAAGTTTACTCACGCAAGAATAGTTCTCTCCCGTTGCGTTTATACATCTTGCTTAGGCCCACGTGGTCTCTGTTTGAAATGGAAGAGGCACTCAAGGTGGACCTTATAGTTCCTTCCGTCAAAATTTTAATAGCAGCACAAAGGAGAGAAATGTAAATATTAAACTGTTTTTTTTTTCTTTAGATCCAGTCCTATCTTTCTTCTTCAAATCTAACTCATCAGCGGTCATAAAAATCTGAGCTTATAGGCAAAACATTGATTTGTATAAATACGATGTTTCTCTATTTTATAGACCATTGTGAGTTTGAACATGTTAAGATAACGAAAGTACTAGCTGCACTCATTCTTTCTTTTTCCCTAAGTGGTATAATCAAATATTTATACTTATTCACTTGTTACCTCTCGTGATATTTACCCATATATATATATATATATATATATACATATATATATATATATATATATATATATATATATATTCCAAGTGATTCAAGCGCAGGTACCTTAATTTTAAGTCTACTAATTATCTTACCACTAGGAGATTACCAGATGGCCTGATCTTTTAATCCTTTATTCCGTGACAATGCTTCGTGCTTCATTTGCTCTTCCTTCAATTCCTATAACTCCAAATTTATTATAATCAACAAATTCCTACTGTAAAAACACGGTACAATTATATGTATAAGGGGCAATACAGAATTCAATTTAAGTGAGTTGCAGAAATACAATAAAATCAATATGAAATTCAGAAAAAGTAATATACTACACGTGAACTAGAGGTAAATAGTTTACTTGTACTTGAAAAAGGAAACAGAGAACACTTTAAATTAATGTAAAATTCCCCCATACGCAGTCATATTATAAAATGTAAGATATATATTAATATACATAATTTTAAGATACCGGCTACATGTTTAAGTGAACAGGCACTTAGGTTTTTTTAATCTATTTCCATAATATTAATAAAAAATTCAATCAATTCAGATTCAACTGCACTCTCCTTACCTATAAATTAATACCTCAACCTATTAACCTACTCCCGCTAATTTCTAATGTTAATGTAATTGCCACTTAACCTAAAATTAAAATATTTCCTTGAATGCCACCGTCTATAAGATCTGTTCAAATACGTGGGGTTAATATATTTAAAGTGCTTTTTAATTAATGGTTTACACTGGATTTTCAGGAATACAATATTCTTTCTAATAGTGTTTTCCTTATCTCAGTGAACACCAAGTCTTTGCACTAAATTTTGTATTCCCTCATTGCATAGTTTTTTATTTTAGTTCTCCTGAATCTAATATTGATGTTATGGTATTTCTGCCAGTTACATAAATTGGATTTTTTTTTACTTTATAGACACAATTATATTTTTATATATAGTATGAATTTCTTGATTATAATACAATTTTAAATTTTAGGACCTGAAGACGAGCAAATGAAGTTTGAAAGTTATCGTGTAATAAATGGCTCACAAACCATGTTGTCGGGATTTTTCCCCATGATACCATTCTCAATATATATATATATATATATATATATATATATATATATATATATATATATATATATATATATATATATATATATATATATATATATATATATATATATATATATATATATATATATATTTTATATATATATATATAATATATATACATATATAATATATATATATATATATATATATATATATATATATATATATATATATATATATATATATATATATATATATATATATAAGCATGCCGTAAAAAAACAACAGAAAAACAGGATACTTTTTCCTTCTGAAAAAATTATTTCGAATACGAAAAATTCCTTTGTCTTTTAAATTCCCAATTAATTTCCGTCTTTCACAATCCCGATTGGCCTTGCGAAGCATGCCTTAAAAGCATGGAAATTCGGAAGAATCTATGGTCCTACGTGTAGCTGAGTGGTCTAAGGCTCGGTAAATTGAGATCAAAGTGGTTGCTTGCTGCCTCAGTGTGCTTAGTTCGAATCCCACCTCGGTACGGAATTTTTCTAATTAGGAAATAAATTATTCCGAAGGAAAAAGTATCCTGTTTTTCTGTTTCTTGCCGTATGTTGGATTTATTTCATCATTCTTTTGCGCTAATGAAAGATATACAATATATATATAATAAAAAACTCACAAAGTGGCACGTGAGGAATCAATAATATGAAAATTAACCCACAGGAAAATGAAAAGATGAATCCAAGCTCTTTTGAACTCTATTTGCAAGTTCATTTTCAAGGAATAGCATGAAAATGGAGGAGACAACCTTATATAGGGTACAAAGATACGAAGTGAACGTCCATCATATAGTACAAACCAATGGAAAAAAACAAAAACAAGACAGAGAAATATCAATAAAAAGATCATTAGGCAACTAATAACGATATACATACACACAACAACGCCGTGTATATGAATGGAAATGGTGGGAGAAAAACAAAAATATTTTAAAGGATTATCATTAGAACGAAAACATGTAGGGCTAAAAGTTAATCCACGATCAAAGCAGAGACACGTGGTGGGGGAGGCAATGCGAATGATATTACTCTAATAAAGAGTGACAACCGGCTGCATTAAGAAGTTATTTCATTTAGTACAAGTTTTTTTAAAACAAGGTCGTGTTTAAATAAGTCAGGAAAGATATTATATGAGGCAACATGCCAATTAATGAACACTCGACAATATTTCTTTTTGTGAAATCAGCGGAATGATAAAGGAATTTTGCAGAGCTTCAGTTAATGGGGTGGTTATTTACGGATAAATGTAAAAATATAACGCTGTTTAGTTCACCTCTTCTAATATTATACTTATGTTGGTAAATTCTAGTAGATAAAGATTTACCAGTTTGCTCGAAGTAATGTAAATTGCAAATAGAACATTCTATAGAATATACTCCACCTTTTTTCCTTGTATTATTGTGGACTAACATTTTATATAAAGTAGATTCATATATAAAATTTACAGAGATATTAAGTTGCTTAAAAATACGGGTGAGACCAAAGAATGGTTCAAAGTATGGCAAGAAAAGACAATTTTTATAACTGAAAACCGGTGGGTTATCAGTTCTTTAAAAAGTTCTCTTAGCAAAGTTTAATGAAGTGTGCAAAAATTGACGAAGGTAACAAAGTTTTTTACCTATTTCAAAGATATTGAACAATTCCTTATCCAAAAATTCCGGACTAACAAGGCGTAATGCACGCAGGAACATAGAAGCGAATACAGATCTTTTAATTTTAACTCTGTGATAAGAATAAAAGTGAATATACGAGTATGAACTGGAGTTGGACGGTTTGCGATAAACAGAGAATTTAAAACCTGATGGCGTCCTATGTATTATGTTGAGGAATAAATTCTCTCGTCTTTTTTTTAATGTTGTGTTTATTTAAGTTTTGTTGACGTGATTTGTGCACATATTAATAAACAATAATAAATAATAAGAGCAAAATTTGCAAAGGTTAGGCTACGTCTCTTAACGTAGACTATTATGTTGAAACCAAACTTCTCCCTACTATCTTTGACGCTCCGATCGTTTGGTATAGCTATATTGATGATGTCATTTGCTTGTGGTCTAATTCCAAAGATGTTAATGTTTTACTTACCAGACTCATTCTCTCGTCCTTTCAATTAAATTTAACCACGAGATGGAAAATAATAGAACCCTTCCCTTTCTTGATCTTCTTATTCATAGAACTCATAAAGGTTTTAAATACTCGATCTTTCGTAAGCCTTCCAATTCAAATTTTTATATTCATATTTACTCTTCTCACAGCCCTAAAGTTAAACGTTCTGTCTTTTCTTTTATGTTTCTACGGCATTACGAGTTGTGAGCCCGGAATATATGGATTTGGAATTTTCCAATATTTTTGAAATTGGCCATAAGCTTTGTTACCCTTACCCGTTTCTTTAAAACTGTCTTTCTTCTGCTAAAATGACATTTTATCAAACTGTCCCTACTCTCATTTTTAATAGTAATAACATTTTAGTTCAACCATTTTCTCTTTTCGTTTTAGTGATCTTCCCCGTCTTTTAAATAACTAACATTTCTGTTGCTTTTAAATACGAGACGACCATTAAGAATTTATTAGTACGTAATAACTGTAATAGTTTTTTTTTTGGGGGGGGGGTTATTCAGTTGAGTGTTCTGGTTGCTTAAGTAAATATTATGGAAAAACAGATAAACAACTTTCTGTTCGCATAAATCAACATAAATATAATGTCCGAAGAGGGGAAGATAACAGTGCTTTCTTTGTCCATATGTCAGATAAGGACCATCTAGTTAACTGGAGTTCGGTCCAATTTATTTAACGTTCCAATGACCCTATAAAAAGGAATATCATTGAATATGCTTTTAAAATCCAATGTAATAATTTTAACCTTTTCCCTGGCATATATAAAATAGATTCTATAATTAAAAAACTAATATTTAAAGAAATTTGTTCTGACTTTTGCCCTTAGTTTTATATAAATCTTTAGTTATGTGCACCCATTTTGTTTTTTAATTATGTCACTGCTCTGTTATGTTTATTGTATTTTTCCCACTTTTTTGATCCTCGTTTCTTATAATCTCCCTCGTTAGGCTATCTCCATTTCTTTTAATCTGTTACCCTTTCGTCTTCTCAGTTTGACCTTACTACCTGCTTCTTATCATTCTTAATTTGAATCTTTGCCTTCCCGCTTCCGTCTTCCTCATTTGTAATTTCTTGTTTTTGATGCGGTCTTTTATACTTTTCTTTCGTATATATACCTCTAATATAGTATTATTTCTTGTAGTTATCCTTGATAAGGAACTTCATAAAGTTCAAAAGTACTCGGAAACACCTTTTATTTCTTCTTGTTGGACATTGTATTCATTTGCTACCCTCACGTAATACTTTATGGAGTTTTTTCATATATATATATATATATATATATATATATATATATTGTATATCTTTCATGAGCGCGAAAGAATATATTGTATATCTATCATGACCGCGAAGAATGATGGAATAAATCCAGCATACTGCAAGAAACAGAAAAGTATATATATATATATATATATATATATATATATATATATATATATATATATATATATATATATATATTGTTCCAAGTTTAAGGAATGATATCGCAATATCCAATCCAACTAAGTCCTTCTAAATATAAGAAATTGAAAGAGATAAAGATTTCCTTTTCAGATACTAATTTATTTTATGGTTTGATTTATTTGTTTGACATATTAATTTTTATTGCTCTTTATTTTATCTACTTTATTATCTTCTAATTGAGTCTTTAAATGAAATCCCGATCTGTCTTCATTATCAAGGTATAGTAAATTCTTTCACAACGATGGACCACATCACGTATTTCTTGACTACAATACACTTCTCTCAAACGCAAACCTCACAAATACTCAATGAAAATTAAACCTGGGCGGCATAGTAGAAAGTTTTTGATTCAATAAAGCCAGGACAATTGTTTTTGAGAAATGGTATTGTTTTCTCGGTTGTATGAGATAGCAAGCCATATTGTTTGAAAACAATCTGTCAGCACGGATGTAAATTGAGTTAAGGTTTTCGCTTAGCTAAAAAAAATAGTGATGGGTGTTTGGTTTTCAGATGAACCTATAAGGGAAACTTTTATCGAGTCTAAAAAGTTTTTGAATGTATTCACGTAGAAGCATTTTAAGATCTAAATGAGTTTTGTCGCTATTAGTACATGAACACGAGCATTGGGGTATTTTCTGCAGTTACAACCAAAAATTGTTTCTCATAGGAAAACATTTTATTATTAGAATTTCACACAAAATAGTTTATAATAGATTTTTACATCAATGGCAACGTGTTGCTATCACAGGCTCTGATAAATCAATATCATTCAAGTGTTTTCAACCTAAGTTCTTTCCAATTATTCGCTATGCGAGTGAAAGAGAAATTCCTGTTTATTTTTTAAGTTCACACCTCACACTCACTATTATTTGCTCCTGGTTGTCTGTCTTAACTTAAAACAATTTCATTAAATTTTTCAATGCTTTCGATCCTTCCTATAATTTCACTAGTCAACAATCATTTTGCTACTGAGTATTAGCTTGTGATTTTTACTAAATCGAGTATGGTGACTCCAAATCTATAATCAGAATTGTTCTAGCACAGAAGGTTCTTGAGTTACACACATACACTTTAGTTACACGTATGGGCAGTGTTGCTTCGGCTACCGTAGTGAGAGGATATGTTGTGTGTTTTTGGTTCCTGCTTTCCACTCCTGCTTTATCACGATCAAATTTAGCCATTATAGTAGTGGTGTTGAAACGGTATTTACATAGAGTGATTAATTGCAGATTTATTTCTTAGTTTATTTGTGAATGAAATAAGATCATACAAAAGTATATAACAAGATATATACAAGCTAAGATAAAAACATGAATCTGCGTGGATGTATAAATTGACCAGAAAACATTTGTTATATCTGTAGAAGATATACTCCAAGCAACCAGCAGAAAAATAGCTAAAAGAGTAAAAACTGCATACAATTATTATTTTGGTTGTAAAGCTGGTGACCATGACAAGCCCTGGGCACCATACAAATATTGTACTGTGTGTTATTCGAGGCTCACACAGTGGTTAAATGGCAAAAGGAAAGGGTATGCCTTTTGCTGTAACAATGGTCTGGCGTGAGCCAACAAATCAGGTTTTTGATTGCTACTTTTGTATGACAAATATTGCGGGATTCTCAAATTAGAACAAGTCAAACATTGTATATCCAGATTGTAAGTAAGTTATAAAACCTGCCCCCCAAGATAGTGAGATGCCAATCCCAGTTCCTTCATTAGCTAGTGCAGTTAAAGATTATTCAGCGCCTGAAGAGCAGGATAACAATGACGATGAAATGTATGTGGATGATTGTAAGGAATGAAGATCCAGTTGATATATCAAGAAATATTGAATGATTTAGGGACAGAATTGTCATTGTCAAAAGAGAAAGCAGAACTGTTGAACTTCTAACTACACCAATGGAATCTTCTAGAGCACGGTGCAAAAATATCTACTTTCCGTAAACGCCATGAGGCCTTAGCTGCCTTCTATAAAGAAGAAGTGGTGCTTGTTTCTGCACTAATGTTAATGGCCTTATAAATCAGGTAGGAAACGAGCCTTTACCTGAATAATGGAGACTATTTATCGATACAATCACTATCCGCTTCAAAGCTGTGTTGCTACACAACGGTAACAAAAAACCTTTAGTCCCTGTTTCATTTATTGGTGGTATGATAGTGACATATGACTCAATGAAATGAAATTTGGAAACTGTTCATTACTCGCATCAAAGTGGAATATATGTGGTGATCTAAAAGTAATTTCTTTACTTCTTGGACTGCATCTAGGATATACAACGTATATGTGCTTCTTATTCCTATTGAATAGCCGTGATGACAGGAATCATTATATTTTCAAAACGTTGCCCAAAAGAGAAGAAAACATAGCTGGCCGATAAAATGTGAAGCATATGCCTTTGATACATCCACAGAAGATCTACCTTCCACCACTTCATATAAAACTTGGCCTTATCACAAGCTTTGTTAAAGCAATGGCCCATAATTCTGATGGATTTCAGTATCTCAAAGAGAAATTTGGTGCAAGGAAAACCGATGTTAAACTTAAAGCTGGCATTTTTGTAGTGTCGGAGATCAGAGAATTCATACGTGATAGGGAGTTCAGAAATAAACTAACTCCATTTGATTTGGCAGCATGGGATTCATTTGTCCATGTAGTGCAGGACTTCCTTGGTAATCCTAGAGCTGTAAACTATAAAGAAATAGTGGACAACATGCTAAAGGCATGGGGTGTCTGATGTCTCTTACGATGCATTTCTTGCATTCGCATCTAGATTTCTTTCAATCTAATATGGGTGATATTAGTGACGAACATGGGGAAAGGTTCCACCGAGATATCGCAATGATGGAAAGCAGGTATCAAGGCCGCTTCACCGAAAATATGATGGGTGACTACTGCTGGTTCCTACGACAAAAGGATCCTATATCCACGTACAAGCACAAGAGCAAGAGTCTCAAACATTTTTGATGAAATTTAGAGTTGGGTGAGTACTACCTCTTTTATCTGTAATACATATCTTGTCTGGTTCTGCAAAATGACGTATATAATGCCAAATAGGGTGCCTCGATTCCAAACCTTTGCCCAAAACGACTCATTCTTCTCAAACTCGTAATAATTATATCATTAATTGATCAAAGCTGACAAAGTGAACCATATAGCCTAGTTACACAACCAAGAACCTTAAAGCTGGGACAAATCTGAGCACAAATTTGGGATCAGCTCACTAAAATTAGTTAGTTACAACAACATTTACTCAAGCAGAAGAGACAAAGTTAAAATTTGTTAGCTCGTGTTTTGATCTAATACCTCCAAGACGGACTAGTGACACTTTCTTTAGTTTTTATGGCAGATAATTTTCCAGTTTTTTTATAATTTCTATTTTAACATTAGTAAAGTATTTTATTCATTGAATATCATTTTATCATTAGGTTTTTATAATCTTATTATCAGATTCTCTCAATCCCATCTTGAATGACCCAAAATAGAATTATTTCAATTATAATTAAGACGAGAAATATTAAAAATATGCACTATTTTTCCCATCTACTTTTAAGCCAATTTCGGGCATTATATTGGCCTATAACAATCAAATTATATAATTTGGAATTAACATTTAATGACAATAGAATTATCCTCTCATTTGGTTGTTTTCGCATTTTTGTTACTAAATGCTAGGCTATTTAGATAAAAACATTCACAATTTGCACAATTGGTGTGTGCGTGTGTGCGTGTGTATGCGTGCGTGAGGTTCTAATATGAAATAATACTTGTAAGTGTCGGAGCTTAAAGGTCTACAGTGATTTGTGTTTGCTTGTTTAGAGTTTTGTGACGTTGTTGAGTGTTAAAATCTTTGTTCCGCTCAAATTTTCAGACTAATCAGCGGCGATTGTTTTATTAAAAAGAAGAATTGGAAAGCAGTTTAATGAAGCAATTGGTTAAATTTATAACTAAGAATCTCTGGTGTGCCATGTAGTGTGCGTGTGAAGAAGAGGAGCACTATTAGTAAAGGAATTGTCTCTATCACCTGGTTCATAATTGGACCTGGGTTCAAAAAGGCACCTTTAAAATTAAACATGATTGTAGGCCAATAATGGAGATGACCATCTTGTCACAATTGTCCTTAAAACAAATAACCCACGTTTGGGCCACTTCTAGCGCATATATGTTCTGAGTATGAACTTCATTCACACCTAAACCTCTTCATTTATTTCCATGTCTACGTATAAAAACGCGAGGTAGACCAGAGATCATTTTTGCCTTACAATAATATTGATAATCCTAGAATTCACTTTCTTTTAGGTCATAAAAACATAATAATATGCAGGTCTGTGTAAGAGAAACTCGTTTGTGGATGTAGCAGATGTAAGAAAGTGTACCAGAAATCCAAAGATATTTATGTTTAATCTTTGCTAATAGCATTTGCTATATAGCATTTTACTGGTGAGAAAAATGCCTTTCTCAAAGACCAAATACTTTTTTAGCTGAATAAATGTTGGACTCGATAATGTGGATACGAAAGAAAAGAAATCCTTGAATAAATTTGATCAAAAATATTTAATGAAATTGCACCAAACCATAGAAACAAGAGCAATTCCTTGAAAAAAATGGATCCACTCTTCCTGGTTAATATATTTAGTGTCAATAAATTATGTTCCAAATTCCTTATCCACAATGAAATTTAGGCCAAGGAACTGCGACTAAAACGTTTGATCAATATAGCAAACACCGATTCTATGCTATCTAACCACTTAGATGGCATAGAATTACAACTTTAACGCCAAAAGATACGGAGTTCGGTGACTACATAATATGCCACATATAGTTAAATATGTTACTTGGTTTTATTATGTAAATGATTATTCCTATCCTGGATGTTTTCGCTTTGCAGGCCATAAAATTCCTTTCATTTGCATTCTCACAGTTCTCTTTTGGGTGAACCTGACTACAGTGGTGATGACATCCGGAGACACTCCTCGATGTTGCACACTTCAGGGCCCGAAGCCTTGCTGCAGAGAGGAAGGACTCCATCGTTCCGTCCCTGTGAAGAAACATCCGAGCTCGACCTTGAAAGAGAGCAAAGAGATCAGCGATATGTTGCCTCGTTAATCACATCTTACGCACTCTGCCTTTGTCCCCTGATGATCCTAAGGTGAGAGTAGCTTGAAAATCAATTTGTTTCCATTTCATCACACTCCAGTCTTATTTCTGTGTGTTTTGATCGAGATCTCTAATTTAATAACTTGTGACCTTAAAATTCCGTAATGGTGATGACCTCAGGATCTATGTATTCCTCGTTTAATCTCGTCCATGAGGAGCGATCTGGGTCATAAACACGAAATGCTAAAATCCCCCAAAGTTGAAGTCCTTAAAGCCAAGTTCTCAAAAATTCAAAATCTCCAAAATGCCAAATTCAACAAATCCTGAAACCCCAAATCATTAATCACCTAAATATAAAATCAACAAAGTAATGCAACCAACAAATTCTCAACCATCTAATTCGGTGTTTTTGGCTTTTCAAAATTTAAATGTTTAGTGAAATTTGCTATTCGTTATTTAAGTGCTTAGGGTTGGTGATTTTCTTGCTTTGGGGCTATCGAAGATTGTTTTGGCAGCGCATCAACCTCTTAGACTAACTAATTATCAATGGATATTAAAGCAAAATAAGCCCATTTTCTTTTATAACCAACTAAAGAACTTGTGATGGTACTTTTATTTACAATATATGAAACCATTTCTGACATTTTAATAAGATTTTAAAACGAGCCTATTTTCTTTTCCAATTTTAAATGAATTTTATTTAAAACAAAATGGGAAGGTTAATCTCTCCCATCATCGCTGATTGATAGCGACCTTGTGCAACATATTTTTCCGTCGATCTCTACTTGAGGTGGTTTATGCAAAGGTGTGCGACAAGGTGGAGAAGTGGTTGTGTAATAGAGTGCAAAGGTAATTCCAAACTTCCCTTCAGGTGTTGCAGCATTTGTTAACCTTTTTTATCCGAAGCGTAAATTTGATTCCACAACAAGTAAAACAAGACCACCAATCATTATTTAATAGATTTCAGCTTACAAGAGATAAATGATGAATGGATAAACAAGGGAACACGTAAGAAAATGCCTCCGTACTTTAGAAAAATTACTTTAGATTTTAGTAAAAACATTAATTATTTGAATCAGATAAGAAATAACCCAAGCCTTCTACGAGTATATTAAGTTATTCGTTTTACCGGGTGATTTTTATATTCAAAAGTGTGAACAAGAACAATCGCTTCTTAACTTCCTATGAAGGGATAAAAAGTAAAAGAGAAGGAAGACGAGTAAGAATAGTGAAAGGAATAGCAGAGTAAATAAATCATGAATGCCAGGAAAAGAAAAAACCCGACAACAAAAAAAATATTAGTTTTAGCTCTTTTGCTCTGACTTTTGAGTCAAAACTAAGATTTTAATTGATGCGGCAAATTTGCTTCGAGAAAGTGGTAGCTTCCCATTTCTATGCACAGTTAATGACTAAAGTTTCGAAAACTTCCCCTTTGCCAATTAGTTTAAACTCCACTGTCCGCGTAGATGTGGTGATACTGTTTTCCGATAAGTTTAAAACTATCCCTCCCACATGTAATTTTGCCTATTACCTTAAATGGATTTTTATTCCTTCTTTTTTAATCTATTTTTTAATAGCCATTCTCACCAACCCTTTACTTTCGAAGCTGTACGGTCCTGTTGTTTTATCTGTTTATTTATCTCCAACCAATAAAGAAGAAGCGTCTACACTTTATTATAAATTTAGAACAAATACGAGTATGTTTTAGCTTCAGTGATTTGTTTTCCCCTCGCTAGTTCTTAGCCTCATATGTATATTAACTTTGCCTATTTAATCCATTCCCTCCATTTACTACAAAACAACAAGTCTCTAGGTTATTATGGTAAAAAATTTCTCTCCTGTTCTCTGTAGACACTGCAGGTTTCTGCGAGCACTATAGAATTACCAGATCCCAATGGGCTGTATAGTATACAAATTTCTTTCGGTAGTATAAAATTTACAAAGGTGAATATGAACTTTGTTACGCCTTCCTCTTAAGAGTTTTTGGCTCTGCGTCAACAAAGAAGAGCCAAGAGTTTAGGCCTCCTTGATCTTCTCCATTTTATGGGCTATTTTCGTATCCTTTAAATATTTATTTGGTCTCAAAAAGGCCAGCCTGTTACTTATTTATAATCAATCGCCTTTCTATTTTTTCCTTTATATGATATTTATCCTCTTCGTCGTTTGGCCTTCCTGATGTAAAAAGACTTATTGTACTTTAATACGAGCAGGACTTTAAAAATAACTCAGTAGGTTGAATAATAAAGCTTTAAGGGATCGTAGCGGATTTTGATGAAGGCAGAGCATCAAAGAGTGACAGGTAGTAGAAGTAGCTTCAATTATTTCCTTCTCAACCAGGTGATCCGATCGATTATTGCCTCGGAGATAGAAATCAACTGCTGATTACGAGGAACAGCCATTATTTGTAAATATTTACCCCCATGTATTTTTGTATCACTTGCCCTCTCGATGGCGTTATCAATATTATTATTGTTGTTGTCTTTTATTCTTTTTTCATTATGTATATAAGAAATGATTCAGGTCAAACTATTGGTCTTTGTACAGCTGAAGTATTCGAAGCGAGTAAGATACTTCGAAACTAGTTCCATAATCATGATCATAAATTAAAAGTCGTTCGCATTGAACCATCAATCAATCGTACATAGTTCTACTGCAATGTTAAGGACTCAATAGAAAGTCGTTGAGAAAGTTTACCATTATGACCATATAATCTCTTGAGCCCTCATTGAAGAAAATACAATTCGTGTTTTCTCATTAGCAATGGAATTCAACGGGTTGTTCTTTCTCTATAATCTACCACTCAGCTTGCATCCAACTTGATTAGTAGTACATGAAAACTGGGAGAGTCCATTTAAAAACAATAGTTTTATTGTACGACTCATAACAATAAAACGGAATCGGCGAATTAAAGCTAAAACGTGGCAGCTATCTCATTCTATCTCTAATACAATCGGAAATAAAAAGTTCAGTTCAAAACATTTATAACTATAATTCATCGAAATGATTGGAAAGAGTGGCAACTTCAATAAATTCCTCATACACTTAGATTTACAACGACATTTATTTGAGCCTTAGAGAAGTGTAGTGTAAATTTCCATATATAATTAGATTTGGTTCTTTCATTTTAGCTATATATTATTAACCTTGTTCAAATTTACAAGGTAAAAACCAGAAAACAATTAAATTTTCAATTAAGCCCCTTGGAGCAATCCTATATCAAGTTAGCAATCAACTGTCAAGAGTAATCTATTTGCAACGGCTTTTATGAAGAGGTTTTGTATCCTCGTTTGTTTATTCAGCAAAGACAACAAATAAAGAACGAATTTAATATCAAAGGTTGAAGAGAAAAAGTTGATACAGAGAAAAGGAAATATGAAAAGGGCATCCGATGACACAATTGAAAAGACTTGACTTCAGATAATCAGGGGAAAGAAACAAATCATGAATGAATAGACCAAGTAAGAAGAAGTATTGTGAAAGCATGAAACTCAATACGCCGTTATCACATAGAACTTCTCTGATTAAGACAGAGTAACGCATCTGTGTTTAACTTCGGGTGCTTTATCCCCCTATCCCCCCCTTCAGTTTGATAACACTGTCCTGCTTCAAGAGGGCGACGTGTCCATCTTTCCCCTCTTGAGGTAGAAGGAATTCGCTCACATTTCTTGCTCATGAGATTCACTTTGGAAGCCATTGTGTGCGAAGCCCTCTCCCGACCATGGCTGTGGCTCCTATTTAAGGTGATGTCTGCAAATCCTTATCAGATAGAGAGAACCCGAGCTTCTTGCCGTCCAAAAAATAGTATCTGTCTCCAGTTAAGTAGTCCCTTCGTCCTTGTGATCCCATCAGCAAATCGTGTCTTCGAGTAATCCGCCCTGATTAGAGGACGATTACGGAAACCTTTTTATACCCCAAGAGATTGTCCTGGGTTTCTCTTGTCTCACTACATTGATTGAGACTTCCTTCCGCCCGCTGACGAATCTCAATTTCGTTATCACTTCTCCCTGGAGCCGAGGTAATCTCAACCCTCTTGGGAGTCTCCCTGGACGCATTCGCATCGAGCCCTCACCGACGAAGGTCTGGCCATTGGTCTTCCACATCCCCAGTTCATCCTCCAGAGGTAACAAGGAATCTCTTCCTCGTAAGTCTCCCCTCTTCATTTCCAGTCCTGAGAAGAATTCTCCATTTGGTGTAACGACTATAGACTTGATAAATCTTTCATTCAATCCAACTTATTCGATCACTTATATATTTTCCCGGACCTAGTTTCCTTAATTTTTGTCTATGATAATATTCTTTTGTCATACTGATTATTATCTAGATTTCCATAGTTATCTGTGCCCTCGTCCTTATTAATTGTATTAAAGTTAATTTTTGTAGATGTGTTTATCCTTCGAATAACCCTTGAGAGGAACCCAGTAAATGTATTCTCTTTTAAAGAGCCAACCTATAATTGTACCCTAGCGCAGCGCAGATAGTGGCTGTTTGACGTACAATAGTACATAGTGTGTACCTTTAGAGACTATTTGGTCTCACGGCTTCTTCCCTTGATATATATATATATATATATATATATATATATATATATATATATATATATGAATATATATATATATATATATATATATATATATATATATAATTATTATTATTATTATTATTATTGTTATTATATATCATTATATTAAAAACTGGTGTCAGATATAGTTGGGTTATTTTCATTATTATTTATTAATTTTTTTACTTAAGAACCCGTTAAATTTCAATTCCCCCCATTTATTTATTCTTACCGAGTTTGCTTAAGTTCGCTCAAAGTCATTCAAAGATTGTGGAACTAATTTTCAACTTATTTTTTTTCACTATTTAGTTGGATGCTCGCGAGACCATAAGTTTCCTCTTTTTGGTGGTAATCCTCGACTAAGTCCCCATCTGGATTAAGAGGACGGAAAATTTTTAATTAGATACGGATTAAATTTTCGGTGTTGTGTTTAATATTTTAGTTTCTTTGTTGTGCATTTATTTTTTTGTAGGTAAATCTTAGTGGAATTTTAAAAAAAAGCAAAGCTTCCGTGACAGCTATATTCTGTATCGTGTGTTTCCTGTACATTCGAGCTCTAAGACGCACACATACTATCAAGGATGTCGTCTTCTGATAGATTCCACAAACAAGGTCAAATCTTGGGATTAACAGGCAACGATTTAATTTCCTATATTCAGAACAAAAAAAGAAATGAAAGAGAAGAAAGAAAAGAGCAAAAAGAAGCAAAAGAAACAAGAGAAATAGAGCAAAGAGAAGTAGAAGAAAGGAGAGTGCAAAGAGAAGCAGAAGAGAGAGAAAAAAACGTCAACATGAGCGAGAGCTAAATAAGGATAATGTTGAAACCCTTAGCGTTAATTCAAGAAATGAGGCCCCTCAAACCCTTCAGTTAAGTTACCCGTATTCATGGATGACGAAGACTTCAGTGCCTACCTCACCCATTTCTCAAAGATTTTCGATATGAATTTGTGGGACATCGAGGAGAATGGAGTCGCACGCATACTTCCCTTGCTCAAGATTCATCTTCGGGAAATTTTCAGATATCTATTGGGCTAAGTTTCGCCAGGTAAGAATATTACTTTGCCAAACCTACCGCCAGTTTGGCTTTATCCTTCAGAGAAGCCTACAATCCTGGCTGGACTCGGTTCAAGTACTACGCGAATACGAGTCTCTGTTCGATTTCGTCTTACATGATCAGTTAATGGCTGCGCTGCCATTGGAGATCCATGCATTCGTAAAAGATAGACGCGCGTCTACATTTAAGGAATGCCTTTAAGAGGCGGATCTACACGCGTCCAGCCATAATCTGTATCCGAAGGACCCCAAGAAATCGCATCCCCAATCTTCCAAGAGTAAGAGTAATTTATCTAAGTCCTCGCATAAAAAGTTAGCCCCATTTTGTCAATGTGGCTGGTCCCCCAAACTTAGATTTCCTCCCCCGTAAGAGCCGAGGAATATTAAGTCCCTCGTGAATAACCCCTAACCATTCAATTACACCCGGCGGCCCTTCGTGTGTTTCACGTGCGGCGTGCCCGGACATGTAAAAACCAACAGTTTCCAAAACTCTCCCTTTCGCTTTTACCCCATTCAACAAGTCAATACTTCGCTCTCTCAACCATCTGCTAGCCCAATAACTCCAGCTTTTGCCACGACTAACTATTCCCCAGGACATCACATTAACTTTTTATTGAATAAAAGCTCTCCCGGTGGGCTTGAATTTGAAGAAGGAACTGTGAACGGGTGCCAGGTGTCAAGCCTAGTGAGAGACATCGGGTGTATGAAAAATTGCTTTCAACAGTAATTCCCGACCACGATAGGTATTCAGTAGTCCACGACTACTTGAAGCACGCTAACTGGTTCTCCGCGTTTCGCTGCTACCTAAAATGCAAATACTTCACCGGTTCGTTGAAGGCCGTTGAAGCCCGCATTAATTTCTACGCCGTGTTGGTGGGCCAGAACCCCCAGATCTCCCCTAATCCTGTCGCCCAGCCCGTCATTATATTAAAAACTGGTGTCAGATATAGTTGGGTTATTTTCATTTTTATTTATTAATTTTTTTACTTAAGAACCCGTTAAATTTGAATTCCCCCCATTTATTTCAACCCCTGTGCCGTTAGAAACTCCTTATGCCCCCAAATTTGCATTCCTTCATAACAGGTAATTCACAAGTGAGCAGAGGAAGTGCTCTTCTCTCCAGGCCCTGTGTGAAAAAGCCAAGCAAAACAATCAAGTTTTTGATTGTGGCCCAAGGAAGGTTATATATCTTGTTAAAGATGACCTCCTTTACCGCTCTACCTCAACCGAGGATGGTGCTAAGACTTGCTCCCTTTGCATCCCCCGTTCTCGCGTTCTCCAGGTTCTTCGCCTTGCCCATGATGGGTTATTAGCTGGCCAGTGCAGCCCCCCAAAATGGCCCTGAGAATCTTTCTATATTTCTTTTGGCCCGGCGCTACCAAAGAGGTTGCAGAATTTTGTCGATCATGTGATATTTGCCAAAAGACTACGACACAAGGACAGATTGCACCTGCTCCCTTCAAAAGCCTTCATTATTTCTCAACACTTTTTAGAGTGGCTATCGACTTAATTGGCCTAATTCTCCACCCGTCGAGCGAAGGACACTCTTATATCCTTACGCTTGTGGACTTTGCTACGCGGTTACCTGATGTAGTTTCCCTAAAAAGAATCGATTGCATAAAGTGCGCGGAAGAATTAATAGTTACCTTTTCTTGAGTCGGCATCCATAAAGAGATATTGTGTGACCGAAGCAGACAATTTAGGTCCGATGTCATCGAATACGTAGGAAAAGTGCTCCTAATAGAACTTCTTTTCACAACCCCTTTCCATCCTGCGGCTAACACAGTCTGCGAAAAATTAAACGGGACTCTGAAGACCATCCGGAAAATGCTGTGCGACGCTCAGCCTCAAGGGTGGCATCGGTATCTACCAGTCGCTTTCTTTGCGTGCAGTGGGATCTCTCATAGGACTTTAGGGTTCGTCCCGTTCGAACTCTTTTATATGCGAAACGTTCGAGGCTCTATGAGTATTCTCAACGAATTATTTGCAAATCCTCGCCTCGATGAAAAAATTAAAACCTCGTATTTGTACGTATTGGACCTGAAGAACCGCTTAGAGGAATGCGCCGAGATCGCATATAAAAATACGGATCTTAATTTGGAGAAATACCAGACTCATTTCGACTTAAAGACAAAAGATCAACCCCTCCGACCAGGTGATGAGGTACGGCTCCTCCTCCACACTGAGTCTAATAAGCTCCTTTCACAGTGGAAAGGCCCGTTCTCCGTTTTATAAACACTAAGACCCGTGGACTATCTCATAAAGACCCCGTACGGTAATAAGTTATATGAGATAAGCATGTTTAAGCGATACTACCACCGCGTGTGTATTAATAACATAGTCGCGTTTGTCGAAGTGGCTGTGATGAAGTGGCGATGATGAAGTGGCGGTGATGGAAGCCGCTTACCTCCCGAGCCTCTCAATCTGATACAGACAGTTTGCATCGAGTAACATGAAGAGCACCCCCTACCTTCTCTCCCCGATTCCAGTGAAGAAACCACCCCAGAACTCGCTTTAAATCCATAATTAGAAATCCCACAAAAGGCTAAACTGGGTGGGTCGTTTTCTTTCGATAATGTATACGATAATGCCACGCGTACATAGTAAACACGCCTAGTCTCCCTTCGCTCCCTAATCATGAGGTTAAGGGAACACGGATTGACCATTCGGCTTAGTGAATGCCATTTTACCTATAATTCCATTCGTTATTTAGGCTTTCAAATCAGGGAAAACTAGATGTCCCTCCAGCGAGATAAAGTAAGGGCTATTGCCAGCAATGCTCTTTCGCGTACGAAGAAACAGCTCTGCTCTTTTTGGGAATAAACCTCTTTCTACCGGCGTTCTGTCCCCAATTTTGCCCTTTAGCTTCTCCAATTAGCTCATTGTTAAAGAAGCAATCCTCTGATTCCTTCGTGTGGAACTCCAACAAACTTAAGGATAGGCTCACTTCTGCCCACATTCTAAATTTAAAATGTATTTATTGGGAAAGGAGTTCTTGATCGAAACGGATCACCGCCCTTTAACATATTTAAAAAAGAGTAAAAGTCAAAATGGTATAATCATGTGATGGAATTTACTGTTGATGGAGTACTTATTTCGCATACTTTATATTAAAGGTTCTGAAAATTGTATGGCTGAGTGTTTTAGTGGAACCCCATAGAGGAACTTTCTCCTACCTCGCAAGATCGAGTCACCGAGGGTGTGTACTCACAATTGTATATATTGTTGAGCCTTGTCCGTCTGTATATATATATTGCCTTTAATTATTTTTCCCTTGTAATTGATTGTAATAGTTACCATGTTGAATTTTTTCTGGGGGGGGGGGATTATAATTAATTACTCCTAAGTTCCACAACTTCATATGAATTGATTTTTTTTTGTTCGCAGCTATGTAGGCTGAAGTTAAAGATTCCCATATTAGCTTGTATACCGTCAAGGTAAATTGTTTTCTCCAATTACTATCTCTCTCATTTGTGGGGAATGAAATTTCCCATCCCTATGTGTCTGTATAATTTCATGTTAGGAAGGGAGGCATGTGAAAGCATGAAACTCAATACGCTGTTATGACACAGAATTTTACTGGTCAAGACAAATTAACGCAGCTGTGTTTAACTTGAGGTGCTTTATCACCGTCTTCTTCCCAGTTTGATAATGCTGTTTCGCTTCAAGAGGGCAGCGGTGTTAATCTTCTCACTCTTTGGGTAGAAGAGAATCGCTCTCTTTTCCCGTTCGCCTTGTCGATGCCCAAGATTATCAAAGTTCATCTTTGCATAAGCCGCCTCCGATATCCCCTTTGGAGGCCATCATGCGCAAAGCCCTCTCCCAACCATGGCTGTGGCTCCTATTTAAGGTGATGTCTGCAAATCCTCAGCAGATAGAGAGAACTCAAACTTCTTGCCGTCCAGACCTTAGTATCTGTCTTCCTTGAAGCGATCCCCTCGCCCTTGTCATCTCGTCAGCAGATCGTCTTCGTGCAATCCGCCCTGATTAGAGGACGATTACGGAAACCTTTTTATACCCCAAGAGATTGTCCTGGGTTTCTCTTGTCTCACTACATTGATTGAGACTTCCTTCCGTCCGCTGACGAATCTCAATTTCGTTATCACTTCTCCCTGGAGCCGAGGTAATCTCAACCCTCTTGGGAGTCTCTCTGGACGCATTCGCATCGAGCCCTCACCGACGAAGGTCTGGCCATTGGTCTTCCACATCCCCAGTTCATCCTCCAGAGGTAACAAGGAATCTCTTCCTCGTAAGTCTCCCCTCTTCATTTCCAGTCCTGAGAAGAATTCTCCATTTGGTGTAACGACTATAGACTTGATAAATCTTTCATTCAATCCAACTTATTCGATCACTTATATATTTTCCCGGACCTAGTTTCCTTAATTTTTGTCTGTCATCATATTCTTTTGTCGTACTGATTATTATTTAGATTTCCATAGTTATCTAGGCCCTTGTTCTTATTAATTGTATTAAAGTTTACTTTTGTAGAGGTGTTTATCTTTCAAATAACCCTTGAGACGAACCCAGCAAGCGTATTCCCTTTTAAAGAACCAACCTATAATATCACACTCTAAGTAAAAGGTCCTTAACTTACTCCCCAAATCAATTGTACTCGAGGCCAGTGCCGATAGTGGCTGTTTGACGTACCGTAAGAGTGTGTACCTTCAGACATTTTGGTCACACGACTAAGTCCTTCGACAGCCAGCTTGAGTCATTAAATATACAAACGTAGGTAGTCAATAATGACTTTAATTTACTCTCACGTGGAGAAATTATTCAATTCTAGGTGTTACTCGCATATAGATAGTGGCTTAGAGTATGAAATATTGGAGAAATGTTTCAAATTAAGTAAAGTTGACATAAAAAGATGAAGAGATGAAAATGTAGATATATGTTTATAACCAGACACCTAATAATTTCCTCCTCGCTCACTTATCTAAAAGAAGCATCAAAGAGGGAAGCTACTTACCAAATGGAATTCCCGCCATTCTTCTTAAAAACTGAAGCAGAAAAGCTTGATTTTAATTGCTTGTACATTCAATGTATTACAATTACTCGATTACCTCTACATATTAGAAGTAAATAAAAAAAAATAATCACTTCATCTGCAAAGAACCGAGAACAAAAGTCATGGATGAATGGCCAATTTTATTTTAAAATTAGAAGAATAACGTGTGAAACTATCGTCTCTTCTTTATAACCTACTGCGATCTCACGTTGAGAGCTTCTTTTGCTTCGTCGAACCAAAACCATCAGGAAAAAAATTAATGAAATAAAATTAAACTCATTGAAAAATGTGTTGTCAAATGTTCCTCGTCCTTGGAGCAAACAATTTTATCCACTCGGCTACTTTTAGTCGCGTGCCACTACTATATCTCACTATGTCAGTGGGTCTGTGGGTCGGTCGATCAGTCGTTCGGTCATTTGGTCCATCATTAGGTCGGTCAGTAGGTCGTTCGGTCCTTCGTTCGTTCGTTTGGTCCCTGTTTTTCTTCTATTTTTTGGTAATAACATTGTAACTATTCGGCCGATTCTAAGGAAATTTAAGAAGCTCATGTTGTTTTATATTCCCCTTCGAATGATATAATTTCAAAGGTCCTCTCAAGGTTATCCTCGGAATTATTTGGCAATAACCCTATAACTATTCCGCAAATTCCAACGAAATTTGAAACCCTTGTAGTGATTTACATTCTCCTTCGAATGATATAATTGGCAAGGTCCTCTCAAGGTTAGTCTGAGAATAATTGAAAGTCTTGAAGGTCCTTTTAAGTAAAGAATTTTAGGATGAAATAATCGTCGGACCTGATGCCGACTTCGAGAATGCTACCCTTATAATTATAACTGTAATAGCCAAGTCCAGATTCTTCCACAGTGACGCTATTCAACCTATTTGGCCTCGTAGTAAAGTTGGCCGATGACGAGGAGAATTTTCTCGCTGTGAGGTGAGAACATACCGTATAGCCTCTCTTGCTTTCACTCACGCTCCGTTATTCCCACACATAATACCCATCAATCCACTGACCGATACGTAGGTAGATACCATTGCACAACGACCCACAATGTACTCGTATAACTAACTATATTCCTATCAGTATCTATTCTACGAACAAACCAATAACCATAAAACCGTTTTTTATAGGAGAAATAAAAAACCCTTTGAATTACGATCATATAATCCTGAACATTCAATCCGAGTTACTAAATTTCTAGAATGATGCTAACCAAGGTGAATTACGAGTACTTAAATTTTAAAGTAAAAGAATGATGGTAAACGTGTTGATTTGCCTATAATTCTAAGTCCAAAAGATTATGATTAGTCATAGTATAAGACTTTAATGCTAGGAATTGATTTCCATATTTTCTAAATAGGCCTAATCTTCGCGTATGTCCATATTGTATTCAACTTTCCCAATTGGCAATTTTGGAGGAACATTTAAAATTATGCTAACTCGAAAATATTGAACCATTAGGTTATCCATGGACATCCCTATCATGTTATTACCTGACTATTACTCAATTTCCGGAGATTAAATACCGCATTCTTGATAGATTTCTTTACCAAACTCGTTGCAAACAATTTAATTACCGAGGAAGCTATTCAGTAGCTTGTATTTAGCTTCATATAATTGGTACATTAAAGTAGATTCAGATTCACTTCCTCGAAACATTTCATTCTCACCCATAGCCACCTAGAGATTTGTGATCTTCCTTCTACAGTAAAAAAGAGTAAAGTTTTCCCTGAAGATTCAATATAGTAATGTCTGAATTTAATGACTTAGAAAATCTTGCTTATAGTAGTGTAGGGATGTAGCATGCTACGAGGGAAAAATCTTTACTAAGTCAGAGCCACAACATTAAGGAAAAACAATTGCTGTAGAATATACTTTAGGTACCTAGATGTAGCTGATCATAGATTTTGTAGGGATGTAACTGTCAGTATAATTTTGACCCACCCATATATGTATTTATTAAACTTGAATTATTGGTTATTGTCTTTTAAATTTAAACAAAAAATAATACAAACCAATTTCATTTAGAGAATAAAAATATAAAAGGCATCATTTTCATTAGGCTATGAGGTACACATGGTAAGAAGAAATAAAACAACATGAATGGCAAGATGTTAAAAATGGCACTTCTATTTAATAGTGAATGAATATCCAAAGTGTGAAAATAACTATAACTGCAAAGATGGCACAAATATAAATATAGTAGCTATAAGCTATATAAATGTTAATTACAAAGGATAAGAAATTAAAATATAAATTTTTTTTTAAATGAATAGGAGTGCGAGGAATTGGACTAATTTAACAAAGAAGAATTTCAAAAAATGCCTCTATTTTATGTACCCGCATAGCCGTTATTGTTTACACGAGCCACATGACACTAAAACTAGCTAGAAGGCAAATATTTCTTTTGTATATCACGGGATTATCGTTATTTTCACTAGTCAATCCGAACCCTCTAAGTCACTATATATTTACAGTCCTGATACACTATAACATTCACGCTAAAATAGCAAAAGCCACTCTAAATTCGAAAAACATTCCTTATATTCAAAAGAATTTTGTCGTTGACAAACGAGTCCACTGAATTCTAGGGCTTATAAATTCTTGTCTACTTAGACGATATAATTATATTCATTCGTGGTGTCCGATGTCATTTATAAACCCTTAGTAGACTGTTTTCTAAATTAAGGCCTTCAAATCTAAAAGGTTAGATGAAAAATCTAACAGTTTATAATATTCAATTAGACCTCTAACTTCATAGCAAAACAGTAGAGCAGTATTAGGCAAATTAAACCTAACTGCCCACTAACCATTCTTTTTTTATTTAATACAGTCGTATAGGACACTTATCCCCAAGTTTTAAATTATTTCTAACCCTTCACGCAATTATTTAAAAAACATCATGTTCACTTGGACAATAATTATCAGTACGTATTACTACATCAATCGAACAGCTCAACCAATTTTACGGTAGGCAGACTACACCAAGAGATTTATAGTCTCCGCAGAGGATGAATGAGCATATTACACAGCCACAATATTAACTCAGGAGATTTATAGAGATGAAATCATTTTCTCCTTTGCTAGTTCTAGCTTATCTAATTAACAATAAAGTTAATCTGCCTGACCTTCTATTACTTTTGTTCTAATGGGTTCTTAAGAATTTAAGAACATTATATATACGCATAATTTTACCGTTGTCACCAACAACAAAACACTTACAATTTATTTAAAGATAAATATTGCCATGATTTGAGCCATATTTGTCCAGAACCTTGTGCAATTATTGAAGAAGTTCGTCTTGTATTTGACAAAGATTATCTTTAGTAACTCCAAACAGCAAGAGACCTACATACACGGCATATAATAATACAAACAAAACTACGCAGTAATGAATAAACGATTTATATTTTACAGCTTGAAGTTGTAGAAAAATGAGCGCAATTTCAAAGGAATCAGGATGTTTGCAATTAGGCATCGATATAAGTTATCATTATATAGCATTTAGTTTGTAGACATACACTAACTAGTTTAGATACATGTTCGATCGAGGTGAGGGAGCCTTGGAAGATGTTAAAGTGGAAAGGTAAATCTGGACCTGTGAAACCTATGTAAGCTTTGCAACAGGTACATGGCAGAAAAATGTCGGAAAGTACAATCTTTTGGGCAATGCCCTACTCAATAGCAAATTTATGTTCCGATAAACGCTCTCTGTGCAGGTGAAGCTAACTATTCGGGTCATGACAATGAGGTTTCGGTGGCCTGTTTTTCTGAAAATAGTTTCTCTGGGGTTTTGGCAGCCAATACATGAGGATTATGGACTTAAAAGATCCGTCCATACTTATTCCTTCCTTGAAATCTACCTCAGTTATAACCGCGATTAATACTTCATCAAGCCCTTCTTTAATATTTAGTTGCAATACTCTGTAGTAGTGAATTTTCTATCCCATTCTCCATGGTAAGAAGGATAAACGGATCAATTTCTTGGTAGAGATCATGAGTTGAGTTTTATTAATTTGCCTATCTGGCATGTAGTACGTGCGCTATTAAAGTTAGTCTGGTTCTTCTCGCGAGAAGTAATTCCTGGGATTTGATGGGGCATTTCGGTACTTCGGAAAGCTTTAAGTTCTCAATGATATCAACTTCTTGTAGTACTTCAGAGAGCAGTCGTACACAGGGACTCTTTTTTTCGAGCTTGGCTGTAATTACTTCCTCCTCTCTGAAGGTGGAATCCTACTAACACTTAAAGAACCCTCTTCAGATTACGTAAGTTCATCAAGGGAAATATATCTAGATTGTGCCATCTTCTACTTAGATTTATGTCTTCGGCGTCTATGATTTTTTTGTTTTGTACATAGGTTGTGGCTTTCTTGCATCTTGTTTCGGTACTTGAGTGGTAAAGCAGTTTGTTATTTTAAATGATTTGTTGGATCCTTTTAGTATTCTTGTTCTCTTTAAGTTCATTGTCGACGGCAGTGGACTCTTCCTTTAAGCCTTATATGTTTCTTAGTTCGATAATTTGGCCTATGGTTGGTTTCCGGAGAAAGAGAATATCAAGTCTGTTGGCATCCAACAATTTCTTGGGCTCAGTGCTGAAGCACCCTGATTTTCGGAAGTTAAACATCTGGAAGTCAAAGTTACTTAGCAATTAATGCATCATTTTTGCTTTGTTCTGCAGTGCAGTCAGGTGTGTCCTGTATGTCTGAACGATGAGAAGTGATTTACGTTTTCGTATGGACGGTCCTTGGGTGGTTGCTAAAAACACTGAGAGGGGCTTCTTTGAAATTGACATCTATGACTTCTCTATCTCAGCATTGAATTGCTGGTCTTTTTAAGACCCTGCAGATTACCCACATTTTAAAATTTATTCTACCTCCATCACCCCCTCCATACACATACTCTAAAGGGGTTCAAGTCTATACTGTTTGCCTTCCTTCTGTTAATGTTTTTTAACAAAATATCCTAGTGCGGTGGCTAATTTGTCACCTAACTGCAATAGAAATGAAAATAACCCTGACATTTAATTTATACACATATATTAACCAAAGTTACATGATAAAAAAGTGAAGGATTGTAATATTCATTTTATTCAGGATTTGGAATGATTTTTTTTGGTAGTAAACAAAGACTTCTTGGATTTTCTCTTAAATAACGCTCCCTCATAATACTCCAGGGTCTTTCAGTCTGAGAGTTGGGAAACTAGATGCCCGGAGGGATGAGATCAAAGAAATTGTCTGACATCCAAGACTGAAGATCTTTGCTTCTGTAGCATGGTGCAGAAACAAAGTTCCACACATAAAGCCTTCCAGGGGCCTCCTCCTAGATCCAATACAACACACTCTTTTACAGGCACTTGATATATCCCTCCGTATTGAGTCTAAGTCCGCCCGTAAAGATTCACGGAGGCATAACGTCGTCCTTTCTACTGACCACTGAAATCCTGGTTTTTATAACTCTCATTATATGATGGGTGACACTGCAGGCCAAAGGTTATTTTTCGAGTTCACCACCTGGCCTTGGCAGAAATGTTTCTCCTCTGAGAAAAACCAAAGGCTCCCATCTTTGAGGTGCTGCTTCAGCTTGATCAAAAAGCATTGCAACATGCTCCTTCTGCTTGTCTTTCATCAATATTGATCTCTATCTTTACGGAGATTCATGGGCTCTTTTCGTAACAAAATGCTTACAGTGAAGTTGCCCCTCTCGTGGAACCTGACTTATACAACTCCTTTCTGAACATCTGCTCTGTCCTCCCTCAGATTGACACCCAAGCACTCAGAGTTCTTCGCATTGCAACTCCCAGTGTAAATACCAAGCAGCAAAGCATGCACTTTGCAAATTTTAGGGTGGAGGACTTTACCTATCGTATTGTTTCGAGCATAGACGATGCACAACTAAATCTACTATATGACGAAGTGGAGAGAAACAGCGCCCAACAATAAGCATGTGCGAAATTTTGAGTGGCCAACAGCGACAAATAATCCAGAGAGAGAGAGAAAAAAGACATAGATTTAAATGGAAAGTCACCTAAAATATTTTTAAAAAAGTTGCACAAATATTCATACGAAATTAAATAACCACAAAATAAGGAAAATAAAGAAAGACATATGGCTTATAAAGGATATTTTTTTTTATGAATATGATCAAGTTTAAAGTATCTTGGGGAAATATTCATATTTTGAGAAGTAATGAAATAGCATTCAACAATATTGCGCTTGAAATATTCTTCTGATTGATTGTTAAATAAATTTAGCAGAATTACAATTGATAACATGATCATTTTCGGATTAATTGACAAATAAAACACTTACATTCACTTCTTCTTACAATGTACCTACTTTTTTTGGTTTAAACGTACAGTTAATGATTTTTCCAGTTTGTCCAATATAGCGCTCAGGGCAAACCAAACGACAAATAGAATAGAGTCTTACTATATTATTATTATTATTATTATCAAATACGAGAGAAATATTCAAACATCTCTGGAAACGTGGAAAAACAAAAAAAGGCATCCAAGAAAAGTAAAATCAAAAAATTTTTATAGTCAATTTTTTAAATTTTGATTTTTTTTTCTTAGTTCAAGTTGGAATTTATATGTTTTTGGAATTTTATTAAAAAAATAACATAATGAACATTTTAAAATGAAAGGTTATTAGTCAATGTTTTGTAGTTGCTTTACAAAGAAAAGGATTGAAAAAGAGATTAAGAGAGATTTTTCAAAATTATTAAATTAATGGTCATTCTTCGTACGATTTAAAGCTTTGATCATTTCTTTCTAATAATTCATAAAAATAAATATTGTCAAAGGTCAAATCGGACTTTACAGAGGATAATTACAAATCAGGAAGTTAGGAAAATGAATTAAAATTAAGGCATGGCTGTTTTTTTTTGTTTTTTTTTATAAAAAAGCTGAACTGCGGAGGGAGACAAAAGCAACCCCAAACAATCAGAGTGCATGCCGATGGGTATAGTTACATCCTCACCCTAGTTGATTTCGCTACCAGGTTCCCCGAGGCTATCCCACTAAAAAAGATTGACAGCTCATTGCAAATTTTGGCCACGTTGGATTACCCAAGGAAATTATGTTAGATCGCGGCCATCCATTTACTTCTCATTTAATGAAGCAAGTAGGGAAACTTCTCATGATAAAACGTTTATTTACCACTGGGTTCCACCCGGCTGGAAGTGGAATGTGTGAGAAGTTAAACGGAAAACTCAAAGCGATTCTAAGAAAGTTGTGCGTAGAGAAACCGAGCGAATGTCATCGTTATCTGCCAGTGGCTCTTTTCGCTTATAGCGAGATGTCCCATCGTACTTTGAGATTCCCACCCTTTTAATTATTATATGGTAGGAATGTTCGTGGATATTTAAGTGTCCTTAAGGAGCTCTTTACAAATGTTAGTTTAGACCAAGAAATACAATCCTCGTATTCCTATTTGATCGAAACCTGTAAGAAATTGAAAGAATGCGCCACTTGGCCTACCAAAACGCCGACGTGAACCTTAACATGTATAAGGCCTACTTCGACGGAAAATCTCTAGATCGAAAGTTTAAACCAGGTAAAGAAGTTTTGCTATTACTCCCAACGGACACTAACAAACCTTTGAGCCGATTAAAATTTCCCTTTAGGATAGTTGAGAAGCATGGATCGGTAGACTATCTTATCGAAACTCCAAGCGGAAATATGTAGGCTTTTCCATATCAACCTTCTCAAGAAGTATCACCGGCGTGCAGGAATTCATCATACTGTAGCAATTGCTGAAGAATCAGCCCTTGAAGGAAAATTTCCCCTTCTTTCCTTGGTGGTTGTCCAAAATGGCTGCATCGAGCAAGACGAGGATTACTCTTTTTCGTGCCCAAGATAACGGAAACCCCTTTAACAGAAAGCTCAGCTGCTAGCCACCCTCGAGTGGTTCCGTGAGGCCATCACCGATTTACCGTGGATGTGTTACACAATTCGGGCATGATATTCAGTTGACCGCTCAAGAAGCAGTTACTTCTAAACTATACCCCTTGCCTGTCCACCTGAGGAAAGAATTTAATAGAGAGGTGGAAAATTTATTAAAGCTGCAAATCATTGAGCCTTCCAAATCAGACTATTCTTCCCACGTGGTCATGGTAAGAAAAACGGATGAGTCATATAGAATGTCATGATGCTAAAATAAAATAAATAAAATTAAAAAGTGCATAAAATTTGCAATAAAATGGTATAAAATCAATGGTGTAATTACCTTTTCACAAATTAACTTTAAATATCTAAGAAATGTTTCCACGAATGTATACAATTTCACATTATCTTAATTTTCACTATGTTCTAGTTATGTTGCTAAAAAAATAATTATACCATAAAAAGTGCATAAAATTTGCAATAAAATGATATACAAAACCCCAAAAGGCCAATTTCGAATGAAATAATTTGAAAAGTGAGTAATGAACAAATGTGCTATCCCCTTAATTGCTTTCGCTAAGAAATATACAAGTTCCGGCGAACGTCTATATATTTTCCGTCACAAAATTAATCGAGGGAGTATTCCGTAAGAATAAGCCCAAGGAAGAGTCCTGAAGACGTACCTTAGGTGGTGGTGGTGAGCAGTCTCTACATTGTTCCCAACTGAGTAAAGCCCGAAAAATACAGAAGGTATTCGGCCGCCTCTTTTAAGACGTCTGTGGAATCATCCACTGACGGCGCATATCCTCGAGCGATAGAACACGGTGTCATACCGCCCCGCAGAGCTAGGAACTTATTTGGAACAACGGCGTCAGAATCAGAGAACCCGTCCAGAAGAAGCGCACAGTCTCAGCCCCACAGGAGTTTTTCCCCTCGAGCGTCTACAGGAAAATCTTTTGAGCGTCTATTTGGAGAATTTTCCTCAAGCGTATAATTATGGTACCCCCACACCCTCCCCAAAAGAAAATAGTAAGATATTTAAACCTTTCCTTTACTCGTCGAGGCGATGTGACACCTACCAACAAAGACTCGTCAAGTAGTCTCCTCCCGAGTCATCTCGGATAACTAAAGTGAATTATTGGTCCCCTAAGGATTGGATTCCATTCGTAGTTTCTTCTTAAACCCTATCGGGTTAGTATTCGGAGTATTGAGCCCTTGTGGCATGAGTATTTATTGGTAATTGTTGATAATTTTCCCATTTTTGAATTAATAAATAACTAGAGAGTTTAATTATTTGTATTATATGTTTTGTTGAGTAATTAAAGATTATTTTTGCAATTCTTGTTATAAGTCCTCCAACCACCAAATAACTGAATAAGACCAATCCCGGCTAGCCATATTTAAAGTATTAGAATAACAAAAACTCCGCGCACTCAACCAAATTCAATTCCAATTATTATTTTAGTCTGTCTTAGTCCTTCCCCAAACAAACGAAGGAATCAAGAATTAGGCGATAACTGCCTAATTCTACATCATTTTATGGCTTTTTATTAAATTTTAAAATTTTCCCAAACTTTCTCGAATTAGGCACAAAGTCAGCTTCATTGTATACATTTCTTTCTTCTATTTTTGGTTGAAACTTTCCCCCTTACTCAAATTGAAAAAAAGAACAAGGATTAGAGCGAAGAAATGAAAAAGGCATATTGAACTTTGAGTGTGGCAAGAGGGATAGAAAAATATGCAAGGGAACCAACGCTCCACAGGCATCAGTTCAGGCAATCCTGCGTAAGTCTAGAGAAAATTTCAAAGTAAAAAATCTACTTAGAAGTGGAAGAAACACAAATTATTGACAACTCACATTTCCTAGAAATGTAAGTAATATTTAGAATCACACATGCCCTAACCACCATGAGGTAAATATGCCAAGATTTACATCTAGGACTAATTTTTCTGAGATGACAGAAGATATTCCAACACCATAATGTTTTATTTACGAGAATGGAGAGAATCCTACATAAAAATGACTTCTTAGGCTCCCGGGAGGTCAACAAAGAAGACATATCATCATAAATCTACGTTGATACGAGGCTCACGTTTGCGAATAAACTCATTTTTTGTGAGAAAACTTTTTGAAGTAAAGTGCTGTGGAGTGACGAAACAAAACTGTAAATTTTTAACTATAAATACATAGTTCATATTTGCAGAAAGTCTAGCAAATACCATCTTTTAAATTAAAGAATACTGCACGCTAAGCACAATGTAGTTCTCTTGAACTTATGGGGGCTCGTTTGCTGCTGTGGTAGAAAAACACTTTAAAATCTACGATCTACCATCCGTAAGCAAACATCCTTTGGTTAAGAAATTTTAGTTCTAACAAGAAGACGATCCCAAAATATAACCTATATAGTTAATATTATTATTTTCCGTGTTATTTATGTGTTAAATTTTGCAATATATGGATGAAATAAATTCTGTTTGAGTCCAAATATTTAGGTCAAATATGTAATGAATATGAGACAGATAGGGAGAGAGAGAGAATGCAACCATTAATATATCAACTAAATGATTCAAATATAAATTGAGTATATAAACAAAAAGCCTACACTAGCATGATAATAACTTCTGCTTCCAACTATATATATATATATATATATATATATATATATATATATATTTATATATATATATATATATATATATATATATATATATATATATATATATATATATATATATATATATACATATATATATATATATATATATATATATATATATATATATATATATATATATATATATATATATATATATATATATATATATATATATATATATATATATATATATATATATATATATATATATATATATATATATATATATATATATGATTAAAGGCCTATGTACTTTCTTTTCATATGATTCCTCTTGTGAATCTAAAAATCTCTTAAAACGAGAAGTAACAACGATCGAATTCCTTTTTTTGGCAGACTTGTAAAGAATATGGTGATAGAAACTCATCCCAACTCATCTCACTTCGATCTTATTCTCATCGCTTTTGTGTGGATTGCTTTTTTGGCCACAGTGACCACCCCAACAATCTTTGCTATCTGGCAAAAAAACAGGTAACTTTTAGTGCAATTCTAGTTTGGATTTGAACAAAAATATAAGTTTCATTTAAGAGCCCCCACCCCACTTAAGATGGGCAACTCGACTTTGCAATGAAATTCAGCCCAGTGTATTCATGGTACCTTTAGTTGAGAAACCATTAGGGGCTACACAAGCGAAGGTTGTCACCAATAATACAAAAAACAACTTGAGTACCGCATTATTTCAGCTCAGACCCATGTTCCAATTGACTGTTTCAGAAGGCCCAACAGCGACCATTTCAATTCCCATTCGGTTCCTCTCAACTAAATATTACCCGCCAGAGCGGAATGTAAGTTTTGCTTCGCTGCTTCCAACAGCCTTTGCTTCACTCTTCAGTTTCTAAGCGCACAACTTATTAGCACCTCACACCCCTCTATTTATCATCGGCACTCGAATCTTAATTTTTGAAAATGCTGTTGATGTAGATATCCCCTTTACTCCCAAATACTTATATCTACAAAGACGCATACCTTGCCATGAGCAGATACCCTCTTCTTTATACCTTGAATGCCAAAGACCAAATCTCCTACTCTTATCTCACCCTTCATCCTCCCTGGTTGAAAATATGTCTCTTTTGATTAAGGACTTATTGGCACTTAGGTACTACTCTTGAGTGCAATCTAGATTTCTATTTATTTGTTTTCCATTCAGAGACTCTATCCACTTCATCATAATTGCAAGTAGCTCTGTATCCAATACTGCGTCTTTGCTAAAAAGGGCTCTATATTTAAGAACCACATCCGTGATGTCGTAAGGTGACATTAGAGGATTAAATAATTCTTTCTTTTCTCAAAGTGTCCATTCCTTTTCCATTTACTTTTATAACCACACTCAGGTCTTGATTTATTTAGCTCTATTGAACATCAATCAAATTATCCACCTGGACATTTGGTCTCGAACCATTTATAACCATCGATGTCTTCCATTTCTATAAGATGATCTTTTTCTCATTATTTCGGCAATATATTTTCTTTCGCGTTATTCGTTTAGTTTTTATTTCTAATTGAAAGCTTTTAATATAATTTTTTGGTCGTTTTTCGGAGATGCAGATGACAAAATTGATAATGAGGAATGAGCGGGCGTCACACACCCCTACCCCAATAAGATTCCAGGATATACCATTTTGAAGGAGGCAATAGATATACTTAAGCTTATATTTTTTTTCCTAGGACTTCCACAAACAGAATCGAGGAGTATTTGAAATCTGTCCGAAGAAGTCACCCGCTCCCCCTTCCAGATGGATCCAGGCAATGCAGTACGAACCCGTATAGACATGGCCTGCCCATGCACATACCCCATACAAGTATTAGTGGGCAGAGGCTGTCGATGGAATCCTCTCTCTCCGTCAATCTCCAAACAGGACAACCTGAACGGTACCACAGTAGGGATCGCCCATTAACTCCCACACCTTCCCACAGCCGCGGGATGGGAAGTATACCCAACCCGACTCTGCAACACCAGGAACGGTATACGAGACACCACTCACCCTCTTTCTCTTAAGATCCACCCTCCTGATTAATGGGCGAGAATCATTTGCCAAAATATTACTGTTCGTAAGTATGAATGAACCAAGTAATAATCGTTTTATCAGTTACAGTGGTTTTTATACTATATTTATAAGTCTAATTTAATTGTAATTCTCAACGTCCAGAATAAAATAACATATTCCATAGCACCACTTATTGTGATTTCACATTAATGTTCAATGTTTAGTAAGTCATTACTAGTCTGTGTTTAAAATGTTAATATAAATAATATTATAAATATAAGGCAGACAAATGAGCTTTTATTATAAATTCATGCATGATAATTACCTTTTAGACAATATTTGGTGGTGAATATTCTTAGCATGTTAGTTGATTCCCTCAAAATATAAAAACGATGAAATAGAAATTAATTAGCATCAACAGAGAAGTAGCTAATCTCATGTGTCATCACAATGTTATATGTATATAAAACTTTGCGAAACCAAAGAGGACCCATCACCACAGTAAAAATATTTAACTACGAAATATTATATTATAATAGTAGTTTGTCGACTTTTTGGTTACTGGCGTCCGGGTATAGAATTCTATATGTACTTTAACATGAACGAATGATAGAAATACATTTCTAGAAGAACTATCAGAATTTATTAGACAAACCTTTTCCTTACATTTTGCGGGCTAAAGAAAATTGCTGATTTTAAATGAATCTCCTTAATGAAGGAGGAAACGCCACAGTATATAAAAGTCTTCCAAGCCCCAAAGCAGCCAGAGGAGTAGAGAATTTTGTGAATAGAGAATTTTGGATATTGTTATTATCTCCTTAAGTTCATACAATAACAATAATTCCATACTAAACATAATGATAAATGGGACTTGCAGTAAATGAAAAAAAATGGCAAGAAAGACTTTATAAGGAATTTGAAATAAGACCGAATAGTCATAGTAAAGGAAGGTTTTCGTCATGAGTCCAAAAAACAGGTCCCATAGTAAGTATTCAACGAGTATAGCAAATTGTAGGTAGTGGAACCATCTCATAATACAGCTCGGCAAATCTTCTCTAATTTTCTCTTTTTCATCTACACGTGTTCCTTTTTTCTACATTTTATTCCAGATTCCTTTTCGCTTTTAATTGACTTATAAAGTAGTCCAAATTATAGACACATTGATCTTACCCACTTAAGCGAAATAATAGACGTTTACATACTTGTCAATGCAACACAAGAAAGAGAATATACTTATCCAATGTAGAATGAAAAAGAATAAAAAAAAACATAAATAAAAAGAAATATTAATGAAAAATACCAGCGTAACGAGGTCCATAAGTAAGAAACCTCTTCAATTACAACTACCGTGGTCAAGAAGATGTGCTTCATACTACTAGATTACGTGTGTAGATATTTTTAAAATTTTAATGAGCATACGTACTGGTGGGCTAAATGAGACTCGCCTGATGAATTATCCTGCTTTAAATGGAAAGAAAATAATTGCTCGCACGAGTTTTACTTCAATAATAAGAATATAGTACCGAGACATCATACAAAATGGGGATCTTTCTTATATTAGTATTTACCACACATATTTTAAAATAAAGACATTTCAGCTTAATTTGTCTCTTTCTCTCATATGGGCAATGAAGCGATGCCTAATTGTTTGTTGCATTAGTGAAAACGAGTGGATTTATAAAACAGGAAATGATATGAAGTTGTGACAGTAAATTATTGACACGCCCAAGTTTGTTTCATATGTCGGAGTGAACTGCATGTATACGAAAGTCTATACGATTAACGAAAAAGGGTTATAGAAAGAGGTGAGGAGAGCCAATGCCCATCCTTTACATATATCAATAGTAGAGTCTATAGTCCAGGTGGTTTATCGAACAATAGATACCATCCAGCTTAATACAATGAAATAGTGAAGGCATGAATCTCATATCATTATCTTAGTTCAAGTTAACCTTCTATAAAATACTAATAAGTTACTTGAGTTGAATCTACAGTCTGAAATCACCCTTTAAGACATATAATTGTGAGCACTCGAAAAATTATGTATACAATTCTTTTACGAGAGTGTTTCTCTTTTGTTATATATAAAATAAAGGTGTTTTAAAGTAGTATATAAATATATAAGTTCATTTTCTCTACTTTCCGTGCAAGTTACTCCCTCTCCTACAATATAAAATATCTACTCACTTTCGTTTGCAAAGATCATATTTTAGGTATTTCGAATCAAATCATTAATTTAGAGAAACTTCAAATTAGGGGTTTTAAAGAATTTTGGTCAATGTTTTACTGTTTGTATGTTTTATGTATTGTGTATATGTCACTCCTTTTTACTTGGAGATTAATTTTGAATTTGTTTTTAAACTCAAATGTAAAATACAAAATAAAATTTAATGCATAGTTCTTTGTTATTAATTAAGAAATAAACTGCCCTCATGTGCACTCAATTTATTCTGTAAAAAAATATTTACATTTATATTTTAATAACTGCAGGCACACATAAAATAATATTTTTTGTAATTCATTGTCTATATCATTTTTCATTCTATTTAACATTCTTTATCTACCTTTTTAATTTTTTAAACATTGAACAAGTTGAAACCTGAACATAAAAATTCTCTAAAAGTTGAATTATAACTTAATAAGGGATCCATTTTACATTTCGCAGGTGAAAAAGATAATGGTTGTATGAGTGTAAAGCTATTTAGTTGGAAGCAAAAAGTGAAAGTGTTTAGCAGCCGATGTATAAAAAGAGTTTTTCGAAAGTTTCAATCAAAGACTGTAGAAAGAACAACCACACTAAAGCATTCTTCTTTCATGTATAAACTATTAACATTCTATTTGTAAGACCTTAATTAATACCGTCTCACAGATATCGGTCCGCATGGAAACAATTCATGAATAAAAGGTTTTCTTTTCCATTACGTATATTCTCTGGTAGAAAAAGTACCAAATAGAATATATGATCATTCTACCTAAGAAAATGATTTTCTGAAATCTCTAATTCTGAGAGGTAGACATTTTATGAATACTTAATTAGACGTTTTCAAGCAGCAGGAAGTTCTATCGTTTATTGCTAAACTTCATCGAATATCTATTTTAACTATGGCACCAAAGACATGAATAAATAACCTCTTTTGTTTTTAATTGATCCAGAAGACATCTTTACAGAGTAGTCGAGCAGCTCACAAATTCGTTCAAGCCATCTGAGGTGATGCATTACGAAAAGATTAGTGTAAATAACCAAGAGAATTTATTAAAGTCAACTTTCTCGGAATAGGTATTATCCAAAACAACTCACATGAATTATATGAAGGTTTCTTCTTGTAGAAAAATTATATGGCCAGAAATTTCTTTTGTGTAAATGCGTTATGGTGACCCCTAGTTCGGATCGCACGTTAAACTATAAGAAGAAGCGAGAGATAAATGACCTTCTAAGGATGCGCAGATTGATAGTAAAACCTCATTTTTTTCCTCTTTATAATTTCTGTAAAATCATGTCAAATCCTCTAAACCTTGAGGGCGAGTGGATAATGAAGAAAAGGTTGTCATCGTGCAGGAATTTAATCTAAATAAACTAAGATAAGCGTAAAAAATAATTCACAAGCACAAAAGACGGTTTTAGATAATTAAAGTGATAAATCCAACAAAAATCCATGTATATGTTGCTTCTAAGATGTTGAAGCAAAATCTGATCATGAGAAACCTACAAGAGTAGCAAAATGGCACTGTTCCGAACTTCTTGTGAAGCAGCAAGGAAAAGAAGTCCTGCCTAAAGTAGGATATGACCTTAGAGATACCAGGGCAATAACCAAAGATCCGACTGAAGAATTACTGCAGCTAATCATGTTGTAACGTTGGCCAAAGTAGTGAATCACAATAACCTTCTAGAAGCAATGGAAATAATGATTGGGAGAAATAATATGCATCGACAAGGAAATTAATAAGTGGTAAACAATTATTACTTTACATCCAAATGATGAGACAAAAATGTGAATAAATACATAGAAGAGAACGACTGAATATGATTAAGTATAACAAAGGTTGCAATAAAAATAAAGAGAAAGTAATGGACCCCCATGGGCAAACCCAAATAAGGTTTAAAAGTAATTAGAAGTAAAAACGTAACCTTATGTGTTCCAAATAAAAAAGAAATATCACAAACCCCAAAACCAGGAAACAAGTTCAGTGTTACCCTACGACTATTACTTGAAGTAATAGAACTTATTCCGATGGAAGGAAGGCTACATCAGGAGTAACTGTTCAAAATTTTCCAAATTGTGAGAGTTTTTCAATGAAAAATTTTCTAGAATTGAGAAATGTCAACAGAACAAGAAGAATTGAGTACAAATTTTATTCGAAACACGATTTGGTAAAGATGTTGCAATAAAAATCTTTATTACACTGTCATTAATTAATGACTTGCGCCAAAAAATTGATAAGGCCTTTCATTATATTATTTGTCTTTGTATCAATTTATATAAAGCTTAAAAAGGTTGTTTATTCATCCAATACCTGAGGGTGTTTCATGCCCCAAGAGTTTCCTTGAGTCGTATAAAATGATTTATCCCTAATTTAAAACTGAAATGATCAGTTCAGAACTTCGCTTTATTTGTGGTAGACTGAAAATATTATAGAAGTTTTAATTACATTGATGAGACAAAGCTCCATTGAAATTAACACTAAAGCAAATCGTCTCTTATGACTTGTACATCAACTTCTGAATGTGATTGACATATCTCTCTTATTTTCTTCCTTACAAAGACGAACGCCGATCTCGGAAATTTCCTACCTCATTACTTCTTGTTACTACTTTAAAAATGAAATAGATGAGAATAGCAATTGAGCACATCCTCGCTCAGAAAAAAGTAGCTATTGATTTCCAGTGCCGAAAGTCAATTCAAAGACATCCTCTTCCACACTTTCACGTAAGAGATCACCTCGCGCACCTCAATATTATTTATTAGGATATTCAAAGTTAAAAAGTTTCTCTAGGAAGGAAGGAATGGAAAATCCCACAGAACCAGAAAAATCCTGGGGAAAATTAGGCGTTGATTCTCTTCTTTGTAGAATTAATACAATAAAATAGAAAGGGCTGTAGTGGGTTCAACCACTGGTGAGGCGAAATGGTAGGTCTTGTCTTTCATAGTGTACTGCGTTGAGTGAACGGGAGAATATCTGTCCAATGCCCTATATTCTTCATAGATTGAGGGAGGGATAAACTGGTTGTAAGTGCTAAAGATGGATTTATTGTTTTTCCTGATGTTTGCTCCTTATGAGTGCTTGGAGCACCTAGTGTGACCCAATCACGTGAGGTGTTCTATTTAAAAGAAGTGGAGAGTTTGCTGTATTCCAGGTTGTAGGTTGTAAAAAGTGTAAGAGAATTTTTAAGATGTGATTGTGAGTCAGTCATTATGTTGGCTCCGTTGCATCCAGCACTCAAGTCTTCAAATATAGAATTGTAGAGCACGAGCCGGACATGTGTGCTTTGTATGTAGCGAGATGATGGCTAGGTCATCTATGTACATAGTAGTGAAGTGTGATGTTGTAATACGAGACATGAATGTTTTGAAGAAAGGGTTGAAAAGGGTGAGGAAGATAAAGGATCCTCCCCTGGGTTAGTTTGGTACGTGATGTATTTGTGATAGCTTTCTATGGCGTATTATGCACTTGTTGGACTGCGAGGAAGTTGGTCTATCCATTTACACCCTTAGAGGAAGATGTTCATATTATTCCTTTGATAAGAATGTGTCTAGACACTGCCTATGACTATTATTGCCAATACTGTCCTGTGTGATGAGTTGAATGAATCCTTTTTGCATATGCTTGGTGATGTTAGGGAGTACAGTGCTATTTGGGTGCAAGAGTCGAAATATCGCCTGCAGTATAAGCTGGGATATCCTTTCTGCAATGAATTGTGAGAGCATGTCATGGTCATAGGTAAGTGAGGGAGTTGATTTCTTTGTAGTACTGTGTGAAAGGTAATAACTTATATATTTTGCGTTTGTTGGCTTTAGATCACTAGTGTTCGAATGTATAATTTATTGTGTCTCTTGTTTCCTTTTGATGGAGTTAGCAAAACATGCTTTAATTTTCCAGATATTTTTTCTGTCCATTTTTGGTTTAGAATGCACAGACTTATCAGTATTGTGGCCATTGTTGTAGTTTGATCATAATAGAGTTTAACTTTAAATCTGCTACTTTAGGTTCTAAATGGTTTTCGGTAGTTGTTCTTAGTTTTTATGAGCCGACTGATTTTCATGGTCATCATTGTGTAATAGTGTGTTAATTTACACTTCTGCATGCGGTTGTTGCTTGTTATTGAGTATAAGATGGCAAAGCAGTTGTAAAGAAATGGCTACATTAAGCATCCTGGAGGAGTATAGGTACATAAAAGCCCCCACCCCATGAGGAGAAGCGTGGGAACGGTAACCGGCGAATAACCATAACTGCTTACCCTGTTTGATCTCCCCGCCGCTTTGGGCAGTTGGAGCTAACATCTGTTTTAAGGCGACCACATAAGGCCCTTAAACGACGCTCTAACGATCCAATTACCTACGAGACCCATAAACCCGTGGTTATGAAAAAAAGCGGTGCTAGTTAAAAGGCACACCAAGTAGCGGTGCGGTTGCGATCCTTTAATGAGCAAGCCGACTTGGGCACCCCAGTGCCACCCTCTGCAATTCTCGTTCTCCCCAGATGCAAAATCACCATTCGCGTTTCCACCCCCCTCCCCCTGCCTCTGTGGCCTGGTCACTCCCTCCTTTAGATGAGGAGATAATTCGCCTATAAATAAGCCCCGCAAAGAAGGAGAGAAGATTAGAATTCGATACGCCAGAAGGAGGATCAGTTCGTGAAGATCGATCCTTCAGCCCGACACGAAGAGTAAAAGTCGATACGAAAGTAGAAGGATTAGTTCGTGAAGATTGATCCTTCAGACAGACAAGAAGTTTAGAATTCGATAAGAGAGAAGAAGGTTCAGTTCGTGAAGATCGATCCTTCAGCCATACAAGACTATTTCCGTGAGAAACGAAAGGATCAGATTAAGAAAATCAATCCCCCTCCTTTCCAGGCCGTATTAACATAAATATTCGAGCTTTACATCAGTGCCATACCGAAGAACCCTTTACAGACTGTGAAGAAGTCTGACGAAAGAAAAGTAAACCAGCTCACACTCGAGTGACTCTCACATCTCAAGCTCCGTAAGAGTGAGAGTAGAAGAACCCCAGCCCCAACGAGCTCCCGTTCTTTAATTACGTTGAAGAATAAGCCCCCCACAGGCGTCAAGCCATCCCTCCTCGACGAAATTCAACCATCGGCCACAACACTCCAAAGCGAGAGATAAGTCCTCCAGCGACATCCGGCAATCCCTAATACCTCCTGTCATTTAAGTTAGAAAAAACATTTATATTCATATTGCGATAGTAGAAGTTTTGTACGTCGCATGTTTTAAGGGGAGTAGAAACCATTGCTCGTGAACCTAGGTCATATTTGCTTGTAGACGAGAGTACGTTAATTTAATGTTTAACGCTAATCAAATAGAGTCGCGATAAAAATACTAATCGGCAATTGGTATGTTTACGGGTAGCCTATTTGTTTATTTTTGTCATCGTATCCGTGCGATAGGACTAGATGCCAATATGACCACATAGAAATGTGTTAACTGTTTGTTTGTCATAGTTAAGTGTTTCATTTAAAATATATGTTTATTTTGGTATAAATCTGGTGTTTCCTCTTATCCTTATGTCTTTAAATAGCTCTTTTTTAAGAACAAAACTCCCGAATTAGCAGTCTTAGAACAAAGCCTACTTCATTAAAGAAGTAACTCACGCACTACAAAGCATACCACTACAAAAAGGGTGTCATAGAGTATAGTGATCAAAAAAGGGACATTTTACGACACATTATAAAAGTGGTGTCAGGTCTGTAGGTTTTATATTAGAAAGAACCCAGCAGTGTCTATTTAAGGAAGAGCTAACACGTAAAAGGAACACCAGGAATAATAGAATATTTGACGAGTGAGAAATTGGTAAAGTTAGAGGTGGATACCATCTAAAGGAAATTGTTAGGCCAAGTGGTAAGTTTCGGTTGTGGAATAGGTCAGGCTTGATTAAATACAAGGTAGATGACTGACATAGGCACGATGGCATTGTTTGACCTTTATCGGAAGCAAGGTCGAGGCCTCGGACTGAAAGGAACCGAGCTGAACTCGTTTATTCAGGAGAGAGAGAGGTACGAAAGAGACGAAAGAAGAGAGGAGCATAAAATGAAAATGGAAGCTGATGAAAGAGAGAAGATTAGGCCCCACGAAAGAGCTCTTAGCAAATACCAGTTAGAGGTGCAGTCAGTGTCATCCAAAACAGGAGTGTCACCAGCGGCCAGCATGAAACTCCCGGAATACAGGGACGAAGAATATTTATGCTCATATCTCTACCATTTTGAGAAAATATTCGAAGTCAATAATGGGGACCTAGAAGAAGATGGGGTCGCCAGACTGTTACCGCTACTCAATCTTAGGATGAGAGAGATATTCGTATCTTTGCCCTCAAAAGCGACGGTGGACTATTCCACTCTCAAAGCCGAACTTCTCTCAGCAACAAAGCTTAACCCGGAGGAATATAGGATGAATTTAAGGCATGCTCGTATAAGACCTGGACAGACATACAAACATTTTGGCTTTGAGCTTCGTCGAAGCCTACAGTTTTGGATAGAGTCAGAAGGGGTAGAGAACGAAGTTGCTTCGGTCTTCGACTTCATGCTTAGAGATCAGTTGCTAAGCACACTACCCCAGGAAATCCGTGCATTCGTTAAGGACCGAAAAGCTTCTACCTTCAACGAGTGTCTGGACGAGGCTGACCTCTACGCGGTAAATCATCGGTTATATCCGAGGGAGTACAAGAAAAAGAAGGCTCCCTGCCCTAAGAAAAATGGGCCACCACCAAGGCATTTGCAGAAGAAGCCCTTTAAGTTCTCAGCAGCAAAAGGAGCTTATAAGCCAAATTTTGGAGGTGAAAAAATCAAAAAGAAGTTAGGATTCCACAAGGATCATACCCTAATACCGGCACATATTCCAGGAAGCCCGTCACTTGTTATACCTGCGGGTTATAGGTCACCTGAGTTTCCAGTGCCTACAGAACTCCCGACTGAGGGAGACCTCGAGACAACAGGTGCAAAACCTGACTGCCACGATCCCAGCTGGACAAGCTATTGCGTCCTCCGCCCGCACGCCAACATCGGAAGGGCACCAGCAACAGGTAAACTTTCTATTTTAACAAAAGTTCGCCAGGTGGCCTACAATTTGAAGAGGGCACTGTTAATGGGTGCTGAGTATCCACTTTAGTCAGAGACACCGGATGTACGTGCATAGTGGTATCCGACAAGTTGCTGCCCTCAGTAAACCCTAACCATAAGAAATTCGCAATCGTCCACGACTTTTTAGGACGCGACAATCGTTTCCCCGTCGTGAGATGTCATATACAATCTAGATATTTCACCGGTTGGACGGACGAGGTGGTAGCCCCGATTAAGTTCTGCGCAGTACTAAACGGACAAAACCCCCTAATTCCCCAGCAAGAAGTGGCCCAACAAGTAGTCACCAGGGCACAAGAAGCCCAGAGGAAAGATCAACCTGCTAAGTTGACCCCGAAGATTACCCTCGAAGACAATGGGTTAAAATTGACTTCTCTCGCCATCGCTCAGAAGGAATGCCCCACTCTTAAACCTCTATGGGAGATTGCTATTAAAGGTGAAACTCTCCAAGTGAAAAGAAAGAAGCCTATCCAATATATCGTAGAGGACTCACTTCTCTACCGTACTATCAGCGAGGAGGATAAGCAGAGCAACAAAGCACTTTGTGTTCCTCAAGAATACACGCAAAGAATTTTGAATACCGCGCATGATGGAATTTTAGCCGGACACCTTGGGCACAACAAAACGGCGCTGCGGATATTCCGACACTTTTATTGGCCCGAGGCTGCCAGGGAAATTGTGGCCTATTGCCGATCATGCGACGTGTGTCAGAAGGATCCAACCAGAGGACAGGTACCTCCCGCGCCCTTACAAAAAGTGCCCGTTATAACCGAACCATTCTTTCGAGTGGCTATTGATTTGGTGCGACCAATTCACCCCCCTTCAAGTGGAGGACACTCCTACATCCTTACCCTAGTGGATTGTGCCATCCGGTTCCCAGATGTCGTGGCACTACCAAAGATTGACACTATTTCCTGCGTGGCAGCATTAATTTCAATATTTGCACGAGTAGGCCTGCCTAAAGACATTCTATCGGATAGAGGGCGCCAATTCACCTCACAATTGATGTAGTATTTTAATAAACTACTGCTAGTAAAGCCAATTTTTACGAGTCCATTTCATCCATCTACTAACGGAATATGTGAGAAATTAAACGGGACCATCAAAAATATATTAAAAAAGTTGCGCCAAAACAACCCTACACAGTGGCACAGATACCTGCCTGCAGCCCTTTTTGCCTGCCAAGAAATACCTCATCGGACGTTAGGATTCTCGCCTTTTGAGCTATTATACGGGAGAAATGTGCGAGGTCCTATGAGTATTCTTAAGGAATTATTTTCTAACGCGAATCTCGACCAAGAAATCAAATCGTCTTACGCCTACCTGATGGATATGCGCGAGCGCCTAGAATACTGCTCTGGCTTAGCTCGAGAGAACGCCGAGAAAAATTTAGCCAAATACCGGGACTACTTCGATATGAAAGCAAAGGAGCGAAAATTACAGGCAGGAGATGAAGTTTTATTATTACTCCCGACCGAAAATAATAAGTTATGGGCTGAGTGAAAGGGACCGTTTAAAGTATCGAGGCACGGAGTCCAGTCGATTACTTGATAGATACCCCAACAGGGCAAAGAACCTATTAAATAAACATGCTAAAAAAATATCACCGCCGCGGGTGCATAAAGAATATTACCCTTCTAGACGAAGAAGAACTGATGGATGCCGTTTACCTGGGTACACCCCTGGAGGCATACACACCGTGTGTGTGGAACAAGACGAGGAATACGAACTTCCATCACTCTCACTTACCCCGAAAGACCCTTGGGTGGATTTAAAGATAAATACCCACTTAGAGATTCAACAGAAAGCGGAAATGTTTAACTTGCTCATGGAATTCCCAGAAGTCATTCCTGAAACCCCCAGATGTGCCAAGGATTTCATCCATGAAATAAAACTAAAAACTAATTCAGTGGTGCGAAGCAAACCATATCCTTTACTGATTTACCTAGGAGAAGCCTTCAATAAGGAAGTCCGGAATTTATTGAAATTTGGAATTTTAGAGCCATCGGAGTACGATTATTGCTACCCCATAGTAATGGTTAAGAAACCTGATCAATCATTTTGGATGTGCGTGTACTTACAAAAATTGAATTCAGTGACCGTTTTCGACGCCGAGCCCATCCCGCTAATAGATCAAAATCTCCATTTATTTGAAGACGCTAAATTCATCACCGAATTGGATTTGTGTAAAGCAAACTATCAAATACCTCTCGCTAAGGAGTCCAAAAAACTGACGGCTCTTGCGACTGAGAGAGTTCTGTTACAGTTTACCAGGCTACTCTTCGGACTACTTACAGCCGGTAGAAATTACAATAGAATGATAAGGCGAATTATCGCTGGCCTAAGTGACGTGTCGTTTTACTTCGACAACGTGTACGTAGCTACCCGTAAATGGGAGTCACACTTACACGCCTTACGCTCATTGCTGGAGAAATTGAAGGAGCAAGGTCTAACCGCTGGGCCTACCAAGTGTTATTTTGTCTACGAATCCATTGACTACCTGGGATTCAAAATAGAACAAAAACACTTGACTACCTAGCAAGAAAAAGTGGACGCCATAGTCAAGATGCCGATCTTTCATGGAAGCCGCCTCGTTTTACAAGCATTTTGTGCCACACTTTGCTTCCAGTGCGGCCCCACTGAATGATTTGTTAAAAAAGACAGCGTCAGACCCTGTCCGTGGAACCCCTATGCAATAACTCAGTTAAAGGTTCTAAAAGGAAAACTCGTAACTGCGCCCATTCTTCGCTCACCAAATCCCAAGAAGGTCATCGGCATTCACACGGACGCTAGTCAAAATGGGTAAGGCGGAGTATTGCTTCAATACGAAGATGACGAAACAGCCCATACCATAGCTTATGTCAGTAGGAAACTTTTGAGTAGAGGAAAAGCCTACGCTACAATCGAAATCGAAGCTTTGGCCATAATATAGTCCATAGGTAAATTCAAATATTATCTAATAGGGCGCGAGTTTAAGGTGGAATGCGACCATAAACAGTTGTCATACTTAAGTAAAAATAAGAGTAAGAATGGAAGGCTCCTAAGATGGAGTTTACTCTTGATGGAGTACCAGTACTCCATTCACTATATAAAAGGGTCCAACAATTGTTTCGCCGACTCGTTAAGTCGGAATCCTGTTGACGATTAAGGAGCAGCCTAACTATTGTATTATAGCAAAGTTAAGTGTAAATAAGTAGAATTTTAATTAAGTAGGGGCGAGTAACCCCCGAAGTAGTAGGTAAGAAGATCCTAAGTTGGCACAGTAATATAGGAATTAATGTAAGGTCAGGTGAAATGTTATCGAGGCATTCCCGAGTGAACTAGAAATCATTGTATAATATAATGTTCAGTAAGTTACCTATGTATATTATTGTAAGCGTCGGATTGGAATCCCCCCCCCCCGCGTTAGCTATTTAGGAGGGAGGTAAATGTAGAGAAATGGCTACATTGAGCATCCTGGAGGAGTGTAGGTACATAAAAGCTTCCCCCCACCCCCCCTCCCATGAGGAGAAGCGTGGGAACGATAGCCAGCGAATAACCATAACTGCTTACCCTGTTTGATCTCCCCGCCGCTTTTGGCAGTTGGAGCTAACATCTGTTTTAAGGCGACCATATAAGGCCCTTAAACGACGCTCTAACGATCCAATTACCTACGAGACCCATAAACCCGTGGTTATGAAAAAAAGCGGTGCTAGTCAAAAGGCACGCCAAGTAGTGGTGCGGTTGCAAGCCTCTAATGAGCGAGCCGACTTGGGCACCCCAGTGCCACCCTCTAAAATTCTCACTCTCCCCAGATGCGAACTCACCATTTGCGTTCCCTCCTCCCCCCCTGCCTCTTTGGCCTTGTAACTTCTCCCTTTAGATGGGGTGGTAATCCGCCTATAAATAAACCCCGCAAAGAAAGAGAGAAGATTAGAAGTCGATACGCCAGAAGGAGGATCAGTTCGTGAAGATCAATCCTTTAGCCCGACACGAAAAGTTGAATTCGATACGAAAGTAGAAGGATTAGTTCGTAAAGATCAATCCTTCAGACAGACAAAAAGATTAGAATTCGATAAGAGAGAACAACGTTTAGTTCGTAAAGATCGATCCTCCAGCCATACAAGACTATTTTCGTGAGAAATGATAGGATCAGATTGAGAAAATCAATCCCCCCTTTTCGGGCAGTATTAACATAAATATTCGAGCTTTATATCGGTGCCATACCGAAGAATCCTTTACAGACTGTAAAGAAGTCTGACTGCAGAAAAGTAAACCTGCTCACACTCGGGTGACTCTCACATCTCAAGCTCCCTAAGAGTGAGAGTAGAAGAACCCCAGCCCCAACGAGCTGCCGTTCTTTAATAACGCTGAAGAATCAGCCCCCCCCCACAGGCGTCAAGCCATCCCTCCTCGACGAAATTCAACCATCGGCCATAACACTCCAAAGCGAGAGATAAGTCCTCCAGCGACATCCGGCAATCCCTAATACCTCCTGTCATGTAAGTTAGAAAGAACATTTATATTCATATTGCGATAGTAGAAGTTTTGTACGTCTCACGTTTTAAGGTGAGTAGAAACCATTGTTCGTGAACCTGGGTCATATTTGATTGTAGACGAGAGTACGTTAATTTAATGTTTAACGCTAATCAAATAGAGTCGCGATAAAAATACTAATCGGCAATTGGTATGTTTACGGGTAGCCAATTTGTTTATTTTTGTCATCATATCCGTGCGAGAGGACACGATGCCAATATGACCACATAGAAATGTGTTAACTGTTTGTTTGTCATAGTTAAGTGTTTCATTTAAGATATATGTTTATTTTGGTATAAATCTGGTGTTTTTTCTTATCCTTATGTGTTTAAATAGATCTTCCTTAAGAACAAAACTACTGAATAAGCACTCTTAGAACAAAGCCTACTTCATCAAAGAAGTAACTCACGAACCACAAAGCATACCGCTACAAAAAGGGTGTCAAAGAGTATAGTGATCAAAAAAGGGCCATTTTACGACAGCAGTTTTAATTTATAGTTTATGATAGTTCATGATTATTTTCTAAATCACGTTGGTATGTTTTGATGGGGACGAAGGAAGTTCACTAATTTTCGTATCATTTTGTAGAACAAGGCAACATTGGGAACTTTTTAAAATAATATTCTTAAGTGAAATCTTTCGCGCATTTAACCACCATTTACCACACGACCAAAGCGGAATATTTGACGAATCGTGAGAGTTAAATGAAAAATAATTAACATTCAATTAGCAGCCGTCTTCAATAAAATATGTTATGAAGACAATCAACTACCCAACTTTATATATATGTATGTATATATATATATATATATATATATATATATATATATATATAGTCAGCTATTGGTGATCTTGTTTGTTCAAATTCACTCACTCAAAAAGTGACAAAAGTCGACTATTTTTGGCTTACTTGCAATGCAAAATTTGAAGTTTTAGAGATAAAAAAAGCAGGTGCCAAAATATGTTTTAGTACATTAACACAATATAAAATATAGTATTTAGTTGAGAACCCTTTGGTCTTAATTTCTACTGAAAGACTCACTGATAATAATAAGATCTTGCTGCATGCCGGAGAAATGAAATTTTATTTTCTTACCATTTATTTCAAAATGGACTTTTCTTTCTGAGTTTCAACAGAATGAATATTTAATTAAAAAAAATAACCAGGCATTCGTTTCATCAGTCAAACTTTTCGAGTGTTACAGCCGAAATTTTGGGTCAACTTCCTTCACTTGTCAATGATTTCCATTATTCGATTTAAATGGACTGAAGCTGATGCCCTTTTAAAATTTATACTCTATATTTCATTTAGAGTTATCCCACAATAGTTAGTTCTATTTTTGTTTCATTAGGCCATAAAATGTTTGCATCCATTTATAGAAGGGTATCAATCAGTTGCTGGTCGAATTTATTAGATTGAAGGATATTATATCTTGCCGAACAAGTTACTCATTTATAAGATGTTTGTCAATTGTATTACTTGCCAGTCACGTATGATTTAAGAGACTATTAATGATTATAATCATTGCGTTAGTAGTGATTTGACTCATGATTCTGCCAGATCACAGTTATGAAGTGTAACCTCATTATAAACATACAAGAAGTCCTCATTATCTTTGTTGATCTACAATAAGTTTTCCCATCATAAATACCTAGCACTTTTAAAATGATAAATTATTCTTCTTTAAATTGTGTATAATTGCAAAATTTATAGTCAACTTATCTGGCTGCACCCATAATTATGTCCTACTGAGAATGAGCTTTACTTTAATGATTTATTTCATTTTCGCAAGACAGTTAACACATTGAAATTTCTTTCTTATAAACAAACTTCTTGACTTAGCAACTGAGAAACTGCGACAGAATTCCCGATGATAAATTTGTCCTCTGATAAATGAGAGCGCCGTAACTCTGTGTATGAGACATCCGGGACAAAATAGGAGAATTGAGACAAATATCTTTCAAGCAAAATTATTCATTGACTGTTCATATTTTACTTGCATAACATGAAAGAGAAGGAGGTGTTGACATCATATTTGCAGTACATCTTTGACCAAAATCTCAATATTCCTCTAATATAGGAGTCTTTCATGTCGATTGACAGTACGAACATATGTCGCCTTAATAATCCTTACACTAAACTTTCAAAATTATTGCGATAATTCGAACTATAAACAAGGCCAAATATTAATATGAAAACCAATTAAAAAGTTAGTTGGAGAACTTAACTTTATTGGCGCATTATCTTTTCCCTGCAATTCAAATTTATGTATTTTATCAATAAAAGTTAAAACTCCTAACTTATTTTCATCTCAAGAATGATTTTTAAGATGCATATGCTTTATCTCGTGGATATGAATGTAATAATGAAAATATCTATACATGTGTAATATATTTAACATAAATATATGTTAGTCATATACAAAGTTCAAAAGAATTTAGTTATACATGAATGGTGTACATATATGGCCACGCATACACCTGTGCCAATTAGAGACTAAATCGAATTTTTGTATATTTTAAAGCGGTCTGCCTTGTTGGTTGATTCGTACGAACTCAATATAATTAAATCAAGGATTTTTAAATATTAGTCCATAAATTTTAAAATATTAATATCAACATCTCTAAGCAAATTTTCTATATTTTATTATCTCTTTATCACTGAAATGATATATTTACCTAAAATCCTATATAAATCAAATTTAAAGACATATTGTAACGAGTTAATAAATGTGGAATTATGAATAGGTTTAATTCCTCAAGTACTTAAATATTAGCGAAAGAGCGAAGAAGCCGATGGAAATAAAGACAAAAATATGTCATCTGGAACCCAACTCAGCTAAGATTTTCTCATCTCAGCAAGGAACGTCAGCGAAAGTATATTTTGCCAGGAAATGGACCCAATTAATAACTCGTCCATTTTATTTTGTTATTTGTTTGCTATAAGCTCTCATAAATGAAGCTAAATACCGATTTCTGTCGTTAGTTGGCGTCTCAGGTCACTAGAAAAGAACGAGCAAAATAATTGCACCGTTCTCATCCCTCCTTTTCATGTTCCAAAAACTCCTCTTTGCAAAGACTGGCAACGCTTTGATGGTAAATCACTTTACAAATATTTTCTTTTTAAAATATATAGTTTTTATAATGATCTAGGTTGTTGTAGTAATTTAAAAGTGATGTTTATCGAAATGCTGTAAGTGGTAAACAATCGGAGATTACACATTTAATTGGTTAAGTTTGGCGTCATTAAGATTTTGAGTTTCATAAAAAAATTACTTTAAGATTTTTCCAAGACAGATGAAAATAGAGAGAGAAATAATACAGACAATTAGTTTAAACCAAATTCCATTACAGAAAAATCATCCTTCTGTGTCCTTTATGGGTATTTTTTCCAAACGAACTGGTGTTATGTCAACATTTTTTTTAATGACACTAACCCCAAAATCAAAAAGAATGTTTGGGTTGAAATATTCTGAGTCTTCTTTTGTGTCAAAAATGCCCCCATTTTCTGTTATATATTTGACAAAGAGATTTTCACGTCGGAGAACGAAGAAGAAAGAAGAATCGAAAAAGGTTTATTGCTATTATTATAAACAGACATCAAAAGAGAGCATTTCAAACTTCGACCAACCACCATGAACATAATAGCAGAGGAGCAACCAAAACAAACACAGAGAACCCTGTTATTTTGTCTTATAAAAGAATGGTGGCGCTGTTTGTGGCTTCGTAGATCAAAGGATTCTACTTTGAGCATAAGAGAACGAGATCTGATGCATGAGGTCAGTAAGGAATTAAAAGTTAGATAGACACACCTTCAATTTTTTCCCAATGGTCCTGAACCTCGTATAATATATTTTTATTATCGTACTTAATGTATCATAATTTCATGTTAGATACAATGTAATGGGTGTAATATAAATCTTGATTCTTACAGTTATTGAATAAATGAACAAAAGACCATTCCAATATTATTGTAATATAAGGAAGCTAAAGTATCATATTTAGAAAATCACGATTAAAATAACTGATAAAAGAATTACCTACAAAAAGTTATAATACTATTAAATCAATACAATATTAAAGTGGTAACTTTTATTTTAACATATTATTTATTAAGTGCAAATCGTCAGCCTACATATTGTTTGTTAGCTTATCCAGCCCTGGTTTAATTGTGGACCTTGTTAACAGCAATGGAGAATGAATATCTACGCTACTCTTCAAATTTGTCCTCCTTTGACTCATGGATAAGACTATTTTTTCCTCACAGGAATCTCGGTTACGTCAAGATGATCTGCCATCAATTTTATCACAAATGAAACAAGGGGTCAATTCTTTTGGGTTTAGGTTTTAAATAGTTGTAACCTAAATTTCCTTATTTTAATAGGTCAAAACTTTTGTTAACCTACGAAACATTGCACTTACTTTTAGCTTCATTTCTTCTAGAATTTCTTCATCCGTTAAAAAGCATCAAGCTATCTTTCCATGCAGAGCTGTTGAGATTATTATGAATATCAAATGTACTGTATATAAGGGATAAGCCAGTTATGCAATCCTGGTTATATTCTGGTACAATTTGTCCCTAGTCTAGTCATTTTTCTTTCTGAATCTCAACATGCCTGAATTGAGCGTCAACGTACCTCGGAACCCAATAACAATTGTTTATGATACTTTCTTTATACAATGCTGCAAATACAATTAAATTTAAAACATTCAACTTCACGTGGTTCATTTTTTCGAGGATTTTCCTCGATAAAGGAACCAGTACGTTGATTTGAATTCTGAGGCAAGTGTTTTTATTTGGGTAGACCCTTTAGAATGTCACCTTTCCTAGTAGTTTCACAATCAAAACAAACGCCTATAAAGAAACTTGAAATCCAGCCAACATCATTTTATAATGCAGCTACTAGGTCTTAAACATGTCCGAACTATTTGGCTTCGCTGATAGGTAAGCCCCCCAATTTTATTTCCTTGAAGTAAGATTCATAAATGAACGTACACTATCATAATTTCAAGATTAGCAATATCTCTGAATTGATTATGATGCTTAAAAAAATAATTTGCTAATTTAATCTGCTAACTAATCTGATCTTCTATAGCATGCGTCAGAACATAATATGATTAGAACATAGCACCTTATCCAACCTTTCTTCCGGGAGATTACCCAAAGTTTCAGAGTAAACATTATAAATGCCGTATTTGATCAGCGTTTCCCCCATTTTCTATGGCTTTGGGGTCTTAGTAACTCGAAAGGCCACCTTCGAGTAGTTATCATCTGTCTTGTTATGGGTTTAACGTTTTTGTCTTGAAGAGTTTATTTCCTACTGTTTTCTACTCAAATATTTATTGAACTTTAAGAGTTTTCGCTAATCGTAAGCTAACACATATCCAAATTTACATTGTGTTCCTGGCAATTCTTTATTTCTACCTGTAAAACCTAGTAAAAGGTATGATTAAATAATAATAAACATATTTGAACATCTTTATATCGCATTGTAACCTCTATTTTGATTTTCTGCAGTTTTGAATCTTATTTGATCTGAAATTGGCTGTTTCTAATATTGAACTTGGAATAAAATAAATTGTGCAAAGTTTTATAAGAAAATCAAGCTGTGTTTGACATTCTTTATACCCGGATGGATTATCATGAAGGGGGAAGTTTGTACTGTTTCCATTAACCATTATAAATATGTCAGTTTTGTTTAAGAGCTTTATTTATATTTTTTAATTGTTGAACAACTAGATCTGAAATAACTACCTATAATTAAAGAGCTAATTATCAACATCTTTAACACCATAATAAATGCAAAATTTGCCTTTTGCTATTATAAAATTAATCAAGTTTATAGGTAGAAATGAGTATTTGTTTGTGCACAAGCTGCTATTTTTAGTAATAATTTTAACTAAAAAAATGCTATTTTTTGTGCTTATTATTCGAGTAAATAACTCACTTCTCATTATCTGTAAAAAATCTGTAAACATTGTCCTTTAGAAAATTCATGCGGTATCCAACATCACTATCATGAACGTTTTTAAGGCATTATTTGCTTGAAAAAGCACAAGGCATTTCTACATTTATCTATAAACAGTGGCAGAAAATTTCGCTCAATTTAAACAATTGTAAGAAGCATTTGTTATAATTCTTCATAATAGAACTTTAAGGTCTTATGGTAATATACATACGAGGGGCGGTGAATAAGTTTTGCAATTCGGATATAAGGAAACGAGATATGAGGAAAAGTGTTTGATTATTTTTCAATATAACTACCCTCGACTTCAATGCACTTGCGCCACTTGTCCTTGAGGCTTCAAATTCTCGACAACCAGAAATCTCCCGACTGCTGTTCAATCCCCTCCTGGATGGCGAGCTGGACATCTTCATCGTCCCCAAACCGGCGTCCACGCAGTGCAGCCTTGAGCTGGCGGAATAAAAAGTAGTCGCTAGGGGCCAGATCTGGACTATAGGAGGGGACAATGATAGAGCTCCTCGAATCCGCACTCGCGCAGGGCAGCTTGTGCAACTCTGGCCTTGTGGACTTTGAAGAAGTTAAAGTCAATCATGGGGCGTGAAGTTTCTAGGGCCCCATCGGGCAGAGACCTTAGTCATGGCCAAATTGTCGTGGATGATGTTGATAACACTTCCATGTGATATTCCAAGTTCTCGCTCGATTTATTCGACCTTCAACCGTCGATTTTCGAGGATCATCCTCCCTACACGGGCCACATTGTCCTCGTTGGTCACGTCTGACGGGCGTGCTGGACGGGAATCATCTTTAAAAGACTCACGACCATGGCGGAACTCCCTATTCCAGTGAGCAATGGTTGCGTAGGAAAAGGCGGTGTCGGTGTACACTGCAACCATGCGTTCATGGATCTCTTTTGCATTCTTGCCTTCCTTGGTCAAAGATTTGATCACTGCGCGGTGCTCAACCGTCTCCATTGTTCAAAAATTTGTGACTGGCAGGAGCATGCGGCTGCAGGTCCTGACTTGTCATAACTTGTCCTAACACCCCCCATCCCTCTTCTTCTGTTTTGCCCTACAGATTCGCAAAACTTATTGACCGCCCCTCGTATATAAGTACTTCAATAGGATGGAATTATAGCTTCTGTATAATAAGTTATAGCAATACAAGTTTCTGATATCGACCGAAGAATGCATAATCAAACAAATTCATAAATACTCATAGATTTCCTTCATATGGTTAGTAATCGAAAAGCTATCATAACTTAAGTGATCTCTTTTATATTTATGAATATTAGAGTGATAAACAACCTGGAAGTTTCCGTCTAAAAGTTTCATAAAAAGGTTGATTAACAAATCTGTTAATTTATGAAAAGTAAAAATGAAATTTACATAAACCTAATAAATAAAATTGGGAGTTGCTTAGGGTCATCGTACTGTGCAAGTTTCTAAAACGTCTTAACCTGCTCTTGTTTATCAACGGATGCTAGTGTCTTTGTAAGATTATGGGTGATTCTGATTATCTAACACATTACTTAACCCATAAGCTGCTCATATTACGTTTCTTTTGATCATTGCAATTAATTATGTTTTATCTAAAAGGCTCTTTACTATATAAGGATATCTGCCTTCTTATTCATCTGTGGATAATTTCAAGGTTTTCTCTTTTAAGTTATGTAAATATACTCAAGAATCAATAAATTATAAAGTAATCAATTCCAAAGTATCATGGATGCAATAAGGAATCTTTATCACGGGAATGTTATAAATTTGACAAGGTAAAAGTTTGTTTGCAACTTAATCAGCTTGATTAGAAAATAATGATTATAGCCTAAAATCCCCCAAGTATACTGAGAATTTACATAAAGTGTAACTGGAAATTCAAGAAAATAAGAGACAAAGAATTTATGCCTTTTCAAATACATATATGATAGATGCTCGCTGTTATAAAAGAATTAACTATAAAAAGCTTTTAGAAATTCAGTAATCTACTCACTAACTATATTTTTTCTACTCTCTTAATTTTAGATGCGATATCTAAAAAATACCAAACAGAAGGATGTTAATTAAGAGGATTCCAATCAAATAGAAATCTAAAGGTTTAAAGACAAACGATTAATCTTACATGTTTGAAAATGCCTCGGTAGGGCTGTTTTCTGATCTTGGCAGGAGAGCCAGTTATTGAAAGAACGTGATCGGGAGGATCTTGGGAGGATTTCCACTGTTCGAAGAGCGCTCAGGGGCGTTAAATCTGGCCAAAGCGGTTCAAGGACTTGACCTGAATTTGATTTTCTTCTAAAGGAAAAGGGTGGTGCGTTAAAGAGCGGGGTCTCGCCGCGAAATCAGACTTGGTCTAAACAAAGAAAATGGTTTATAATTTATTCTCTCACTTTCCTCCTCCTTTTTTTCCTTATATTCACGTCTTATTCATCTAATTATATATTTACATGAGGTGTTTAAAGTTTTGTGGACGCCGCTTAGAGGAATATTATAATTTACCAATTATACAAATTTATTCATTTTATTGGCCATTTGCCATTAACTTAAGAAAATGATTAATTTTACATTTTCTTTTATTTGTGTGAAATAATCTAGTGGATACAAATTATTGGACAAATTTAAAAAATGACACGTAGTCCTTGGCCTTAGCTATTTTTTAAGAACAATTCCGGGGAATTCTATTTAATAATATATATAGATATATATATAGTAGATTTAGTGTAATTTTATCTCTAACAGAAACCGAAGTGAGATGCTAGTAGCCCTTAGCTTGATGTTTTTAATGTAGGATACCTCTGATATAAGAAAATTTGCCAAATTTTAGTCAAAAAGTGAAAAAAGTCGACAATATTTGGCTTAGTTGCAATGCAAAATCGCGAGTTTTAGAAATAAACAAAGCAGAAGCCAAAATGTGTTTTAGTACATTAACACAATATAAAATATAGTATTTAGTTGAGAACCCTTTGGTCTTAATTTCTACTGAAAGACTCACTGATAATAATAAGATCTTGCTGCATACAGGAGAAAGGAAATTTTATTTTCTTACCATTTATGTCAAAATGGACTTTTCTTTTTGAGTTTTAACAGAATGAATATTTAATTAAAAAAAATAACCAGGCATTTGTTTCATCAGTCAAACTTTTCGAGTGTTACAGCCAAAATTTTGGGTCAACTTCCTTCACTTGTCAATGATTTCCATTATTCGATTTAAATGGACTGAAGCTGATGTCCTTTTAAAATTTATACTCTATATTTCATTTAGAGTTATCCTACAATAGTTAGTTCTATTTTTAATTTATTAGGCTATAAAATGTTTGTATTCATTTATAGAAGAGTATCAATCAGTTGCTGGTCAAAATTTATTAGATTGAAGGATATTAGATCTTGCCGAACAAGTTACTCATTTATAAGATGTTTGTCAATTGTATTACGTGCCAGTCATGTATGATTTAAAAGACTATTAATGATTATAATCATTGCCTTAGTAGTTATTTGACTCATGATTGTGCCAGATCACATTTGTTAAGCTTACAATGATTGCCTGACGAACGTTTTCTCACTTACATTGCTTAAATATTCAGTAAAAACCAATGTAGATGATACATTTAGTTATTCTAACCAGATTGTGGAAAACTAATCTCTATGGAGTCTGTTTTAGAATTCATTATTTTGAGCGATGGCAATTCTAGCTTCAATGGAATCCAACAACAGATTAGCACACATTCCTGATTTCAGAAGGTAACCTTCAACTCCGTAATGTCTTATTAACGTATGTTTGCATCCCACCTATATATATTGAACTAATACATAAATAGTTCAACTATACAATACCTACATCACTCTATCGGTTTATCTTTAACCTCATAGATCTATGGAAGCAGTACCCTGAACATTTTACCAGAAAAATCGATTAAAGAAATCCATTGAGAACCCCAAAAGTTTAAGAAATATTAACACTCTTCAAGGTGTCGCCAAGTCTGTACACATAAGAAAAGTCACAATGGTCTCATAGCTCACGAGCCCTTACCACCACTTTACCTAATTTTCTGTGGTATGCTTAAGGAAACGGTGCTCTCAATAAAAATTAAATATACGAGACACATAAGTAAACGCATCATAAATGAATGTCCTCAAATTCATGCAAATTTGGAGCTAATATATCGGGTTTATGTAGTGAATCTCGCAAAGCGCATCGATATTTGCATAAAAAATGGCGGAATTTACATTTAAGATGTTATTTATTAATATTTAAATCAAATATAATTTAGTTCAAATTTTCTATTAAAAATATGCATTTTGCCTCTGTCCTAAATTTAAGGACACTCTGTCTAATGAAGAAAATTAACTAATATATCCAAAGCTATAGCATCAAATGAAATGAAGTATTGAAAAATGTAGAAAAGATCGCGAAATAAATAAAGTAGCTAGAGACAGTAACCAGTTTCTTACAACTGAAGATCTTAGTAGAAAAAAATCAAGAAAATATTTAGACCTCTACGAAATATAAATGGGGAAACTGCCGCGAATTCTTCTATATCAGTTATTCCCATTCGAAACAATTGGTGAGATGCATAAGTTTGTATCTAATACTATCTCACCTTTTGCTCAAGAACTACTAATTCTTTTGCTAAAAAATATAATCATTACAAATAACAGCTTTAATGAAGAAGATATTTCTTGTTACATTACTAATTCTACCTGACGAGATCAAATTTACCCTCTAATCTCAGGATTTGGAAATTCGCTGAAAAAATGGTCGAATTATTTTTATGATTAAAAGAGCGCTTTTAAACATCAAATAAGAGACCGATAATTTAGACACAATCGAATGTAAATATCAGAATCAGTAATTCAAAACGAGTACGTGAAACACATGAAAAGATGTAATTTAATGAAAGATGATCATCATTGTAATTTTTAATAAGAACGCCCTAGTTTAACAAACTTACTTTAGTTCAATGGTGAAACTACAAGTGTTCCAATGATTAGTACATCGAAATGTGACTGCAAATTCATGAGTAGGTTGTAATCTGGTAGAGCAAATTCTGCAGAATAACACCTGCGTAATATTTTCCCAGGTAAGATGTTTAATTCTTTTGGGCAATATTTCACGTATTAGTATAAAAAATAAATAAAATACGAGCTGAAAAGCGCAAATCCTATAACCATAACCATAAAAATATCTAGCCAAAAGCATTACATAGGAAATTTAAGGAATAGCGAAAAGAAAAGTTAGTAATGGAAAAAGAAAGATTAAGGACAGAGAACTCTGGATCGCATCAAGCCAGAGAAGTGAGGTAGAATGACTGAACGTCAGATCCGTGACTACTGAAATGCTATAAGACCCAGTCTTAAATGAGCCACTGTTGACTATTGAAGCGGTTTATCCACTGGCTGTGAAGTGATTGGTTGGATGTAAACATGCTATGCATAGATCAAACGATTTGTTCTGTTGGGCTCCCATGAAGAATACTACTAATTATAAAATAACTAGTGAGGTTTAGTTTAGTCGCCGATTACCTGACAATGAAACAAGTACTATTGGAATATATGATATTAGTAACGAGGTAGCATTCCCGAGCTTACTTCAGTATGGAGCTGTGTATTGCTTGGATGTGCCCACATACATTTGCGATTGATCACAGAACGAGTTTCAAAATCAGGTTGATATTAACCTTACTAACTACTGACAAGAGATTTTATCTATAATCTCCCTATTAACTAGTAGCAGCTGAAAATGCTACTAGTTAAGATGACACGGAGGTGTCATCTTGGTTGACTAAGCGCTTGTCTGGATCCTATTGGATTACTGATAACATGTGGATATTTTAGACTAACGAAATATATATCCGCTCTATATTGCACATTTAGATCATTACCTATGGAAGAGCTAATATAATTGAATTGCATATAGAGAAGGTATTTGACTGAGAAACATCACCTTAGTATACGAAATAAGATGGTAATCTTTAGTTTTGGATAGAAGTCTAGCATAAGGAAGATCGGCAACGTGCTATCATAAATGAAATGGTGTCATAATTTATTGATATTACAAGAGGATTGCCTATGGCTAAGTTATTGATGCCTTTAGCATGCATTAGAAAAAAGTTTCTTATATTTTCATTTTGGTTTGAAATTTGAATTCTCGTTTAAGATATATGTGTGGTTGAAAGAGCTAAGCCTCGTAACTTTAAGAAGTACATGACTGAGTAGCAAACTAATAGAGAAATTCAAAATTATAAAATGATTCGGCAATATATTTAGGTCCATAATTGCTCTTTACTTTGGAAGAAGACGGGTTAAGAAGAAACACAATTTTAAAGGGAATTGATTCCACACGTGGGTCGTAAAAAATATTTTAAATATAAGATGGCTCAGGAAATTAATTATAGGATAAATAAAGTAAATAAATTTCGGAAAGAGCTAATAAATCCTTTAAAATTTTACCAGACAACGTACAATCTAAATAATAAACCAAATAGTCAATGTGGTCCATTTTGTATCAGAATTAAATAATCGCATCACGAATTGAACTAAATACGTTGTTAATGAAAGGTATGTACTAAGGTGGATGATGTAAATTTTCCCAAATGAAAATAGCTTAAGTCTTTTATCTTAAAAGAATCTATACCAAAACGAATTGCCTTCAGAAACAGTCACGTTTTCTTTTTAAACTAACAAAAGTATAACGAGTCTATAAAACAAATTTAGTTGAGCTAATAGATGCATTTATTCATGCAATTGTGAGATTTCTATAAATACGGAAATACGGTTAATTTATTTTACGCTATGAGTAAGCATTGCTTATATCCACTTTCAACCACATTTTTCCATTTGGTTCTCCTGACTAAGGAGATGAGACATTTCTTCTACTAATTTAGGGTCACCGAACTGATAGATAAGATTTTGTCTTGCTTAGCAGGTCAATGTCTTTCCTCTTACCTACGCCATTTTGTGATGAGACATCACTAAAATTATAGGGAGTTTCATATTCACTTTAATCATATTATTCAATTTATAATACATTTTACTAATAATTATATATCAAATAAAAACAAAATGACAATTTAGAAAACATGAAAATAACAGTTTGACAGACTTGGGTTTCTTACATTAACTGAAAGCCGATGCTGATGGAAAATGTTTTCACCTATGAGATTTTCGGCTCTACTCTATCTCCAAAGATTATCTTTTAGTAATCCATCAGTTATCGGTCAAGATGGGAGTATCACACTTTTGGGGGGGAATCGCTCCTCCATAGCTTTTATATTTGAGGAGAATCTTTCCCTTTGATCATCGCTTAGTTCACCTGAATTTTCATGAAATTTATCAAATTGACAAGTGATCAAGTGAATCTTAATTCTCGTTCTTCAACCTATTTTATAAAAATGATAGATAATGTTTCAATAAAGTTTTCAAGTTTGTGTCTTTAATGTTTGCTAACAAACTTTTCACAACGGCCATCAAAGAATTCCATGTATTTTTATCCATATTTTACACAAAACTTGTGAAATGTAAATCTCTAATCAGTTTTCTGATTTGTAGCCCTTAGCACGCCAACTAATATTGTGAAAAACTGGGACAGAAAATTTGTGCATATGTACTGAAAACAATCACTTTTTTGTTCTCTCTTTAGCATACCGTTTCTTTAGATCTGGTTGATAAGGAGAGGAGGAAAGATGATTTTATCTCAATCTAATAGTGGTTAGTTTATGATATTCTCCAAATTTGAAAATGTCCTCATCGGCAAATTTTCACGAGTCCAATGTTTGTCCTTAGCTCTACTTTCCCATATGCAGCAAAAACCATTTGTTCTTTGGGGTATCCTCGTTGTTAACCCTGTATAATTAACCATTTTAAGATACACACAGAAGGAAATTCTAATGTGGAGTAAGAAATACTTGATGTTTAAAAGAACACCATTCATATTGGTTGTATAGTATCATATCATTGCTTTTAACAAACCTGTCACATCATGACAAATAAATTAAATTACTGTCAACTGTAAAGTACTGTAAAAATTCTTTTCCACTCTTTTACTACTTTACTACTATCTTGGGGTAAGTTATATTGATTCATTCGCGAAACTAAAATATTATATTCATTAGTGAATCTAGCCATTTTGATGATACAATGGAAATATTTATAACTCACTAAGTCATCCATTTTAAATTGAGTAAAGCATTGCGGCCTTGAGGTTGAATCGAGCTTTTCAAAATATGCATCATACCTTACATTTTACCATTGTTTCCCATATACTAGTGAAGGAATCTCTCCCTAAAACTAGTACAAGTATCATATCTGAATGGGACATCGGGAAAAATACAGAATCCAGTCTTGAGTAGACAGATTTTCTTATTTTTATTGAAACCTGAAATTCTAACCAGCCAAAATAACAGTAAACTACGCAGGTTTTCGTTTCTTTCCGTACCATTGGAATACCATATGTCAGTTTTGCTCTGTTCCCTTAGACAAACTGTCGCAATTTTTTCTACACAAGTGATGAGACATCACTAAAATTATAGGGAGTTTCATATTCACTTTAATCCTATTATTCAATTCATAATACAATTCGACTAATAATTATATATCAAATAAAAACAAAATGAAAATTTAAAAAAAACATGAAAATAACAGTTTTTCACTAATTGTACTCAACGTCACTTTAATTAAAAGTAAACAAAATACACATTCTTAAAATAATCACTTATATTCTTCAAGCGACTGGGCACACTGATACCACCACATAGCAAAATGCATCTAGGTCATTCAAACACTGTCTCTGAGCAGCAATGATGATCTGTTACACGATAAATAAATATATTGTAAACACTTACACACTCACTGACTGGCGGACGTCGTCTACCAACCGCACTGTCATGTGCACAATGCTAAGGGTCGTGCACAACAACCCACCACATGACACAATAGCGTGGGTATGCCGTAGAACAAAAACTGTGCATAAACATATATTAAAGAATGATTTATAGATAAAATAATAGTTTAAGTTGATTACAAAAATACTTTTAATCGAGTGGATATTTGTGGTGACTGATCAAAGATGGGATAGAGTGTAAATAAAACATCGTGATATTTCATTTAAGTGGCTAAAAAATTAATTGGAAACATGGCTCCGAAATAATTCAGAATAATTCTGGTGGCCAATATTATTCTTTGTTTACATAAATTATATTTATTGGACAATACTTTGAAACTATCCTGTATTTGATGTATTTCTCATATATGTAACATGCAGAAAAAGAGCAAAGATTTTTGATGAATATGAATCTCGCTAGGCAACCAGCGTTTGATTTGAAATTAGCGATTGCTTTAGGACAGTGGGGGCAATGCTTGGAGACCATTAATGTATTTTTGCGGATTATCCGTGGTTGTAACTTTGCCTCTGCATTGAGTGCGAAAGTCAACCCCTGTGTGAACGCAATATCAACAGGGTCTTTCTTTCGCTGAGTTTCGTATGACACCCTCAAGTATGTCGGATTCCTTCATGCCGACGCTATATTTAAGCCCCAGCAATACTGTTCAGGTAAGTAGGAGACAGCTGCAGCCTCCATCAAACTATGAAAGCTCGCGTCCAACTGTGACATATTCGGTTGCGACTTTTTCTGGAGTAACGGGAAAAAATGCATACCACCATCTAAACCAGGATTAGCAAGCTGGCCATGAACAATCCTACAGGCTCGATAACCAAGCCAGGCCCTATCCCCATAAGCAATCCTACAGGCTCGATAAACACGCCCGTCACTACCCCCATAAGCAAGGGAGGCTTCTATGTAGGCAATGTGTTAGACTTTGTTGGGTTTAGAAGCTGCGTTGCTACCAACGATACCAATGGATGTCACAGGGAGGATGGTTTTTAAGGGCTTGTACTCCAGAGAATATCCTCTTGGTTAAGGAAGAACCCAAAAAGGAAGTAGAGAAAGGGATGAACGCCACTGTTGTAGAAAACATCATCTGTGAGGTTTATGGATTAATACCCAGTGTCGTGGGTTTGCCGAGATTATATATACATATATATATATATATATATATATATATATATATATATATATATAAAATTTGTTTTATTCAATTTTAATAAACCAAATAAACTTGGACTTGAGGCGTAGGTTCGTGGCTCGGTGATCGCTTGAGGATCGTTCTCTAAGAGTGCTAATCTTTATATTTATTCTAGTGAATGAATAAAGGGGGTTTCTTTCTTGACTTTATCAATTATTGCCACTTTAACTCGTTCGAGGATAATTAAAATAGGGCTTTCACTAAAAATATAGACTTTAATGAACATAAACCTTCTCAGTAAATAGCAAAATAAATACAGATCTAATACACGTCTAACAGAAAATGGGATTACTCGGCGAGCTCTTGACACACGATTCGAGATAGAATTTTACGGGGGCAATAATTTTAAGTTAATATCTTTGTCTTTGGCCAGACATCCAATAAACTAAGTATTATGCACGGGGACATAAAAAACAGGATTATTCTTTACTTACATAAGGTAATGGAGATTAAATACCTGAGACCAGTTAGACTATCTTCAGATATTTTATTCCGGAGAAGCATAGCTCGAGTAGTTGGTTGTTCGCTGAATAGATGGCGTTCGTCGGCCTGCCTGTCGATTTGACTGGTGACGTCATGAGGGATCTGGTTTGGGTGGATGCTCAAGCGAAAGCTTAGTCCTTCTACTTTTATGCGGTTGGGGCGACCTTGACCTCGTTTTCTTCCGGACGAGATGAAATCGTTGTGTTCATTTTTCTATCTAGTTCGGGTTTGTCCAACTCAGATAGAGTAAGATTTGGAGTCCTCAAACTCGGTAGATTGAAACTCAATAACCTTGGAGCTCGAACGGCGCCGAGCTTCCTTGGTACAATCTGGTTTTGTACAAGGACTGCAAATTCTCCTTAACTTGCAGAAAACTTTCTACCGGTGATTTTTCTGTTTTCTTCTCGAATTCGAAAAATCTCTCAACCGGTGACTTTCTTGTCTCTTCTGTTAGAATGAACAAAAAGCCTAGTTTCCTCGGGTCAACCTGTTATATACCCAAATTACTCCCGTGGGGTAATGGGGAGGTGGAAGGGGGACTCGCAAGGTGAGACCTCAGGTTGCTCTCCCGGGCTTGGCGTCTTGTAGCTCTGAGAAAGGGTAATAAGAGATCGGCAGTTTACCCTTTCGATTTGATTGTTTATAAGTACACCCTCGAAGGGCCTGCCTTTTAAGCTGAGGTCAGGAATATGTCTCCTCAAATTTACCCTTTTGCCCGTTCTGCTCTGTTACCGGAGACCATCGGAGTGGCAAAGCTAAACCCAGATGTCTTTTGTTATTATTTCCTTGGCCTTTATACATATAATATATATATATATATATATATATATATATATATATATATATATATATATATATATATATATATATACTAAACTCTTATACCTCTACACCCAGCATCCATTAGGTACAGACCAGTTACAGAGGTGATCCCCTAGTTTGCATTTGTTGCCGGAAATGAAAGGGAATTGGAAGGAGGTCACGGGCGAAAATACAGGATAGTTCACAATACCCAAAACGTAAAAAATGGTAATCATCTGCGTGATGGCAGGAGAGAAGAAAACCATGTTCAAGCACCAAAAAGGAGCCTAGCTTATTGATGTACTCGAGCTCGTCCTTTATTGTGAAGTTGAATTAGCTAGGCGGTGGCAGAGTACCTTTTTCGATCTAGGATTGAATCCCGCACAACTTCAGCTTCGAAGTTGCTATGAAAATGATCCTCTTAGATATTCAATATCACGAATTTAGAGATGATTTTCCAAAGCAACTTATCTGACTACGTTCAAAGTCTGGAGGTAAGATGCGAATCGCATCATTGTATCTGTAAACTTCGGCAAACATCATGGTCGGGATCTTGCTACCCGTTTAGCCGCGAAAACCATTACCAAAGAACCAACCTTTATATCAAAAATGTCTAAATATACTAAGTTTGAATATGCAAATTTATGGAAAAAATATATTGTGAGCAAAAGTGACAGTCCACAGAGGAAAATAGCGGAAAAATAAAGAATTATTATTAAATAAAACGACTCAATTTCTTTTGGGTGTTCAATATAAAATTTATGTGAATAGAAGGGGAATGATTAAGAAATCTCTTCTCGAAACGGTATTCAATTGATAATTAAAATTCGGTCGGAAGGAGATGGAAACATTCAAATTATTTGAAATTTTTAATTTTCGCTGGTTAATATCTGCTTTGCATAAAATATATGCTCTTTGATCAGGGACTTTTCTTTATTACTTATTCCTAAACTGGAACTGACTCAAGCGTTCAATGAGTGGATAGTAGCTAGGATATAACTAGCCTGCTGGCAGATGGAGCCTGTAAATTTATATATAACGGAGCAGCTTCTCTCAGAATGGAACCTGTCATTGCGAGATTAGTTTTACCTAAAAATAAATTAGTATTAAATATTACCTTAAAAGTTGGTATTGGCGAATCAATTTTATCGGAGATAATTTTGTGAGGGAAATTCTGTTTATTGATAGATTTTTATGGCCCGAGAGTAAACAATTAGTGCATAAGTTGAGGATATTTATAATAATTGTATTATTCATGTAGTCTATTGGGAAAGTTCTTGACTAATTAGGAAAGCAAAAGTGCGAGTTTTTTCGCCATTGACAGGCCTATATTTCTCATTAAATCCCCAACTCTCTGATTTAGCAACAGTATCTCAGCTCTTGGGCATCACAAAAGCCTTCTAAATTCAAATAACTCCAGTCTTGCTGAACCACTGGTGTTTGATTTCTTCAACTAGATGGAATTTTAATTCCTAATCGAATGCGAGCTATTTTTTGTATCGTTTACACATGTGATTGCAAAATGACTATTATTTCCGTATGTCCTCTTCACTATCTCTTAAGTTTCGAGATACTGGTCACTATATCTTGGGATTCTTTTAAATAGTCTGAGCACCGCTGCTTTTATTTGGCCAAAAGGAGATGCGCATTTTTGGATGTTTGAGATGTCAAGAATATGATTAGTATTGATATTTGAAATATTAAAATTAATCCACTGAAGTACATTGGCATAAAAATAGCAGGTTAATTTATGTAAATTTCACCTTTTTAGGTGACTTCTGAGGTAACATGAACATATATATATTGAAGGCACTTTAACCTTAGTTATGGATAGTATATCTTCTCTTTTCATCACGCAAGAATCTATAATTTTCTTGCTAATGCTATCCTTTATCATGATGAAGCGATAATTTTTGAAAATGATAATGAATTATAAATCAGTTTTAGGCTACCCGTATTATGAGACACTTTCTTGATTAAAGAAAGAACATTTTAACCAAAATAGAGGCAACTAGCTTTAAGAACAGCACATACTTTAATGGAAGACAGAATATACCTTTTCTGGACAGCAAATGTTGACTAAATGTCTTAAGAGATCGATGAGATATACCTGCTTAAACCCAACAAGCAAGCAGGAAGAAAACTCCTTTAAACGCCAAATGATTTATCATACTATTTATTAGATTGGGAATGAAAGAGGAACCGGACTCACTCCAATTAAATTTACGAATATGCCAATATATAAATATGTATACTCATACAAATACTTGCGTTTGGATAGATACCTTATACCTAACTTCAAAGAAATATTATTTACAAATATACTGCTTAACAATGGCCAAAAGGGCAAACATAACGTGAAAAATCATAAAGGGAGAACAAACGCCATAGGTTATCGGATCCTCTTGCATAAAATTTTAAGCGAACGATATAGGGTAGAGTGAATTCCGCATGACATAAGCTCTCCATAAATAAGAATGGAGCAAATTTGGTTGATTGAAATTCCCTAAAAATAACAATTAGCTTATAATAATTGAAAAAATAGAGAAGAAGTAGAGTATTCACTAATTATAATTATAAACAGAAAAATAACTATAACTCTATGTCGGAAAGTATATTTTCCGACAAGCTAGAAAAAGATATCAACACTCTAGAGTTTTAAAATTTAGTTAAAGCTTATTTAGATTTAAAAAAAGCAAAATAACTCTTAAACAACGGAGTGGACACTATTGTTGATAAACAGCTGTCACCGAGGAGACATGTGTATCGCTGACTAAATTTTGTTCAACTTTGAAGATCGAACGAAAGGACGTTTTGAACCTGGCTAAATTTGTGAGGAATTACATTCTTTCGCTAGTAAGAGTGTTGCCAACTATCATCTAACGCAGAGTTGTCAGACATACATGCAGTCACATTGCACCGAGAAAATAAGTGAATGGTCTGCATTAGAGGTTCTTGATACAGGTCACAAAAAAACTTTACACTATTAAAGTGGACATTTAGAAACTAAAGTTTGTGCTACTATATATATATATATATATATATTACCTCAAATAATAATATATATATAATTTATGATATATGGCATCACTTTCAGCTAGCACCTCACTTAATTAGTTCTTGTATAGAGAATTCGGACGAATACAAGAGCGCCCATTGGAACTTTTTTTGAAAACCACTCAACCTGACCAAATCAGTATTAAAACAAGTTGTTTTTTTTAGTACAATGGTAGTGAATATATCAAACAGCTTAAGAGGTGGTATCATGGGCGCATACTAAAAACAAACCATGGCGAGGCACACCAAGACAAAAGGTGACTTTGTTGGAGGAAACCAGAAAAGTGATGTATGGAAAGAATTTGGCTTAAGTGAAACAAGAGGGCGAATAAAAGAGATATTCCTATATTGAACCGGAAAAAAATATTGGTTAAGCACTAAGGCTTTATAGGCGAAATTCTTGTGTGTTGTAATATCAGTAGCTAAATTTTCATTTAAATAAGATGGAGTGACCAGCAAAAACTGGAGCAGCTGAAGGAAAGGATTAGCAAAACCTTCCATCAGAGATAATATGGCCATCTTTAAAGTACTGAAATACAGCACAATGCACATTTTTCCTGTAAACATAATAAGGAAATTACATAGGCTATCAAAATGCATAATTTCCGCCAATAACAAAAATAATTCTTGAAAATATTGCGCAACAAAAGCAGACAAACTTTCCTATACCAAGTGACCTTCTCTTATCTATTCTTTTCGATATATCTGGAAAAATAATAAAAACGAGGTGTCATTTCTTACTCTCTTTTCTTTTTATAGAAATTAAAACACAAAATACAGGGTGATAAACAAATCGCGATACATTGCTAAAATTTTCAAAAAGAGAAACAGTTTCATGGTTGGTTGATTTTTCAACATTGTCTCAAGGAATTTCCTGCGATATTCATAGATTCTTGGCCCCATATAATTTACATAAATAGATTACTGTATAATTTTTTAAATAATTTTGGTCAACGGAGCAGTCATGTAGAGTAATCAAAAAGGATCCATAAATAGTATTTATGAATTTCAAAGCTCTTATCAGGATGTTTAACGAGAAAATATAAGGGGAACAGAATTTCTGCCTTTAGTTTCCAAGAATTTAATGCAAATAGCTCTTGATGAGAGGCGGGATGAAATTTAAGATTCGATTTCCCCAATGTAAATGGTTCTGCTACGATATCTCAAGGATATAAATTGAGGAAAATTGCTGATAGGCTCTGATGAAAAAGAAAGTAGGAAGGTCAAAATTAGTTAAATTTCTTCATAAACATATATTAGGAATATATTAGAAAGTAGAGGCACATTTTCAGGGTAAAAGTTCAGATTCATGGCACTTAATAGATCACATTATTAAAAGTTACTTTGTATAAGCAGATTTTAGTTTAACTGTAGGTTTTTATTTGTTTATCCGATAACAGCTGGATGAAAAAAATTGTAAAGTCCTATTTTATATAACATGTTTTACGAATTTTCTAAAGACAACAATGCATCAAGTGATATGAAAATACTCTGTCTATCTTGGTGGAGCTAGTGTTTCCAAATCTTAGACTCGGTTTATTAATTCTAATAATCTCCCTGGTGAGAGTCGAACAGGAAGAAGTGATGCTTTTGTTAATGACACAGAGAAAGCTGTAGCTGACTAGGATGACTAAAAAACATTAAGAGTATTATACTAAAATACTAAACCGCATGTCAAGAAAATTTTTAAAAATTTAGGTTTAGGAGGTTTGGATGCTTCGTGAGTTGTCCAAAGACAATAAAGCTTTTTGCATAACAATTTGCTGGTAATCAGGAATAGACAAAACATATTTATCTCAGGTTGTCTGAAAATTACAAATCAGGAGTTATAACAAAAGGTCAGACAATTAGCTTCATGATGGAAAAATGTCATTGCTAATGAGGCCAAATGTGTTTTGATTAATACATTCTTTGGTAACTTTTTTATTGAATTATAATACGACAAGCAATACACTCTTTTTGGTATCTCTATTATAAACCTACGCAAAATATGTCCCATAGAAAATAGAAAACACGAATTTCAAATACTTTCAAACTTCATTCAGTCCAAAGAAGCAAATTGGAATTCCTTCGCGAACTGTTTACATTTATTATTGCATCTCCCACTTGCTACTTTGTAAGCTTTCCCTAATCAATACGAAAGGATTACACTCTAAACATAAGCAAGACAGTGGAGATAACAGCAAGATTCTTTCTTCCACACAACATCGACATAACTCAAAGAGCGGCTAAGACCTTACTATGCAAACTCAGCAACGTAAATGGTAGTCGGAGCAAAGATAAAATATCTGGGGCCAATGCCGAATCTTATAATCTACAATTTCCTGGCAAAGTACAACAGACAGACAGGGAAACAAGCGCTAACAAGGATAGAGGAACACTAGAGAGCAATCTGAAGGATTGACCTTTTCTTAGACATTGCATCACACAATAAAAAACTGCAACATCACATGAGTTAAGAAGAGGCCATGGTTTTGAAACGATCTGTCAACAAGAAGAGAAGAGAGTTTCACGAAGCCTGGTTATGCGACGATCACCCCATCGAGAGGTATATTGATATTTCTATGCGTTACAGGAGTTCAAGTAAAGGAAATCATTCATTGTATTAACATTTAAAACGACTTCATTCTTTGTTTTTGTTCCATAAATCATTGCATTTTTTTTAACTGCCCTTACCTCCTTTACCGAATTATCTAAGCACCGTTACCTATCGCATTGGTTATGGAAGATGGTGTCAAATTGCAGTTCTACATTTCCAGCTACATCGTGTCTATAAATAAGCGTCATTCGTGTTTGTAGTCCGCTCTCAGTTTCGACCTCACATCGTGCATATCTTTGAAGAAGGCCCTTAACTTACATCCTAAATCTTAGAAATAAGTTCGTCTAGCTCAGCTGTTCCTAATTTACCATACATATGTGTCATGAGGTACAAGATTCACAATAATATATATATATATATATATATATATATATGAATGCAATTTCCGCAGGGAAAAGGAATGTGTTTCCAACAACTTTTGAACTTTGTTCACTTCTTTATAAAGGATAAGTACAAGGAAAGATAATATAATAAAGTTATATATAAGACAGAAAAAATTAAAGATCGCCTCTAAAAAGAGAAATCACCAATGAGTAAGTAAAAGAGGAAGAGAAAATTGCATAAAGATATATCACTAGTAAATAGCAAAATCAGACTAAAGGACAGAAAAGGTTAAGAACATAACCAAATGGGATAAAAAGATTAACGAAAAAAGACATAGCCTAAAGAGAACGAATAGGAAGGAGAGACACAAGAAGCAGCTAAGTAGAGGGGCAAGAATTAGAGTGAGGGAGAGACAGAGACTAATAAAACAATGTTGAATACAAAACCAATGAAATCATTTAAATCAAAATTTGGGTACCCATAACTATAAATATTACAGACAAAATTAACAACATACAACCTTTGCCAAAAGTATGGGCAGGTATAAAAAAGTGAAGAATATGATTGAAACTCATTTATTTCATACTTGAAATAATACAAATAAATATTTATGTGTATATTCTATAAATAATTAATATTTGATGTGCCCTACTAATGCTTTTATTACCACTTTCATGTTTTTGCATACCTGAAACTAAGTTAGCATAGGTGATTGGCTCATATTTTTGCCACTAATCTTGAATTTTGGTTGTTTATTCACTTTTTGAGGATCATTTTGCATTCACACTCGTATGCCCAAGTGTGACCACAAATGTTCGATGGGGTTGAGGTCTAGCGATTGAGGGGGCTATTCTATCAGCGTCATCCGTTTCTTTGCATACCAATCCTTTGAGAGTCTAGATGTGTGGCATTGAGCATTGTCTTGTTGAAAAATTACACCATCTGGTATGTCATCATTGAAAATTTATCTAAGGAAGGGTGATAAACCTGGTCTAACATGCTGGTATAAGTGCTGGATTCATTCAATCCTTAAAAGTCAATAACAATCCTGGAAATAGAGACGGCATGCAACCCCAAACTATTACACTGTCACCTCTAAATTTTACTGTTAGGACAACACATCTGGGATCATAAGCTTCTCCAACTCTTCCACGAACATAAAATGCTCCAGGGGTTCCAAATATTTGAGGAAAAATACAAATTTTACATATCATTTTACATATAACCCATAAAAATTTTGGTATCCATTAAAAATATGTAAAAGCGTAATAAATTAGTGGAAACTAATGTGGAGAACCTACCTTAAATTTGCTTCGATCGGCCTAAACAACATTAGTCCAATCATCATCAGTCATTGGAGCGATAAATTTTTTGGGGCTCAATGTCAATTAATTAAGTGGTCATTTTCGGATATATGAACCAAAAGTGCACTATTATTTTCAACTCTCTTTATATTGTATTTTCGGTGATTAATACGGAGTGATAATTGCTTACCTCTTCGTCCAAAATATTTACTTCAGAACATTCTACTGAGTAAACTGCACCAATACTCTTACAATTATTGTCAACCATTATATTCTTAATATTCGACTAGTATTTGTAAACAACAAAAGTGTAAAATTTGTTTAAAAGATGGGGAAGCTCAGTGAAGCAATCACAGAAGGGTAAAACCAGGACCTTTTTAGCATTAAGGAGGAGAGCAGGAACTATATTATAAAACGTCAATTTTGCAGAAAAAAAAACATTTACAGGGATAAAGGTAACACAATTTGTGACTGATTTCAAAGATATTCAAGAATTACAGATCCATATATTCAGCGCTCACAACTGGTAAATCCCGAGGAAACATACAGGAAAAAACAGAGCATTTAACTTTGGGACTATTGGTAGGTTTAAAATTAATATACTAGTTTTATTGAGTATTTGAAACCAGTCTGGGATCTATGAATGAGAAGATCGAGAAAGGAAAGGGTTCTATTCTTTTCAACTTCATGGTTAATTTTAATAGAAGGAAAGAGTGAATTAAGTTTAGTAATAATAGCTGTTTACATCTTTAGTATTAAGACACAAGTAAATGACATCATCAATATGCCAGTAACACACAATAGAGAACTCATGGATAGTAACGAGGAGTCTTGTTTCAAAGAACTCCATATATAAGAAATAAAGAACAGGTGAAAGGCTAATCCAAACATTTGGAGAAAATATTTACAGTCAATCGAAAACTGACGATTTTGATTTCAAAGTGAAATGAGGTTCATAAAAGTAGTAGCAAGTACAGGAAGGTCAATATTTTGCAATTCATCATTAAGGAAATTGAAAAGATTTTTAACCGGTACTTTGGAAAATAAAGAACAGACATTAAAACTATCAAGGGTAAAATTTTCAAAATACTGAATGGCATTGAGATTAGAAATAAGGTAGGAGCTATTAGTATCATGTGAATGAGAAATAGTCCCAACTAGTTGTGTAAGAAATGAAGTAAGGAATTTAAACAGAGAATCTGAAACAAATCCAACAGAAGTTATTTTTGGGCGTAATAGAAAATTTGGGTTGTATGTTTTGACAAGTCCATACAAATAAGGGAGGGTGGCGTTGCTCGACTTTAATTTGGCAACTAATTTAGGAAAGTTTTTAAGTAATAGCCGTACATTTTTATGGAAGTCACTATTAACTTGTAGAGTGGAATATATGTATTTTTATCCATAATGACAACGCTTCCAGACTTATCGGCCTTAGTAATAAGGAGGGACGAACCTTTACGGAGGGTCGATAAGGCAGGATGAAAACGAGCTGGATATTTAAGGTGGATAGGCTTAACCAGACATTGCTAAAGGCAACCTTTCACAATAGAAATTGAATCATTAGGGACATCAACGAATTTATCCAAATTGGCAAAGGTTTTAGCAATGGAAGCAATAGAGGAGTGTGTTAGGCTAGAAAAATTCAAACAATATCCTAATGCGCCACCAGTATTCTCATCCAAAACTTCGGAGGAGAGGTTGGAAACAGTTTCTGGCCGGCTATTCTTACTCTACCTACTATCCACGATAAGGGTTTTAGTTTCCAGTCAAAATTGAGTTATATATTAGGTTGAGGAATAAATTCTTGCGTTTTTTTAAATGTTGTGTTGATTTAAGTTTTGTTGACGTGATTTGTGCACATAAATAATGAGAGCAAAATTTGCTAGGGATAGGCTACGTCTCTGAACAGCATAGACTATTAGGCTTTTGCCTAGGCTACGTCTTGAAGTTGAATAATAAGTCATTGCGGTTTATTTAAAAGTTGTGTTAATTTAATTTTTGTTCTGTACACTAAAAATGGAATGTCAAGTTGAAAGAAAGGCGCATTTTCGACATTTGTTGTTATTCATTTTCAATCGAGACGGGAACAATGCAAACGCAGCCAAAGCTTGTCACGATATTTGTGCTGTGTACGGAGGAAATGCTTTATAAGAAAGGACAGCTCAATGGTGGTTTTCACGTTTCAATACAGTCATTTCAATCTTAATGACGAAGAACATTCTGGTAGCCCCATTAAGTTGGATGAAGATCGATTGAACGACCTTCTCCATGAAAATCCTCGTCAATCGACTAGATAATTGGCGATAAGATTGGCGTGTGATCAGAAAACTGTTTTGAATCACCTTGATTCGATGGGGAAAGTTCAAAAACTCGGTGCATGGGTACCGCACGCTTTGAGCGAAAGCAACAAACTTAAACGCTCCACGATTGCCGCAAGTTTGCTTGCTAGTCACAAGGCTACTCTTGGATATAAGGACATATTTATTCACCGCATCATCACTGGCGACGAAATGTGGTGTGTTTATGTCAACATGACTCATCGAAAACAATGGCTTAGCCCCAATAAAAAAAACACTTCCGCGATTAAAGCAAGGACTTCATCCACGAAAGACGATGCTGTGTGTGTGGTGGGATTGTGAAGGCATAATTATTTATGAGCTCCTTGCAAACAACGAGATTGTTAATGCAGAACTCTATGTTCAACAAATGTATCGACTCACCGAAGCTATTCGTAAATAGCAACCTCATCGACTTTATGGAGTCTTTCTGCAACACGACAATGCTCGTCCTCACATTGCCAATATGACAAAAGACGCCATCCAAACGCTTAATTGGGAAATTCTGCCGCATCCATCATATTCGCCAGACTTGGCTCCATCAGGTTTCCATCTGTTCCGATCGCTCTCCAACAATTTGCGCGGCGTTTCGTTCAATACTGATTTGGAACCTGGTTAGACGAATTCTTTGAGTCAAGATCGAGTCGTAAAGAACAACGGAAAATACATTATTGATTAAAATGCATATTATTATTAATTAAAATTAAAGTTTTTATAAAATTGTTAATAGTAATGAATATATTTTATAAAACCGCAAGAACTTATTCCTCAACCCAATAGATCTCTCTTCTGTCATTAATCTAAGTATTTCAGCTATTTTTATGTTAAATGTTTGGAGCTGACTCAAGTCCGAGGTATTTAGATGATTTTTGTAGAACATCTAGTTACCCATAAATACACTCGATTTCACTGTATAGAAGACGTAAATCGGTGAGAAAAGAAGAATTACTTATTTCTATCTAAACTAATGTGTGTCCACCAGGAAAGAATCAAAGAAAAGCACTACAATGAGTGATACTTCAATGACAAGAATTAGAAAGGGAGTGCTTAAAATATAGATCCAAAACCATATATCCTTGATTAATCGAGTGTAACGAAAGTAACTAACAAGAAGTGTCTGATTAATCAGAGAAGAAAAGAAAATACCATTTCGGAAACAAACACAAACATCGGAGGTAATCAAATAGAGTTAAAATACGCAAATTACGAAACATCTGTAACATTGAACGCCTTTTACGAACGAAATTTAACTTTTCGCCGTGCAAAATGAAGATGGAAGACTTACAAAGTAATCATCAGTAAATAAGAAACAAGCAGAGCTTCAGGGCCACTCAGGTAACTAGGATTAAATTGTCTTCACCAGCGACCTTTCTTTGTTTTCCCTTCAGGGACACTTCAGAAATTCGTCCGTCTGCTCCCATCCGTTCTATTCAATTCATCGCATTGACTCAACACGTAAAGGTTAACTGTCATTTTAAGAACTAATTAAAATTTCCGAAGTAAAAAGTTATAAATGAAATAATTTCACATTAAAATAATATAAAAACAATTTAAATCTCTTAGCCTGGCACAAATTTAGGGAACAGAACACTTTACAATATAGGCTTGGGAACTGTCTAAGATGTACAATCATTGCCAAAAGTTTTCGGATACCCGGAATTTTTCTTATTCTTTGGGTATTGCTATGAATATGGTGGTGATCGTTTGCATGCATGTATCTGATACAGCTGGAAAATAAATTAAAAGTCCAAATTCCCTTTATTTTTTTTAACTATCTAAAATGGCAATTCTCTGGAATTGTTTGGAACCCTGGTATCGGTATTCGGTGTGTTATAATCAAGATGGCTTCATACAACATATTAATTGATTATTATGATATTCTATATCGTCAAGATGTGATAATACAGAACTACGTAACAGGAGCGCGGAGGAAGCAAAACTGCTACGCAAACTCCATAGACCGGCGCATCACATTCCAGTGTTGTAAAAGTGTTAAAGAGGATTCGAAAAAGTTGAAACATCCAAGGCGGATCTCGTTCTTGGCGACCCAAGGTCAACACGTAACATGACGACAAGTTTCTGTGTCAAATGAGAGTAAGGGATCGAAAGTAAACCGCCGTTTAGATGAAACATGGATTGAATGAGGGCTGCCAAATTAATGCCTTCGTCAGAAAAGTCTGTCGCAGTCTGCTTTCACAAAACCTGAATTCATGTAAAGCTCACCAGCCGTCGCTGATCAACATTCAGCAGAAGTGAGATCGACTGTCTCGATTGCATGCTCAAAGGAACTGGACCAAACGTCAATGCGAAGTGTCTTCTGCTCCGATGAGTCCACGTTCCAGTAGTCCTCAACGTCAAACAAAGTTATAAGCTGCATTGAGGCCATGAGAGCAGTCAAATAAAGAGTATTTAGTGACAACAGTAAAACTTGTGGCCGCTCTGTAATGGCTTAGGGCTGTGTGTCAAGTTCAGAGATTAGTAGTTTCACTGTTTTCGATGGCATGTTGAATTCAGTTAAGTACCAAGCTGTTCTGAGAGATTACATGCTGCCCTCACTTCAAGACCTCTCCAGGAATGCTAGGATTGTGATTTTCCAACAGGAAAATCACAATCATGTTACAAGTATCCGTCCACCATAGAGTGGCTCTAGAGTAAAAATACACCAGAGGTGGAGTGCCACCTCAGGTTCCATTTATGAATACACTGTAAAATCTCGCCTCAACCCCTCTACAATGAGGAACTGAAAGCAGTTTTAGCCGAGAAGTGGACCAGCATCATACCCTTTACGTCTCGCACCTTCATGCCTAGCATACCTCTAAGAATAAATGCTCTTTTCACTGCCAAGGGACTATCGACACGCTACTGAGCTTTCTGTATTAGTTTGGTTGCGCTGTAAAATTATATGGTTATCTGTTATATGTTGTTGATCTTACCTTTTTTGCAAATATCTTAAAGTCTTGTTGATATTTTTGGGCATATTATTGTTATTTATTTCTGCCTACTTAACTTATATGTCAATTAATATGCAAATAAAAACGTTAGAACTCGGCATATATCTAATTCCCTATAATTTTTGAGGTGTCTTAAAACCTTTGGCTGCGGCTGTAGTTCACGTGGAGTTTGCGAAAGTCTTTAATAGGGGCAGAGTGCAAAGGAAAATAGATTTTAGTCTCTGTAAATATAGATTATACTTTTATTTGAACTTTTTTTATCCTCCTATCCCGCACTTGTATTGTGGCAGTGACCATTCATTCCGTTCATTTGTCTGAACCTAGTATAAGTGGTGACGTGTTCCGGAGAAAAAGAAAGTAAATGACATTTTCCAAATGAGCAATAAATTGTTGAGCATATCTGATTCCGACGCTTAGATATCTCTGGAATGTAGGTTGAAAATGTAGAAAAGAACTCTGGCATTATTTCATTAAATTCCATTGGAAAGAGCAAGAGACTGACCAGAAGCAAACGAAAAAAGGCTTAAAGGAAAGGAAGTCGATGATGCGCAAGATCCAAAGTCAGTAAGTTAATTCCTGGCGAGGCTGCAGAATGTGATGTTGAGATTTTATTACAAAATAGGAAAAGGTATATTGTAAAGAAGGCATGGAAGAGAGGTGCAATGTATTGAAACTATGTGGTTTTACATTTCTACAACATTTATTTTCCAATATATGGATGAACGAATATATAGGTTTACTAAGACGATATAGTAGCAGTTGATGCTACAGGAAGGTGAGTAATTAGTAATTTTCGTTTATTGGAAGCCAAATTTAAGGGCGTATTTTAAACATACAGTGTTATAAACTTAACTGTAAATTACTTGTTTAGAGAGAAGGTTCACCGCTCATTCACACATCAGCAGTAAACTAGTGTTCATTCTAATTTAATTAGAATATTATGCCAGAAAATGGAGAGACTAAAAGTGCATAGTCGACATAGGGATTGTGTGGGTTTAAGAATAACAAAAAACCTTTTCGAAACAGAAAAAGTACTTTAGTGTTTATCGCCAAGGGGTCATTACTGATGAATAAGTCTGAAATTGATTTTCAAAGTCTCGTTTCAGGAACCAATCATTGACAGGTGAATCAAGAGCAGGACCATCATCAGTCTTCGATGAAGATGTTTTAAGGAAGCTGGTAGAAAAGCAAACTTATACTGTCAACAGCTGCAACGTGTGCATGAAAAGCTTAATTTAAGCGACCTGCACTCGTCAACAGAAGACGCCTTGTGCTTCATTATGATAGCGCAAGATCGCATACAGCGGTGATTACGCAGAAAGAAGTATTGGACTCAGCCTGGTTCACTACAAAATGCTCTGAATAGTAAAACAATTTCTCATAAAGACCAGGTAAATATGTTTGTGAAGAACTTCTTAAATTTAAAATTGGCTGAATTTAATCTTAGTGGTATCAACAAGCTACTTGATAAATGGCAAGAGGTAATTGCTAAAAATGGTAAATATATTATTATTAAAATTATTTAATTATTCAGTTATTCACGAATAAATGTGTTGCACAAACACGGAAATTACTACTTGACTCGACATGAAAAGAGACACATGAATAAATAGAGTGTGCTGCACAAGTACACGCCAATAACATGTTTACAAATGGTCACATACACACCGTTATTCGTAAGGAAATAGACAGATGCTATACTGCTATACTTATATGCCACCTACAGACAGCATCAATCAGAAAGCCGAAAGAACTCTATTTTACTATACTAAAAGAACATTATGAGGTGTGTGTAGGGGATAGTGGTGTACAAGACTGATGGGGGTGGAATAGTGGTGAAGTGAGAATCAAGGATTGTAGGTGCAAGGATTGCAAAGTTGCCTGGAGATCAGTCTATTCTCTTTCATTGTCTTTTTCTTTGTTTAAATGGTGTTGTGTTTGTCATATTAACATTAATTACTATGCATATATCAATAAGTTGGCGTTCAAGCCTTTGAATTTATGTATAAATTTTGTGTATTTTATTTCCTTTACGTGGTTTTACTTTCTGTGTTTTTGTTTCTTTACTGGTTCTTACGTGTGTACAATTTTAATATTGGGTATATGTTTTTGTTACTTTCATGGTTATTTGTTTGTATTCGTTGGTGTGTTCTGTGTTTCATACTTACTTATTATTCTTTTTTGCGATTCTTCTTTGTAATCGTTGGATTATTTGATGAATTAATCGGGTTATTTGGTCATTATCGGTTATGTTGCTTCATTGGTTTTTCTTTGTAGTTTCTTTTCAAGCAAAACATGGGACAACTGCGTTTCCAAGTTTGCTGACGCTGCTGGGGAATCTTGCGTGACATGCAACTCGTTGGTTTTTTTCGATGAGTGCTCTGATTTTCTTTCATATCTGACGCTCTTTCCTATAAAATTAGGTTGAGCAGCCTGATATTCGTCGCTCTGTGGAGATCCCCTTGCTTCCCCCCATCTCACCTGCGTGTACTGGTGATTATATACATGCATTTGTCCTGTATTCTTTGCATCCTCCCTTTTGCGATTTCCTAACCGCCGACAAGAGATGTCGAGAGATAGATAAGGGTGGATCTGACTACCGTCAGATATAGTTTTCTTCTATTTCATTGACTGAGGCTTCTGAAAGTAAATAGGGTTCTGACTGCCGATTTTAATCTTTGGATCCGTTCTGTGACGTGCTTCTTGTACCCGGTAGAAGTGACCTTCATCCTGAGTACATTGCACTCATTCTTTTAGGGATAACACGTTCTTCCTAATATGACAATCTTAAATTTGGCGCATTTCTATATTCACAAGCGATGAGTTGGGTTATATCATCGTCGAACTGGAGTTTTAGGCTAGTGGAGTTTCTTGGTTCTGGGAGGTTGGTTGTAAAGATCGAGTAAAAGGTTGGACTGAGACACTCGCCTTGTGGCAATCTTGCCTGTAGTGCAAAGGCAGGGTTGTCCGTGCGCCCTATACTGATATAAGCCGACTTCTACATAACAAAGTCACAGATAATTTTTTCAAGCATTGTGCTTAAACTCAGCTGGATGATATTGTCTTGCATCGTTCTCAGCTATACTTTATCGAACGTCTTTGATACTTGCCTCCATACAATGTCGATATAGCTCCAATTTTCCTTCGCTTGAACAATCTTCTCCGTGTTGGAATAAATTGCCATCTCGGTGCTTCTCCTCTTCCTGAAGCCGTATTGCTGGTCGTTATAAAGCGAATTATCCTCAAGTAACTCGACGAGTCTTATGTTCAGGATCTGATCGGGAGGTTTCTCATCCTAATTCCAGAAGGGATATTTGGTGGTAACTCTCTTTTCTCGTCAGGAGTCTCCCAGACTTGGCTATGAAGATCATTTTAGCAGTTTTGAATGCGTCGGAAAAGTAACCTACATTTAGACAGGCATTAAAGATGTTGCGTATGCCTTCCCTCACTTATCTCAGTGCTTTGACGATGTATATATTCGTTAAACCTGACTGGCCTGGTGCTTTTTAGTTAAAGGATTAGAGCGCGCTTTCCAACTCTTTTAACGTCACTCTTTCTGCTTCTCCTTCTCTACTGTTCACTTGTTGGTTTGGATGCGTCCTTTCAATGATTTCGTTGAGCTCTTCTATAATCTGATCTTCAAAATTAATGGCAAAATCTTGATTTTCCTTTTCACTGATTCTGAAAATCTGTTCGAGGTGATCCCTATGAATTTCCTCTATTTCATTCTCCTCTGATTTTTTCATCGTAGGCTTCTTCCAATTCCCGTTTTTTACTCCGGGGCATTCCTTTCATCCTCTCGATCTTCGACCAGAATTCCTTTCATGTTGCATCACTATCCAGTTTTTCGATAGCTTCATTCAATTTCTCTTCTTGTTATTCGTATATTAGATTTATAAGCTCTTACTCTATTTCTCTTGCACGATATATTGCCTCCAGGGATGTTCCCGTGGTGGTGCTCATTTGATATAATTCTTTCAACTCACGGTGTAAACCTTCCATACAATCGGTGCATAAAATATGCAGTAATTGTTCTGTATTCGCTTTGGGAATCGACTCTTTGTCAGCCTCGAACATCTGGGCTTCGAACTGTTCCATTTTTTCGTCTATTTCCTCGAGCGTTGCTTCGTCAAGGTTGGCTGGGATGTAATTTCATAACAAACGCTCGTAATTATCTCAATTCGCCCTGCTGTAATTCTTCCGTGTGTGTGCTGGTACCAATATAGGGTTAATATTGATATTAAGATTAATCCCTTTATAGTCACTACAAGGTATCAATTCAGGAATCATGTAATAATTTTATGGTACGAGGAAATTGGCCAAGCAAATGTCTGGCTTGGTGGCATTTCTTTCCGTGAGGAAGGTCAGAAATTCAGCTCACAGTCTCTGGACGATGTTTCTATTCAGAAGAGTATTCAAGCATCTGCCTTTACCATTACTACGAGTATATCCGGACTCGCCACTTCGTGTGTTCAGGTACCCTATTTAAATCGTAGAGACCCTTAGCCGGAATATACTTGTGATGGTTTGGTTAGGCAAATAGTGTCACCTCAGAGGTTTGTATCCCGTGGCAATGAACAACTTCTCTAGGCCCATCTCTACCTATATAGCGTGTTCGAACTCTTTCAAGTTCCTGAGCTACTTAAATTTTATTCCTTTCTTAACCGCAATGGCTGCTCTGTCATATCGTTTTTGAGAATGGTTCACTGTTAACACGTCATAGTTCCATATCTTAATTAAGTTATTATCCTTGTTAACCCCGTGTTCCTTAATTAGTATTTTATCAGCATCAATCTTTCTGAAAGTGTTGCCGTACTACACTTTTTTCTTAGTCCATCCATCGGTGTTAATAATGAAGATTCTTAAGCTGTTTCTTTGCATTTTAATATTTTATCTACCGCTTCTTTAGCCTGGGGTCCCTGTTAGGGGGCTTTTAGGAATAGGAGGTGGATTTTCAGCAGTTTCCTCCTGAATTACTTTTATGTTCTTTTTCCTGTTTTATGGGAGGCACGATATACTTCTGGCGGCATTCTGAGACCACGTTCTGGGTTTTGGTTTACTTTCCTCTTTTTTTCTTCTTCCGAGTGCGAGTCGCTTAAAGACTCTCATTGTGTCCCATATGATTCTTCGTCCGATATTTCATGCAGCACTTCATCTTTTTGTACTTGTGAATAGGTGGTACTCATATTGCGTATTTTTAATGAGTCCAGTGTCTTAGGCACTTTAATTGTTGGCAGATTATTAGCTTGTAGCAGCGAGTTGAGCTCTTTCTCATAGCAACCAGCGTTTTCCATGTTTGCTATGTGTGGATCGATAATGCACTTGAGGATTTCAAAACAAACTTCACTGTTTAAATTCATCGTTGGATTCTTGATTATAGCTTTTTGGTTGAGTTTAGAAGCAGCCGTCGGGTAGCTCTCGGCACAACTGGTTCGTGCTTCTTCATTTTTTTGTTGGATGACCTCTTTCCGTTTTGGATAGCTTAACGCGAGAGTCCTATGTTCTCCGTACAAAAAGGATGGAAGTGTAATGAAAAAAATCATAAAGATTGGAGTGCAACTAACACAAAATGAAAACAATGCAACACTCATAACCTACTTAAATAATAAGCTTACTTCCAACCTCACCTAATACAAAAGCAGAGAAATCATTCGATATATGAATACACGTATAAAAAGGGATACTATCAGATCCAACCTCATTAATCTATCAGAATTCCAGAAAAAAGTTAACACAAAGAATGACTTTCCATTTACCCAATGGTGCTCTCAAAATACACATGTTGGAAAAAGATGGAATGCAACAGGACTCGAAGTCCCCCAAGGAAAATACCGAAATCTTATCACTAGCTCCAAACCCGCTGGCAGATATTTAATATTTATATTATAAGCCATATACATGTATATATATATATATATATATATATATATATATATATACATATATATATATATATATATATATATATATATATATATATATATATATATATATATATATACATATAAGAAACACAGCCCAAATTAAATATACCCCCAAAAATACAATTCACTCTCCCTTCTTCACGTCACCACGCCCTGAATAGTAATCCCTGCTCATCTTAATTCTGTGACTCATCTTAATGAGTCTTAACCCTCATTTTAATGTACCGTCGTGTGTTTTAGAAATTCCATTTCCTTTATATACTTATATATGTCACCATATAATTATTAAATATATAAATCTCTTTTCCCAATTCCCTAGTTACAATCTTTGCCTTTGAGAATGATACATGTGTGCATCGAAACGAGTCAGATGAGCAAAATTTTGTTTTGCTTAGGGAACAAGTTTCCTGCCCTTGTTCATTACTACTTATCTGCTAAACTTTGTGAACTTATCCACGAGTTAACTTACGCCTAAAAGCGGAATAGAACACAAATTGAGAAACTCCGAAAGGAAAAGAATTTACATCAAATTAGTAGTCTTTTTAGATAAAATATTTTATGAAGATAATCTACTGCCCAACTATATATATATATTCATATATATGGAGGTTTGGTGAGTCATTAAAATTGTAGCATTTATGAGTGGAAATGCTTTCAGATAAATGAGAGAAATAAGTCAGAGCTGAAATCTAGACGAATTTAAGGTATGCAATGATAAAGGTTTCTCACTATGGCGATGTACAAAATAAATTTACGTAGTTAATAAAAGGAGCCTTTGAATGAAAATACGTGTAGAAATGGGTAGTAAGTACTATTTGAAGTAAATTTTCAGTTGACCGCAATTGTGAGAGACTTTATCGAGGAAATTAATCGACTGTTAAGAACGGACAAGCAGTGTTAAAAGAAGTTAATACTGCCATGAGAGATAGTCTTCAGTTCAAAGCGTTTGATGTTTGCAGTCAAAGACGTTAGAAGATTAATCAATAAACTGCCATGCCTTGCCTGTCGAATTATTTACTGGGTTTTAAGAATGACACTTGGGCAATGCTCAAACAAAGGAAGAGGGTGGTATTCCGCTTTGTTAGATTAAGGGTTCCGATCTGGCACCATATTTTTCTGTCCTCTTATGTGGATTAGAGTACCGGAGAAACTTAATTAAGGTGGATTATTGTAGGCAGAAACGAGTTGCTCCTCACTTGGAAAGTTTATATGGTTAACCAGAATCCATCACCTTGTTCTCTTGAAAGAGGCAACAATAGAAGAAAACAGGGATTCATTTACGCCCTCCACTCCCCTCCATAAGAAACGCTTTCTATTCCATAATTTGGATTGTTTTTAATTTGTCTTTCAAGTAGCTCCCTTTTATCCAGATATGCTTCTTAATCATGATGAAATCCATCCTCACCGAATATGACATACAAATATTATATTTATCCCTGAATTAATCTAGAATTGCATTATAAAATCCAGCATCCTGTAAATAATATCTGGATTAGAGATTTAAAATTAACCAAGCTACTGGGGGAGTAAATCTCAGAGAAAAGAGAGTATCCCAGCAGCAAGTGCAGAACCTAGACTTATGGCAGAGATTCATTATGGACATTGACCCTCCATAATGAGCGGGACACGATACAGAGAAAAAAGATTAAAGATTAGATAACGAGAGCAAAATTTGAGGTTTATTTTAATTATTAATCTAGGGAACATCCTTATAAATACCCTCCTCTCAAAAATTCGAATGAAAAGAATTAGGATGGTATTTTTCATTTTTCATCTTTAAAAAAATATTCCACTCAGAGATTAATTAGACGCCGGAATAGAAAAAAATCAAATGGTTAACGAGTAAATAAGCAGGGTATGCCATCTATAACATCGGTGTTGTTCCTTCCTTTCATTTGCAAACTTTTTTGTACATAGGCATACATTATGCTTATGAAGCATCATATATTTAAGAAAATGTTTATTCAGACACCTCAGAGAGAAGAATGGTCGTCCAGGGATGCTTGATATCACTAAGGATTGAAATGAGCTGATCGTAGCAGGCATATCACTTACAGTTCCCGGAGGAGGAAAAAAAGAAAGCACGATCATCCATGTAGCACTGACGAATACAAGAAAGAATCAGGAAAGAGGGACCGAGCTATATCCTAGGGTTCTCATGGGCTTGGATATGCTCAGTGAGGAAACAGGTAGGAAAGAGTTGAGACATTTAGGTTCTTAGATTTAATTAAGAGTTCAGGAAGTAAGTAATCGTCACCTGTGGAGAAGTAAAACTATTGAAGCAGTTGGAAAGGTGCAAGAATCGAGGTCATTGATCCAGCCAGAACGAAATCCGTAGTTAAAGGCGGACTTCCTTCAAAGGTGTTGTTGTCAAAGTGGGAGAAGATTTGGCTGAGATCATTAAGAAACAGAGGATGAGTGAGAAAAATAGCTGACTATCATAGGTGTGCCCATATTTTTTTACTTTCAGATAATGGGGCATGGGAAGGGCAAGGTTAAACTAAGCAGTAATAGTATTGCAGTGAGCCCTATCTTCTGTATTTTGCACGATGTAATACTTTTTTGTTGTAGTTCTTTCATAATTGTTCCAAAGCCATTCAATGATGATATTATAAGAGGATAATAGGTTAATAATAGTGTAGGCCCAGAAGATTGAGGAAAAAGAGATAGATTTGCGAGTTAAGAATGATGGAAAAAGAGGGGAAATAAAAGTGTTTGTGTATGTATTTATGTATGTATAAACGAGGATAATTCAATCGAAGAGGTTGACAAACAAAGATTTAAACGTCTCGATGAAATAAACGGACTGAAAACTCGTGAAAGAAAGTGAGGGGCAATTTTACTGCATATTTTCTGCATTACCATTATCAACAATATACTTTAAGGGACAAAGTAAAGGAGGTGAGACAACACGGAACAAAATATTCATGTACAAATAGAAGAAATATAAAACTACGATTACTTCTTTGGTTTATTACTTCAGTAGGTGATGGATAAAATTTAATTTTGGTACAACTTCTTTTACTAGGAGAGAATTTTACTATAAAAAAGAATGACTAAAGATTAAAAATATAAGAGCTATAAAAGTAGAGGAAAAAAATGGAAGAAACAAACAATCAAAGCCGAATTTAAGATAAGCCTATGTGAAGAAACCCCTTAGTAGAGGTACATAGTCACCGAAGGTAAGATTTCTCATTACACCACTGGATGTACATTTTTCAGGTCAAATATAGTTATAGATTTCTAAATCACAAAGATTGTAATTGGAACTCGTCCAGACTATGATACTATATCTGGTAACAGTGCTGCACAGTACATCAAATGTGCAGAAAAATGAACGCCAGAAGATACAATATAAATCTTTCTTATTATGAATTCTAAATGAATAGAAACAAGACATGGGTTGTAGAGAAGTAGAATCATTACACTTATATACATGATCTCTTTGAAAAAAGAAAAGTAAATAAAATAAAAAATATAAAAACCTAGGAAAGAACATCACAAATATTCCTTAGAAATCGATCAGTTTTCTAAAAATGCCACTACATTACCCGTGGTTTAGATGGAGAGCCCACTTCCCTCGCCACGTGCCCGACAAAGAATTGATGGGGTAAGAGATTGCTATAGTAAAAAAGCTAAACTTTACACTTAAAATTTAGATTTGAAGCTATAAAATTTTTTAGCCGCATTTCAAGAACATATAGATCGTTCACTCAAAAAAAGATCCCCGTATTTTTTTTTTTATTCAAAGTGAATAAATCTTCTTCTCAGCCTTGATAAAATTGAAGCTATCCAATATTTTAATAAACCAAACTATGTAAAGCTAGTCTAACATTTCTAAAACTGAACAGCGATATGCTTTGTTTCCTATTAGTTTTAACAATTGTTGAAATAATGCTAAATGGCCATTATGTTTAATCACTATCAAACTTAGCTCTACTGGAAAATATTGATTGAACATTTATTAAAAATTCTGTCCTCCAAACTTTTGCCACATATTTAGATTTCAGCCTCCATTTGCTTCGTGTTATAAACGCTATTAAACCTTTAAACCTAATTTCTTGCTTCATTAAATTTATCTCGTGCAATATGATAGAAATTATTTACTTCAACAAGATTTTAAAGTTTTATTTTCTCTTTTGGAAATATTGCCCTTTTCTTGTTATAGTCTCTAAAGCTCCGTGCCATTTACTTCGAAATAGTGTGTTTATTTTTCTTTCCCGTTGCCTAAAAATGCAAATCTAATTTTAACTTTAAACGGTTCTCACTTGCGTCTCTAAAAGCGTCAGGTAAAGATTTATGCAAGTGCGTAAAGCTGAGATCAACTTACTTTTGGAGCAGAGCAAACGAAGCGTAACTTCATGGCTAATGTGGAGTTGATAGACTACATTAACCGTAGCATATATACAATATATATATATATATATATATATATATATATATATATGAATGCAATGTCCCGCAAGAAAAAGAAAAAGGTGCTTCCAAGTATTTTCGAGTTCTGACGGCAGAGTTTCTTGCCTTTGTGCTCGTGTAGACGAAAACGGACCCAAATCGAGAAATTATCTCTCTCGTGCGTGATATTGAGCAGTTACTTACTTGACCTGGCTGCGCCTGAGGTTAAATATTGGCTGTCGATGGGGGTAAAATCGCATCTGGCCACGGAGACGATTCTCCCAAGGTAAAGACGAAGCTGGGGCATGGACATTTTCCAGCAAGGTATTTGCAATAACAGATGTCCTTCCTCGCTCTCGCATGCTTCAAGATAGCATGCGGGAGGCCAGATTGCCTTAAGGCTTGTGAGGAAAACTTCCATGAGTAAAGACAGCTTCGTTCTGAAAGCCTCTTCACTTGATTCTTAGGCCCGTTCTCTCGTCCTTTGATCTCGTGTTTGAGAGACAAGTGGATGTCTGGGGTCCATGTGGGGCTCCTTGACTCTATTCTTTCAAATCTCCTCTTTTCCGAAAGATGAACTTTTTTAACTTTGGGGGAGATGAGCATAAAAATCTGTTAGACTGGGAAAGGCGCGTTCCAAATTTCCGGGCTCGATTGTACAATCAATGGGGAAATACCTGATCTATGTCGATACAGATTTACATAGCTAAAGCGCATGGCTAATCCGATTATCCTAGGAATCTAATTGAACCGCTACAATAAAAAAAAGGAAAATTCGGCATACAAAGTTAATCTCGAATGGAGGCTCACTCGCCTCAGTTCATTAATGACCAAAGTTATACAAGAAAAGAAACAAGAAAAGATGACAAATAAATGGTACAAAATAACAGCATAGAAACATATATATAAATAAATAAGATTGTACAACGGTAGATAGAGATATATGTACAGAAGGTTAATAGGGCAATAAATGTATACAGTACAAAACAAAAATAAATTACAAGGGCGTCTTCTTCTTGCCACCATACGATTAACATACATATATATACAAGGAATTAAACAGGAAAAAGAAAAAGAAAAAGAAAATGTCTCCTCTTTTACAATTCGCTCGGCTTAGTGTCCACGAGGTTTCGGCTGAGGCTGTGAGCTAGACAATTTTCCGACACTTTATTTCCATAATCTTATACTGATACTCTGGTAGAAGTAAAGTACAACGCATGATTTTTCGGGTGTGGTTCTCAACATTACGTAAATATGAGAGAGCTAAGTGAACCGTCTCGATCAAGAACTCTTTTTCTACAAGGTATAATTTAACTTTCTCCACTCCCCAGACATTGGCAAGGGCTTATCGCTCTATTACGGCATAGTTCTTTTTGCGTCAGAGGAGTTACAAGGAGTTACAAGGTAAGAAGGTACCCTAGGAGACCTTACGGTCCATTCAAAGAGGGTAACTTTGCACTAGCAATCGAGCGTGCACATGGCTGCTCAATTGTTTTGCGTCCCTAAACGGCCACTTTTCAAGACTTTGTCTAGTCTTGACTTGAACTGGTCAACAGATTCACTGTTTACAACTTCCACTGGAAGTGCGTTCCACTTACCGCAGATACTGTAGGTGAAAAAGTTTCCACACAGATTGCGGTTGTAACGCTTCAGTTCAAGTTTGAAGCCGTGATTGCGCGTTCTGTTCTCACTCAGTGTGAAAATATCCCGGTAGTCAACATTGTCGAACCCTCGAAGTATTTTAAAAACATCGATGAGCTGACCACGCAGTCTACGGGTTTCCAACGAGAACAGATCTAATTCCCTTAGTCTATCCTCATAACTTTTATGTCGGATAGAGGGAATCAGTTTGGTTGCCCTGGCTTGTACGCGTTCCAACCTTGCGATGTCCTTTCGAAACGAAGGACTCCAAAATTGTACGGCATACTCCAGGTGCGGCCGAACTAGGGAGTTGTACAGACAAAGTACTATCTCCCTGTTACGGTATCCAAACTGGCGCTTTATGTAGCCTAACATCCTTTGGGCTTTCTTCTCTGCCTCAATGCACTGTTTCGAGAACTTGAGGTCGCTAGTGACAGTAACACCCAAGTCCTTCTCAGTGTCACTCGATTCGAGAGCAGTGCCCTTAAGGATATAATGAGATTGGGGATTTCTGTGGCCGATATGCATTACTTTGCACTTGTTCACGTTGAACGGCATTTGCCACGTGTCCGACCACTCCCCAATCTTCCCAAGGTCTTCCTGCAGGCGGGCAGTATTTCCATCCTTTGCAACGTTCATACCAAGCTTGGTATCGTCGGCAAATTTGGAAATCTTGGCAACCATGTCACCGTCCATGTCGTTGACGTAGATGATGAATAGTAGTGGTCCCAGGACAGAACCTTGAGGCACTCCGCTAGTAACGGGCACCCACTCAGAAGCCTGTCCATTCACCACCACCCGTTGCCGTCTGCCACTTAGCCAGTTCTCGATCCAGCCGGCTACTTTTCCGTCTATGCCCAGCGCTCGCACTTTCCGGAGAAGGCGGCGGTGTGGTACCTTATCAAAGGCTTTCTGAAAGTCTAAGTAAACCACATCTACCGCCTTGTCCCGATCGTGCTCACTGAACACGAAGTGGAAGAATTCCACAAGGTTCGTCAGGCATGACCGTTGCCTTCGGAAGCCGTGCTGGGAACTCCTCAGTAGCAGGTTTGACTCTAAATACGACGTTATTTTCTCCACCATCATGCTTTCCATGAGTTTACCGACTATCGAAGTCAGACTGATAGGTCGGTAGTTTGACGGATGGCTAGAGGATCCTTTCTTGAAGATCGGAGTCACCTCCGCCTCACGCCAGTCTCTAGGAACGCATCCGGTCCGGATTGACATGTTAAAGATAGCGCACGCTACGCTACCAGGTGGCTTTCACCGTCGTGTCAATATTGCAATAGGACACAGCATATGCCCTCGATGCTCTCATCAGTCAGAATTACGATGGGCTTACTGGGATTAGTTAACCTAAAAATGGGGGCGGACGCAAATTTACCTTTTAGTTGATCGAAGTGAAAAGTGGTTTTCGGAGTTCTAATAATGCAGTCAGGAGATTTCTTTTGCAGGAGGTTGCATAAGTGGTGGAGAGTGACGCAAATTAGAAACGACCCGCCCATAAAACGAAGCAGATCCCATAAAAGTTCTTAACATTTTCATATTTAGGGGAGAGGCTGTGCACGATGGCTCGAACTTGGTCTTCTTGGGAGCCAAGTTTGCTATTTCCGATGTTAAATCCGAGGTACTTGATACCATATGCAAAATGGCATTTAATGGGGCAACTCGTGAGGCCGTACTCAGGAAGCAGACGCATCAGGGCTTGGATGGCGACCAGGTGCTGGTCCCACTCAGGAGTGACGACATAGATGTCGTCGAAGTAGAACGTTACGTTCTACAAACCATCCCAAATCCTGCGCATCATATGATTGTTACTTACTACAAGCTGTAACCAGACCAAATGGGATCCAGCGGAACTGCATCAAGCCTTTATCCGTGGGGAAACCCGTATACTTCCTTACATTTTCTTTCAGGGGAATTTGGTAGTAGGCCTTACAAAGATCTAATTCTGTAATCAATTTGGCCTCATCAAAAAGGTGGAGATTCTGATCGATTAAGGGGATAGGTTCGGCGTCAAATACCGTCACAGAGTTGAGTTTACGAAAGTCAACGCACATACGATATTAACCGTCTGATTTTTTACCATTACTATGGGTGAAAGATATTTAGCTTGGGCGGGCTCAATAATATTTAAACTAAGCAAATTATTTTCTTCGGTGTTGAATGCTCGTCTTAAATGTATGGGAATGTGGTACGGCTTGGAGCGGAATGGTTCTTGTGTGATTAGACCGATATTTTGCTCAAACTGTGCGGCACATGCTGGGACTTCGGAGATTACATCCCCGAACTGATTCGGCAGCGGTAAGCAAGATTGGCAGCGGATAATCTTTGTCCTGCTCCATACAAATGACCTGTACTACATTCAATGGATCTGCGGGGTAGTTGGCTTGGAAAGCCTTCTCTTTGTCAAGAAGGACGATGTTATTAAGATAGGCTCGGCGATGTTACTTCTTCAGCATATTAATGTGGAAGAGTTTTTCTCCTGAGGGTGTTTTAATTAAGTAGTCAACGGGGCTCTCAAGGACCGGAAAGGGTCCCTTCCATTGACTGAGAAGTTTGTTATTCTCGGTTGGAAGTAACAACAACACTTCTTCTCCGCGCTTAAATCTCCGTTCCTTCGATTTAAGGTCGAAGTACGTCTGGTACTTCTCCAGATTGAGGTTTTCGTTGTTCTCGTACGCTAACTCAGTGCACTTCTCTAATCTTCGGCGGAGATCCATTAGATACGAAGAGGAAGATTGTATCTCGTTGTCGAGTTCACGGTTAGAGAAAAGTTCCTTAAAAATGCTCATTTGACCACGAACATTTTGCCCGTACAACAACTCAAAAGGGGCAAATCCCAGGGTACGGTGGTGGATTTCTCTGTAGGAAAATCGAAATAATGGTAAAAAGGGGTTTTGCAATCAACAATTTTCCTACATATTCCATCAGCTCGGAAGTAAACTGAGGGCTTCGGTTGGATAACACCTCCTTCGGGATTCCAACCCGAGAGAAGATGGAAATAAGGGCTTCTGCGCATGTGACACTGTCAATCCTCTTCAACGGAAGGGCTTCGGAAAAGCGAGTGGCAAAATCTACGAGGGTGAGCAAGTAGCTATGCCCCTCGCTGGATAGAGGGTAAATGGGACCAATAAGATCGATGGCCACACGGGAGAAGGTCTCAGAAATGATGGATCCCTTCTGAAGAGGAGTGGGTTTGATGTGTCTTTTTGCCGTGGTCTTTTGGCAAATGTCGCACGATCTGCAGTAATTCGAGATTTCCTCTGCAGCACCAGGCCAAAAGAAATACCTAAAAATTCTTTGCGCTGGTTTGTTGTAGCTAAAATGGCCAGAAAACAGATTGCTGTGGGCACTTTTTAGAATGAGTAGGATATGAGAGCAGGTAACGCCTAATGCATGAGCCTCGGTACTATTTCTTTCCGAGCAAATGCGGTAAAACAGGCCTTCCTTCTAGAAGTAAGAAATGATTTTGTTGCCGCGCTCAAGTCCGCTCGTAGCTCCAGGTTTTTTCCTACAGTGGAAGGAGGGTGTCATAATCCTTCTGGTTCTGAGAGAATCATTATCTCATAACGCCGCTGAATTCGTAGTTGAAGGGGGCTTCAAAGGAAGCGGGCATCTCCGTTTTCTTTCTTGATTGGGTTGGTGTAACCACCGATTGAGCCACGGGGTTGGAAAAAAATTGGGGGCACTGTCCTACTAGCAAGGAATAGAATTTTATAAAAGCTGACAACACTTCATCCCAGCCGGTGAAATATTGGCATTCCAGATGGCAATTTACTATGGGAAAGCGGTTTGCGCGCCTTAAGTAGTCTTGGACTACCGCAATTTTTTGGGGGTTCGTGGCTAGAGGGGGAAGCAGCTCGTCGGAAACCACTATACAGGTGCATACTATATCGCGGACAAGGGTGGAGATTCAGCAGCCATTTACTGCTCCGGTCTCGAATTTCACACTTCCAGGAGAACTCTTATCGAATAGAAACTTGACTTGATGTCGGTAGGATTTGGGGGCAGAGAGAGAGAGAGAGGCAGCAAAATCAACTCGCGAAAATGATGGATCGGGGGCGGCACTCACTTGGTGTACCTGGTTGATAAAAGTACTACTGACTTGGGACTTCTGAGGGCAGTTCGGTGGTAAATGACCTTCTACGCCGCAGATAAAACATAAATTGGGGCCTCCTGGGCAAGAGTGACGTAGGGGAATTTTATGCAAATAGTTTAATATCACAGGGTTCTGACGGGAAGAAATTTCTGTGGTTTGAGGGGCCAGTCACCTTACCGAACTTACTGGGGTTGCTTGAAGAAAATCTTGGGTTGTTACTCTTTGCCTTGGGGGGGAAAATGGGAGAGTCTTCTTATTTTCCTTCGGGTAACAATTATGGCTGGCCGCGTATACATCAGCCTCTTCGACGCATTCTTTGAAAGTGTAGCATCTATGAACCTTCACGAATAAACGAATTTCGGAAGGGAGCAAACCCAAGAACTGGTACTTCAGAACAAAGTCGACTAGGGAGTCATAGTCATGGGCAATTTTAGACGAGTCCAATCAAAATTTAAAATGCCTTTGGAGGGTTTAGCCAAACTGACCGAAAGTTTGGTTGGGCTGGATTCGGGCGTGACGAAACTTGGAGCGATAAAGATCAGAGGTCATATTATACGCCGCCAGAAGCTCGCATTCGAGGTGGAATTATCACTCGTAGAATCAGACGGAAGGGAATTAAATATGTCCCAAAATCATTGCCTTTAAAAACGGGGAGTCTCACCAATGCCACTGGGGAATTTCAGCGCAAGAATTGATATAGAGGGTCTCAACCATCGCCCGACTTAATTCAAGCTCATGCTTGCGTATTTCTCTCCTTTCTTTCCTCTCTCTTTCCTCTTGTTCTTTTTTCTGCTCTCTCTTGCTCACCTTGTTTTCTTGCTTATTTTTTCTGCTCTCTCGTTCCTTTCCTCTTCCTAAATAAACGACACAGGATCCTTGCCTGTTAAGCCAAAGGACTCGCCTTAGATCTTAAAAAGCTCAAAAGACGACATATTGAGTGTGATAGCGGAATCAACGCACCCCAAAAATCAAATTTACTGCAAGCAATGCAACGAGGTTGACGAGCTGGTCTAACGTCGTATGTGCGCAGGAAAAGAAAATACATTACAAAAAGAAATAGTTAATGCAAGAGCCTTACCTTGTTAATTAAATCTTACGCACAAAAAATATCCACAATCATAAATGATCCTTCACGGATAAAAGACCTCTTAAAAGATGATCTTTTAAAAACCGTGCTAAGCCTGACGCCAGTTTTTATAATATAGATAGATATATATTTACTATATGTCTAGGTATAGCCTATATATATATATATATATATATATATATATATATATATATATATATACCTATGGATTTGATTACCCGAGTTGTGTGGTATAGGTTGAAAGCAAGCTCAGTTGACCTATCCTCGGCGGCATAAACAAATGATAGGGTTATGATAATTAGAGGAGGGGAAAGGAAAGCGTTCCAGTGAGTACACGGGCAAAGAACAAAAAGCGAGTTCAGATTGGCTGTTAATACTTAGCTAAGGCTGAATGCTGTTCTGGGTTATTTAAAAGATTAGTACCAAAATAATAGTTAATAACATATAAAAAAAGGATAAATATTTACATAAATGAAATTAAATTGGAATCTCCAAGACTATCGGGTACTCGATAGTCTGGAAGAAGGGACGTGCTAATTAACTTAAGTCTGGTAAATGACCAAACTCGGATTGAGACTTCAATGGCTGCGCTGAGCCAAAATTGAAATAAATCTTAATGGAATGACCGAGATATTTGAGATCCGCACGCGTCGATGCCTTTCAGACGTTAATGTTTGGGTAACGAAGGGAAGGGGAAATTTGAGGAGAATTGTAGAAGGTTAAGATTTACTTCGGAATACCTTGACGAGGGAGTACTTGCGCTGGTGAATGAGAACGGCCGTTGCGGGGGAATCGCCAATTGACTGGGGCGGAGTTCTGACAGAAGAGTTGCTTGCCTTTGCACTCGTATAGACGAAAACGGAACCAAATCGAGAAGTGGTGTCTCGTGCGTGATAGCGAGCCAGTACTGACTTGACCCGGCTGAGCCTGGCGTTAAATATCAGCTGACGATGGAGAGAAATCGCCTCTGGCTACGGAGAGAATCTTCTCTAGTAAACAGGAAGCTGAAGGATGGACGTCTTACAGCCAGATGTCCTTTCTCGCTCTCGCATGCTTCAAGATGGTAGGCGGGAGGCCAGATTGCTTCAAGGCTCTGGGGGAAACCTCCATAAGTAAACTTAGCTTTGTACTGAAAGCCTCTTCACTCTATTCTTAGGCTCGTTCTTTCATCCTTCGATCTCATGTTTGAGAGCCACGTGGATTTCTGGGGTCTACTTGTGGCTCTTTAACTCTATTCTTTCCTGCAGATTTTTATTACAGCCCTTTTTTCCCTCTCCAATTATTTCCTTTTACTGAATTTTACTCGCCCCTCTTCCTGCTACTATTTATTGGCTCTGATTGCTAGCTGAGATATGTTTGTTATTATTTTTGACCGATTCTAAACTTTTCTTCATGAAAGCTTGAGTTTGAGCGCCACGGGTGCCATTGTTTGCTAATGAACAGAGCGAATTCCATCTTTGGCTATTTTTCTCCTCGGTTAAGAGATCTCAAGCCGCTTCTTTGCCTATAAAGATATTGTGTGAGGTCCGTATTGTTTCTTTGAGAGGAAATACCAGATATAACCGAATCGAGGCGCTTGAACCGTAAGTCTCCGTGTTAGAGAGTCCCGATAGAGAATATGGATTCATTTTCTTTGCTATGGCTTACCTTGAACCTGAAACTTCACCTTCATATAATGTCTCTCTTGTCAAACGTTCTTGATTTAAACATTTAAACCTTTCCTCGCTCGTTAGATCTCTAAGCCAACGATGTGGATCAAGATCTAGATTATCCGAGCTTGCTGGTCTTGAGTTCCTCATCTGAAACCCAGCTTGCATAAGTGGAGGTGTTTTGCGTCAACGAATCGCTTGAGTCCCGCTGTGGTGAGCCCCGATGAATATGGTTGATATTGTGATTGAAGTTTTATCTCACTATCAACACAACCTTGTCCGTTTGAATGAATTAAGAGAGTACGCTCTCTCTCCTCTCCAGCATAAGTTTAGTCCCAACGCATCTCATATATAAGCAGGGTGACTAGAACTGTGGGATCTGATCGAGTCCCAACCGCTAAATTGATTTTAACTTTGGAACGCCGTAAATTGCCCAAGGTTTTCAAAGCTGTGTAGCTTCGTGTCACGGTAAGCCTCTACGTAGAAAAAGCCAGACGTTCCCTCAACTGCAACCAATTTGGAAATTTTGTTCGTGCCTATCGGCACCCCCTTCCTATGTGAATTGAGGATCTGATTACCATGGTTCTGAAAGTGCCAAAACGCTGTGCTGTGCCAACTGCGGTGCTGCTCATTGTGCTGCGTCGAAAACTTACTCAATCTTCTTATACAAAAAGGATGGCCTTGATTTGCGCGACCACTGTGTCTGGACGTGAGGGAGGCCTGCCAACGTGCTCGAGTACAAACTTCGCTATTTGGCCGCCTTTTCTCAGAAGTTTCTTGTAACGCTGGACGAAACTGATCATTACGTCCGAGTTCCAACACACCGGTAGCATTTGATTGAAAATCTACTGCTAATGTCAGAAGTGCTATCGATGCACCTTCTAAGCATCGTTCAAACACCAAGATACCTAACGTTGCTTCCCTCCCCATGCGGCTCTAGCCGAGGCAGTTACTTAGAGTGAGCTTTCTAAGCCACTATACCCTCCAAATTACAGCCTGATTTATCCTACTCTTTGCTTGGTCCCTACACTCTCCTCAGATTGACACCAGAACCGTCAAAGATATTCATATTGTAGCTCCCAGCGTTATTCCAAGCAGGTAAACTAGCGTTTTCTAAATATTTGGAGGAATAAATTCAGCCATGGTATTGCTTACTTTAAAGACAACATACAACTCAGAGTCTACTATTCAATCCACACTAATCGATTTTTGTAAAATTTAATGAATAAATTGTGTTAGAAAACGATGTTTTTAAGCTAAAAAACTATCTTGCATGAGAAATATTAAGAAAAATTCAACCGAAAATGTTACAATATTATAATCTCTTTAGTTATAAGATCAGATTTTTAAAATTAGAGTTATTAAAAACCCTGGCCTGATCGGAGGAAACGGATGTTATTTTTAAATTAGTGGTGCGAAATTGTCTTAAGTCCTTTATGATAATTTAGACAATAAAATCACAAAGATTGTTTTTGTAACCTATTGTAATCTATTCCATATTAACAGAAATCGAAGGCCTTCTACAGATATAAAAAATATTTGTGTGATTACTAAGTCAGTCCTGGCGCAGCTAGCCACTGGTGTCATCCCTAAGATGTCGACACCGCCTGGCAACCTCAAGCTATTTGTTGCCTATTTATTTCGCACACACGGGAAAGGCAGATTATTTTCATTCACACAAGTCTTTTGGTGCCATATAGCCAAATTTACGAAGCTCTACTAGTATTTGAGACCAGGACAAGACACTTGGACTTATCAATTGATATGTGAAAATGGTTTATCAAAAGTTAAACTGTGGATTTGAGAGGAAGCAAAGTCAATGCGATTTGCAGTGGCCCAATTGCGAAAAGAAACATGATAAAATCACATTGCTGATTGATAATTCTGTATTTGTTAAAAAAGTAAATGAGGCTGCTCACATCATTTAGTCTAGTAACACATAGTGAAGGACCTTTTAATGTTTTCTTAGACACGGTTCGTGAGTATTTCATTTTTCTCGCAATTTTGATTCGGGATAATCCTTCTCTAGACAATGCAATGACTTGAACTCTCAGAGCTTCAAAAATCTGTTTCTTTGAGGACACTTCTAACCAAAAATTACCTTTTGTAAGTTAACAATAACATAATTGAAAAAATTGGAATAAACGTTAGTATCACACATTGAATGGCAGAAGGTTGCCTCAACAACTCATGCACAATATGTAAAAGCGCATAAAAGTAGTTATAAAAGACAAAGGACACATTAAATATTAATTATTGATAAAATATACGCAAAAATGTTTAAAACAAACTGAAAATCTTGGCCAAGCTTTCGGTCCCATTGACTTCTTCAGGACGGATCTTCTCGCTATGTCGCGGACAAACTGAAGGAGATGAAGATGATACATGTATTAGTCGCAGATCTTTCCCTACTCTACCCACCGTTGATGAGGCAGGAAAGGAGAGAACCCTCGGTAGAGCGATCCAGGCTCCCTACTGTCTCTCTCCACTCGGTACCATCACCTTCGAGGGAGCAGCGGGGAAAGGAGTGACATGGGCCATGGAAGAAAGCTATTGAGGGCGTGTTTCTTTTTCACGCTGCCTGAGGATGTTATTTTTGTTGGTAAGCCTAAGGAAAGGTGTGGTCTAGTTAAGATGAAGGTATAATTTCTTTTTTTTCTTCTATGATGGTTTAAGTTTCTAATATCGGAGGGCACGATACACCCGTATAACGTTTTATAATGGAATTATTGATAAGTACGTCTTTTGTGATTTCCATATTGTGTTCTTCGTCCATGTGTGTCTTTGAAGGTCCATTCTGAAAATGCATTGCTAAGGCCACAAGAGAACGTTGTTGTGGTCACTCCAAAATGCTTTGATTTTGAACGAAACTGACACTCTTCGTGTGGTCATGAGAAATCGTAACAAATGTTGGTTAATTTCAAAAGGAGCCGTATGAGTTTTAGTTTTATTTACAATAAATCTTTAGCTCAAATTGTGCCTCTAAATCTAAAATGTAGCAAAGTTTAAAAATAGGATATTACTTAGGAGGAGCTATTGACTAATAAAATGAAAGTTTCCAATCCTATGTTAAAAGTGAGAAATTTTCACATATATTTTAAGGGAGTTTACCAATACTAACCTAAGAAGGATAGGTCACTTTTCTAGATTGGTGGTTTATTTGCTACCTTTAAGTTCAGTGGGTGGGCATACACTTGTTCTACACTATCTTCAAACTCGGTGGCACCAGACGCCTATGATGCCAAACAAAAAACGATTCTGCTCTTATAACAAAATCTTATGTATTTTTATTACATATAGAATATATATATATATATATATATATATATATATATATATATATATATATATATATATATATATATATATATATATATTAGGAATATGAATGTGAAGACCCAGGAGATTACACTAATCTTTTATTGGCCGGACGTTTCGGACCTTCGCTACCACCATCTTCAGCGACTGTATCAACTAATGAGAAGGGGAACAAACATTAACGATAACAGTTAAACAATTAGAAACATGCATTATATAATGGCTAAAAAGCGGGTAAACGCAAGGTAAATCAATAAAATTGACAATTATTGAGATGAAAGTAAAAACACAAATAACAATATATAGAATTAATTGATACTATCCAGTGTAATTTTGAAAAAGGATAGGAGGAAGTCAAGTTTTCACATAAACTGACTTGAATATAAAAATTAAAGGTAACTGGAATCAAAAATAAAATAACCTATTATATTAAATTACAAACAAAAAACAAAAAAAAAACGAAAACAAATGTGAACAAATTAAACAGAGGAACTAACCTTTATCGTAGGAGTTGTGAAATCAACTAACTAAGGATAGAAAAACTACTAACGAGATTTGTTCGTTCGGTTGGTTGGATAGTTAATGTATTGATGTGTTGGCTGTCTATATAGTGGATAGATTAATTGAGGAGGAGTAATTATTTATGTTTGGATTTATTTTATTGATGTACAGTGACTCCTCTAAGATTTTATAATCGAGATAAGTTAAGGCTGAAGAGGATGAGAGTAATACTCAGATTGTTGCCGGATGTAAGAGGCGTTAGGTTTATAAATGTGAATACCAGTCCTATGAGACAACCTAAGTGCTGTGCGATCCTGCATTTAAGTTGTCCTCAGGTTGCCTGACCCCAGTAAGCCCTTCAGGATCCCAATGGATGCAGGTAACGAGGCCATCGGTTGTGTCCTTCTTCAGTACGGAGACGACGGTGAGAGTTACCCACCCTCTGGCCTACGAGAGTGCAAATTACTCCTATCTAAGGAGGATTATGCAGTGATAGAAAGGGAAACTTTAGTTATTATTTGGACTGTCCATAAGTTTAAGATGTACTTGGTAGGCCAAGAATTCGTTATAAAAAGTGATCACCGGCCGCTGGCATACTTCCGTAATATTATACATCATAAAGGCCAAGTAATGAGATGGAACTTATTACTGGAGGAATTTCAATATAGGACAATGTATATAAAAGGGTCGGAAAATTGTATCGCCGATACCCTTAGCCGTAATCCATTGGGTGACTACCCCAGTAAAATTTTAATTGTGATTGCTCCATAGCTATTTTTCCATCTTGTAATTATTATAACCGCCATTTAGAGATTAGCTTATATTCAATTATTTCTCTTTATGTATTTATTTTTCTCGATGTGTACGTCTAGGACATCACCCTTGTATATATAAAATATGTCTACGCGAGATACAGGGGGGGTAATTAGGAAAATAAGGAGGTCTGATTCAGGTCGGTGATTTAAAGGGGGATTTTAAACCGGGCACACACACAAAGAATAGATCAATTGAGGAAGCCAGATTCTAGATCAATCCTCAGACGGCAAGGGCTACAATTGCTTACGTGTTCGTTGCAGAAAAAGGGCCAGTTGCGATACAATGAATGTAAAGGGGGAAGTCGAGTTACCTCTCGCTTCAGATGAGGAAGCACTCGTAGATGGCCTTTGGAGATGGGAATTCTCGTCAGATACTCGTCGATTGACTATGGCAGAGTTCACAGATGTCAATTTAGCCTTCGTCCTTGAATCGAAATCGTCGATGGGGAGAGACGAGAGTCCTTCAGCTTGTTCCCGTAGTAGGTGGAAAGTATATTAATGCTGCTTACTAAACTGAGTCGAAGGAATATATAGACACCTGGTGAGGTGGCTTTTGGTGGCTTTGGTAGCCACCTCCACACACACGTGCGATTTTGCGTAAAAGTCGGCTACTCCTTCGTGGATGGGGGGAGGGGGGATTTGTGATAACGTTTGCGTAAAATGTTCAACGGAATTCGATCTTATGACAGAGGCAGTAATGTGGCCATGGGAGACGATGAATTTGATCCCTAAGTAAATACAGCTGGGGCGTGATAATGGTGTAGGCTGCACCCTTACCCTGGTTCAGCCATGCTTTCAAAGCTCTATGCAGTGATTTCTAGACCACGTGGGTACCGAAGTGCACGTGTTCGCCCTTCGACCTAATTCTGCTACACAGTTTTATTATATAGGATCAGAAATACACGAAGTTTACTGGTTAAGAAAAAGAAGAGATACACGTCGTTGCCCGGGAAAATGTGCATTCGCAAATAAAGTAAGATGGATTTGATCTTTTTCTTTTTTTATTCGTCCCAAACAAAATTCTCATTCAGCAATGCTATAGAACTTCTTGGGTACACAATATTCTTTCTTTTTTCTTATGGGTAATATAAAAATAGATTACTTTTGCTTCCAAATATTGGGCAACTAACATAGAGTTGACCATAAGAAGAGCAGAGTTCCTCTATTTGCAGCTATGGCATTAATAGAGTCTCACCTCACGAACTTTTCAATTCACATTGTGAAACTTATATTGATTGGGAATTGTAGTCTTCTGAATTTAACTGTCAATTCTGAATCTGATTCTCAGCATGAAGATACCGTCTCCTTTTTCACTTCCATTAAGATTGATTGCCTCTAGAAAAGTGACATCAAATTTTTTATCATTAGCCGAGTGCCATTTCAAAGTTTGTTGGATCCAACTTACACAATAAGATTATCTAAAGTTACTACCTTCCGTTCAGGTTGGTGAGAAGGTATGTCAGGTGGTTTTAGAGAGTATAAGAACTCTGTAGAATAATCGACTATTTGAGTATAATCTGAAATTGTATAAACTGATTTGTAAATTTATGTATTACTTTCTAAGAGAAAAACCATTAGATGTTTCTTGCTGCAGACAGTGTTGTTATTCGGAGTGGATATAGATCTTTCACACAGCGCATTGTAGTTTGACTGAATATTGAGTAATACCTTTGCCTTGAGATTATCAACCATACTAATAACTATGCAAACAGGCGATATTTATATTCCGCCATCAAAATCAAGAAGTACTTTGCCTTTTTCTATTGTCAGAATATTTTGGGACAAATTGCGCTGACAGTTGATCACAAACGAGCTCTGCTCTAATATTTGCGTTTAGAGACAGTGTTTTAATATTCCTAAACAAAGATGATTTTAGGCAATGACGGACCTCATCTGCCGTAGTTTCCTTATGGATCACTGGAAGTGTCTGCTTGAAATCACTCTACAAAAAAATAGTGACACCTCCCATAGAAGCCTCAGAATACTTTTGTCTCGTATTTTCCTGCCTAGTGCTCTATTATGAGCCACTCAATTATGATCCAAGATACAGGTTGAAATTCTTATATTTATCACAAATTATTATTTAACTAATGTTACATTGCAACACTTTTTTGTAGACAATATCCTTTGTCTTTCCTTGTGGTGCCTGGAAAAATAGGTTGCTTTTGCTTCCCACACGTGAAAAACAATGTAGTATAAAACAAATTCGGGCAAATTTGGAAAAGGGCCCGTAGCTCCATTAGGGGGGCACTTAAGAGACTCGTCACTACTTCCATTTTCTTCCTCGTATATTCCGACGTGAGCATAGACTTTTAGTTTTTTATTTAGATCGTATAACCTTTCTTCTTATAAGTGGAGAGCAGACACACACACACACACACACACACAGACTTCATTTTGATTATATATATATATATATATATATATATATATATATATATATATATATATATATATATTCGTGAATGGTTCTGCTTCTAGCAATCCGAATATAAAATATATTAGCCAACGTTTCGGGCTCTTGATCCATCTTCTGGGATAGAGCAATAATAATAATGATATATATAATGAAAAAAATAAATTTTTTTATAATAAGGAGAACAATCACGAAAAAAGGGATTAATTTTAAAAATGTACAAAAATGTAAAAATACAGAAAATTGCCTAAAAAACACAAACTTCAATATAAGGGACAAATTTCTGTAGTTTGATTAAAAATTAGAAAGATAAAATACAAAATAAATTTAAATGGAATTAATAAGTGTAGAAGTGGTAGATGAAATAAATGCAATAAATACATTATCAAATATTACCTGATTCGTATATAGCTGTGAGATGAATGAATGATTTTTTTTTACTAGGAAAGCTTTGATTTAGTTTTATTTGTTTTTTTTATTCTATGTAATTGCTATAGAAAAACATATAGTTTTATCTAATATGGCTGTTTTAAAGGGAATAAGTTATTGGCAATTAGCTAAATAATAGAATATATTTATTTTAAATTAAACAATGTATAACGGTGGGAAGAAGAGTTCTCATTTAATTGAGGCTGATTGTATTAAATTATTAGGAACTCAATTATAAAAAGGTTAAATTTAGATATTGCTGAAGGTAATATTTAGAATGATTATAGTCTAAATGGATTCTACATGAATGAAAATGAGATCGGATAACAGAGTTTACTTTTAATGATAAATCCATTCTTGTTCTGTAGCTGAGCCCTGTTGAGCATTGATGCGAATATTGAGAAGGCGTTCCCTAAATCTAATGTACGTTACCAGGGAACATTTGGTGGCAACTCATGATGTCTGGAGTGGGGTCTTTTCCATTGAACAAAGAAACAATTTTTACAGGTTTTACAAAGATTGTAGTTAGATTAAAATGTGGATAGAATCTTTTTAAAATATTCCACAATTCCTTCATAAAAGTAATAGTCTGATACCCTCAAAAGGCAAAGAAGATATATAATTTTGGCGAGGAACATAAATTTTTCTATAGGGTTAACAATATTATTTAAAAAATCCCTAATTCAAAGTATGTAAATATTGGGCGTGTAGTTATTTCATTTAACGAAAAGAAGTTGAATGTGTTTACATTTCCAAATGAAAGAAGGTCAAGAGTGTCGGTGGGTCAAGGTTTTACAAACATTAACCTTAAATTGATATGTAAAGAAGATATAAAAATTTAGACCAAGGTTCGTAAAGTTGGTTTAAACCTCCAAAGAAGATAAACTATTATTTTTTTATGTTTCCATGGTGAACGAAATGTTAGAGTGATATAGGTATGTCCATGAAGTTTTTCAGATTAAGCAGAGTTAGGGAATAATGTTAAAGTGCCACCAATGTAACTTTTATAAAATTGTGGTTTAAATTATAGGGGATAATCAGTTACAAATTGGGTTTCCAAATAGCACATGAAATATTGGCAAAGGTTAGTTCAAGTGAAGAACAGACATCTATACCATCAACTTCTTTACATTCTTTTTATTAAAAGTGAAAAGAGAATTATGATTAGCTAATTCTAGAAGTGTTTTAAATGCAGATCGAGAAAACCAATGATTTAAGCTATCAAGGGAAGGAAACAGTTTATGTAAAATTATGTTCATGGTTTTAGTTAATGGAATGTTGGTAAAGAGATAGGAAACCTCATACCTGAGCATGGGGCAGTGGCAACGGACTGGCTTGAGTGCAGCAAAAGATTGTTGAGAATTATCCACATATAATAAAAAATAGGGGAACTAAAAATTGAACTAGGTCATAATTAGTTGAATTTTAGGCGGCCAGAAGAGTCTTACAGGAACATCAGCTACATGAGTTTTGGCAAACCGTAAAACGAAAGAACCTGAACAAGAACCATAATAAAAAAGTGACTGGTATGTTATTTCTGAAATCAACTTCTGGCTTTTAAGTAACCTACATAAGAGTTCTATTGATTCGATCCTCTATGCTAATGATTACTTTAAACGGTGGAATATTAACGAGTTGGAATGTCGATTCCTCAGAAATAATAGTTTCCATATTCTAGAATTAGTTGGTATTGCGACCTACCACAGCCACCACACGCCATTATACCATATGAAGTGAAGACACAGATATCCGCGAATCGTCCGAAATACACGATATACACTGTATAACAAATATTATTGGAAAATCAGCCAAAAGACGCATGCGCAGATCCCCTGCAGAGATAACATAGCATGCTATTGGCTAACTAGTCAGGCCAAATTTGAAGGGAATAGGTCAAATGGCGCGTAAAGATTCAAATTTAGCAAAATTATAACATTTTCGAAAAATGAATAACTAGTTAACTACGTTATTATTAAGTTCCGGAAGTTGAAAATTATACGGTGAGCTTCATTTTAAGAATTAAAAACGTTTATGTCTTTTGAAAAAAAAAATTGTGATTGTGTTCAAACGAATCTTATTCCAGTTATCTTCCAGAAATCTTTCAACCTTCCCTAGTTAGTTTTCACTTAAAACAATCGGCAGTTGTTAGGAATAACCAGTGGAGACAACTCCAAATATAACTTGTACTCCCAAAAGAGAATGATTATTTTTAATTCAAACTGTTGTATTTTTTTAATTTAATTACATTAAATTTTATGAATTCGTCCGATTTTCCGGGAAATATTATATAATAATGTTACGCTGAATCACTCGGTTGATACTTATTTTGAATTGAATATTATCTACGATAAAAAGAATCTTATGATACTTGACAATTTTTTCATTCAAATGTTTTTGTAGATACTTCTTTAATAGAAGCTGTTCTAAAGTGCCGTTCAAAACTAGAGGACAAAATAACAAAATCTATATTTGGGGGGAAATACTCGTTTAATTTCAATGAAAATGGCACACAAACTCCTTTTAAGTTTTCCTCTGATCGTTTCTATATTTAATTTTATAGAAAAGCGGTAAAAAAATATGAGGAACGTCATGGGTAATTGAAAATAGGCTTCGTCCAAAGTTAGAGAACCATAAATTATAACTTTGAATTTAAATGTAAAAATTCGGAAGGTATTAATAACAACACTATTTTAAGAGTAATATTGGGTGATACTGAAGGTAGTACTTATTTATAAGAATAGGGAGACGAATTAAGGACAAAAAATCATTCATAAGTAGGCTGTCCAGTGAAAGTGTGAAAGAAAGACACTGTCACACATTTCGTGACATTGTAATCGGTATTTCACGCTGTTTGGTTTCAAAACACAATACTTTTCGGCACCTCTCCCAATAGAGGACCGGCCTCTGGTGCCCTCGGGCTCACCAGCGATTGTGATAAATGAAGGTTGGCAAACCGAAACGAAAAACGAAACCAAAACTGCTAAGAAAACATTCTTATCTAAAATGAGTAAAACGGCTACGATGACTTTGCCTACTGAAATAAGTGGGAAAGGCTATTTCAGTGACGAAACTAAATTTAGTTTGTTTAAGTCAGATCGAAATTAGAAAGTAAGGTGTCATTGATATGAAAGACTGAATCTCATATTCACGTAGACGAATAAAAGTGGCAGCGTTATGGTGCGGGACATGCTTTCAATCGCTGGAGTCTGTCCGCTGGTCCGTTAACGTAGCAAGGTAGATGCTGCGCTATACAAGAATCTTATTTGAGTGCATTTGATCCTTTTTCTCCCAACATCGGGTGTACGTGATCCTGTTTTTATGATAAACAATGCTCCGTGCCACGCAGCAAAAATGTTGATGCAGTTTTTGGATACAGAAAATTTCGAAGTGATGAATTGGCCTGCGAAGAGCAATGATTTAAATTCGATATCAAACCTATGGAAGACACTCTATGTTCAGGTTTTAGCTCAGAATCCGACTAATTTCGAGGATCTGTCAAAGTTTTGTGAGAATGTAATTAACTCACGCCCGAACTCTGCGACCAATTAGTGATATCCTGCCTCGCGAAATGCTGTAAATTTTTAGGGTCAGAGTAAGGCATTTTCTCTCTCTGTAGTTTTGTAGGCTGGATTACGTGATCGTTGCTTCCCTTAAAAGTAAAGGAAATTTGGAGCTGGATTTAACTTCTTTATTAGGCGGGAGCGTAGACGTATATACAAGTGGCGAACAGGAAATATAACTTTTCTTTTTGAATAATACGTCTTACGTCTTGAAAAAGGGTAGAAGTTCAAAGTATATAGTTAGAGTAGAGTGGATAGTAGGTTTTAAGGTAAAGTGGTGAAAGGGAATAAGTATGAGATATTACAGTTTTCTGGGTGACCAACCATCTCTTGTTCGTTCTTTATTATCGTCTTATTATGCATTTATTTTACTTATATTTATTTATTTCATTTTTGTTTTTATATATTTCAATTTATTTTCAAGGCTCTCACATCTCTATTGTTCTTTGTGTTTTTTATGGTTTTTGTTTTTGTTTTTTTAGTGCAGTTGTTACCTAAATATTGGTGCGTGATTGACCCCGACTATCGGTTTTCCACTTTTAAAATTTCCTCTATTGTTCCTCCGATGATTTTATTATTGGAGATCTCCAATTTTCTATTTTCTTCTTCGTTTAAAAGTTCTTCAAGTTTTTCCTATATTTTCATAGCCCTTCTGTGAAGAATTGTGTTAATTGGTTCTAAGTTAATTTCTTGGTGTAGATCTTGTTGTCTACGTTGTTCTCTTCTTCTTGTATTTGTTATTAACAATATTCCTTTGTTTTGTACCCTTTGAAGTTTGACGGTGTCGGTCTTATGTAGGGCATTGAGAGGTATTGCTGGATACAATAATACCGATCTGCATAATGCATTATAAATTTTTATTTTTTTTTGGCGTTCAAATTTCTGAGTCGGAACAATTTTGTGAGATTGTATTTTGCTACGTTTATTTTTTCATTGATAGGTTTTATATATCCGTTGGAAGTAATTTTAGCCCGAGAACTTTGCCATCTTGTTTGTATCGATCTATCTTTTCTTCGATAGGTACTCACTGTTTTGCGTCTTCCCACTGGTACGATTATAAACTTGTCTGGATTAGTTCTGATTTTCCATTTCTTTTCATAGTTGTTGATATTTACGATTATCGAGATATCATCCGCGAATTGTATATATGTAGTACTTTCAAAAAAGAGGCTCTGGTGAATACCTTGTGTATATGCTATATGGTAACTGACTAGGGCATCCCCCTTAAGGAACTCCCTGATGTATCTCGAGTAAAGGCCTTCAAATTCTTATTTTTACGTTCCTTTTTTATTTCCAGTATGATTTCTTTTGTATTTCCTATAGAGATGGGTCTATCTCCTGGAGCGTAGAACCTTATGTTCAATCCTGTTTCTTTTTTGTTGTCTTTTTGTGCCTGACATTGGGAAATCTTGTTTCCTTTTTCTTCCTCTTCCGCCGTTTCTCCTTTTTGTTGGATTTCTGAACAGCTAGCAATATTCGTTAGTTGTTCCACATCCATTCCTTCTTCTGCTGTTTGGTTTGTCATCTGTATGATCCTCGGGTCTCTCTGTAAGCCTTGGTTTATACTTTTGATCTCGCTAGAAGATTCGATTTCGTCAGTTCTCCTTTTAGTTCCTGATTTCGGTAGTTTATATTGTATGTTTAGGACGTCACCCGAAGGTGAGTTTTCTAAAAACCACATCGGTTCCAGGCCATTATTGCTTAGCATTTTGTTAAGTTCAATTTAGTATTCTCCTGGGTATGCAACATTCATTACATGGCGTGTAGAATACACGCTAGTATAGTTAATGAATTTTCTTGTTTTAGCTCTATGATGTTTTGAGCTGGTTGAAGTTGCTTTGCTGTGGCTTTGGCTACCTTTGCATATGTTTGGTTCCTCCTCTCCTCCTCCGCTTTCGTCCTCTAATTTCTTTTTCTTTCAATGATTTCTTTCTTTATTGGGCAAGCCATCGCCATTGTGCGATGGTTCTCTCGACAGTTCACACATTTTTTCTCAGTGCTCTTGCAATCTCTCCAGATATGTGCGTTAGAGCTGCATTCAGAGCATTTCTTTTCCTCTTTTTGGGGGCAATTTTTTGTAATGTGTTGGTCTAGTGCAAAGCAGCTGAAGCACGTCAAGACATTGATGAATTCATCGATCTTTACCCGGCTCTGGTTTTATCTTTAAATTAAATGCTAGTAGCCCGTTCTCCTTAGCTTTACGAGCAATACCTGTCTCTCTGAATATCACATTGAAGACATGAGTATATTTATTATTTGTAAGTATGTTATTGAATTTCACCACTTTTTTATTCGCGCCCATTCTTGGCATTGTTCAATTTCCTCTTGAATTTCTAAGGCCGTATGCTACACTATCCAGGGGTCTATTTGCCTACAGTAAATAGCTTTTTAAGATTCTATTTGAGGCGGTACTTTGGCCTCTAGACCTATGGTCTTTAGTAGTTTTGTTGCTCTTTCGCTGAGGAGTTTGTCGACATCCTTTTCTGCTTGAAAAATCGTAGCGTAGTTCGATGTATGGTGTAGTAATCTAATTAGAACTATTCCCAGTTCTCCATATATTACTTTGAAAACCGATGTTCTCTCTGTTTTTTGAGCACCTTTAAAGATGCGCAGAGGGACCCTTTTCGCCGATTTCATTTAGTTTTGTTTCTTCTTTCTTTTCTTTATTGAGAGCTCTTAGGCTGAGAATTCAGAGAAGGGAAATATGGGGAGGAGGAATAGATAGATATAAATTGCGGCTCTAATCCAGTTATTGATATGGCTTATTCCGCTGACGTGTCAGTAAATCCCTGCCTTCCTGTCTGTCGTTTAATCCTATCAGAGTTTGCTCCACTCAAAAGGAACTACCGCTCACACAGGTACTAACCCGTCCCGTGCTAAGCTTTGGCCTGCGCCGAGTAAGCCGCCCAGTTCAGATATGGCTCCCGTCCTATATGAGTATCTATGGAGGCTCTGCTTCACTAACAGACACGCCCTAAAGAGGTGGATAGAGAAGCAGAGTTATTTGTCTGTAGTCAGGTCTAGGGCCAGTTAAGTCCTGTATAGCCTTTCATATGAATGATCTTGCTCTTATTCGTGAACAATAGGTTAAGGCTTTCTGGGGTTGAACACTTATCTTCGCAAGTAAGTGAGAAAATTTCAACTTCCATCGGTCTATTCTTAAATAATGATAACATCTCTGACTATCTTTTACAGAAAAGTACGCTCATATAAATAGTTATTTCATCTACTCATAACACTACAAAAATTCAACCAATCAGGTTTTATATACATTTAATAGTCATTCTTACGTTCATTTTTGGAATTACTGCCTTAGCGTTTACAAATTGACCAATCAGCATTTAGACATAAGCACTATAATAATTGTTCAATCAGCGCAATAATAGATTAAAAAGGTTACTAATGCTCAAACCAAGACCAGCAGCACAGAAAACTCTGCCCCCAAACTGGTAATGCCAGGTGAGCCTAAGGAGATTATCACCATGATTGTCTTTGCTCACTTGGCGAAAAAAGCTAACCCTGGTTTATTTGCAGAGGAGTTTAATCGCCTCCTGCAAAAGAACGGTTTTCAGAAAAAGCTATGATTCCCGCCCAACCCCGTATCGCAAGATATGTTAAGGATACAATTTATCGATGTTCCCCAGCAAAAAAACACTGGAAAAGAAGAAGTTGTGAATCGGCACCATAAAACATTGGAGGAAGAACTCACAACGGAAAAAGAATTGGAAAAAGACGGAAACACGAAAAAGTTCACAAAGAAGAAAAGCAAATAAGGAAAAAGAAAAAAACAAGTGGTATAAGAGGCAAATAAAGAAAAGGAAACAAGCTAATCTCAAGGAAGCTCAGACGAAGATGAAATTCTAAAGTATCCGGGATTTCTACTCACGGAGAAAAGGGATATCCTTCTACGGGGCTGTTTCTTCGACGCCATGGACGTGGACCTTAAAGTCAATGGTCCCACTCAATGCCAACCTCAAAAGGGACACAATGAAAAACTGCTCGACGCAATCAACAAAGGCAAATACAAATGGACATATGAAGGACCATGGTCCCCGAAGGAAATAGGTGGACTATTGATGGAGCACACGATTTACATCTCGGACTCGTGCTTACACCATCGATTCAGCTGTCTGTTAGGTAATGGAGAATGGCCCCAAGACTTCGTAGTATTACTTAACCACCAAAATAGCAACTAGTGTTAGCAAGAAGTGAACAAATCAAAGTGATTAAAACAAGTTGTCAAAAGTGCGTGCGGACAATTGAACAAATTAAATCGTCTAAAATAAGCAATCTAAAGTGAGAAAAGTGAATGAATCGAGGGAATAACAATTAAAATCGTCTAATAGTGTAAAATATAGAATGATAAGAGAATGAATCGAGTGAATAATAATTAAAATGGTCTAATAGTGTAAAACATAGAAAAATAAACTAACGATTAAGCTAAACAAAAATAATAACATAAGTAAAACTATTTAACAGATTAGATAATAATTTAACTCGTGTTTAAATAGTAATATCATAAAGTGCTACCAAAATAAAGTTTTAAACGAAACAAGAGAAAATAGTAAAACCAGAACAGTTAATTTATCTAAATAAGACTAAAAGAACAACTCAATTAAAAATAAGTGCTAAAATAAATAAAATCAAACATAAAAGGATTATATTGAAAAATTTACTTCAAAAGTTTCTTTATAAATTTGACTTAAAAATTATTTTTAAAAATTATATTAAGTTTAATTAACAAAAATTAAAAACATTTCATGTATTCTTTCAAAACAATATATAGTGCTAATAAGTTGACCTCCCCGTTGATTCCAGGAGAATCTGTTTTCCTACTCATACTTACAGTTTACTCTTTCTCTTTTTCGCTAAATTTTCAAAAAATATAACTACACCACTACACCTATCTATTGTTTCATTTTACATATATGTATTGATTTTTATTTTAATATTTGTAAAATGGAAAACTTATTGTAAATATATTGCTTTAATAAATCATGATCATAATCAAGAGACTTGCAAGAAATCTACAAAAATTAAGCTCAACGAAAAGTTCACAACCGGCAAAAGGGGAAAAGGCGAGGGTAAGTTAACTCAAGAAAACGCCATCGATTTTTACCTTTTCCCCACGGGCACTTCAAGAACAAAAATATTTTGTACGGAGCCACGTATAGCCGACCCATGATATAGTACTGCATAGGGGGGAGTTTTAAGTTCTATATACGAAAGAGAAATACTACAGAGCGGGATGTTTATCTTCCGATTTACGATAGAGAAATACTACAAAGCGGTAAGTTTATTTTCCTAGTTACTAAAGAAAAATACTAAAAATCGGGAAGTTCATCTTCCTATTTATAAGATTCAATGTCTGAACCGTTTAAAATTTTGAAACTAATGTTTACTAGGTTCGACTCCTACAAATTTATTCAGAACACGAGTGAGGAGACTTTTTATGAATAAATTTGTCAATTATATATGAGATGATGATTTTGTTCCACTTTAGGCTACATTTATTCTTATTGTTCTCTTGTTTTGCATGCAGCCAGTCTTCAAATTCACTACTTTTCTCATAAAACACTTTATCAGTTATTCTTTGAAATGAAAAGTTGACACTATCAGAAGCAACGAATATCTTAAAAAGAATGTAGATTTGGGTATTTTGTTCGCTAGATTTGGACGGTAGTGTACACTACACATACTAACTACTACTGATTTATTTTTATTAATTAACTATTCAAATCGTTTTCTTCCCTATAACTTGAGGAAAAGATTTCGAGTTTCTTTCAACTTATTTGCTGCTAATCTAAAGCTTCAAAATAGTTAACAATTTGAATGCCGAAAATTGGGGGTTTTCACTTATTAGAACTTAACTTGGAATGACAACTTCGTAGGTAACAAAACGTGCCTCATCAGCACCTTTTTTCAACCGTTCAGGACCGATTTAGGGGTGTTATCTGTATTTTTAGGCATGCTGGAGAAACTTTGTCACAAATACAAACAATAACAAAGCTATTGGCGGAAATTAACCCTAAACTTTGGTGGTTTGGCTCATACATAAGCCAGATTTGAACCCAATAGTGTTGTGAGCGAAAATCAAACTGGCGGTTGATACAGAGAAGCTATCAATTTGTGAGTAGTTGCGTGTGTTTGGTGAAAAATAACGGGGCAATATAGGCCAAGATATGATCACAATCTTGGTCTACACCATGCCAAAACGAATTGAAGCAGTATAGAATAAAGACGGACATCATTGTAAATATTGACTGTACGCATTAATTGTCTGTATTTATTAAGAAAATGGGTTCGAGGCTCTAGATTTTTATATGTATTTCTTCTTCAATTTATGATATAAACATACTAAAGCAAAATACAACGTTTGATTACTTCCATTCATTTTCTTATATCAAAAATATAGTAGTCTGGAAAATTTAGCCATGACTGTAGGAGCAAAGGGTTTGTCTCTCAATCTCTCAGGCGGTTGGAGGGTGCAGGGTTTATTAGCTACTCCAGAGCAATGCAACAACACCAACGACCATCTCGAACAGATTTAACCTTATGGTAATTGTATAAAAAGCTTGAAATTGTAGATTTAATGGTGAGGACAATAGACATGTAATGCAAATTCAATCAATTTACTGTATAGAGTTCATCTTCATCATTAAGGATTTTATGCGTGAATTAGCGACACTTGTAAAAATCTTTTTTTTAATCCTCTGTAAATCACTTTTTACACATAATTGATAGATTGTTTAAAAGGTGTAAATAGCGTAAATTATTGAATCCAAACGCGTCCATTGTCAAAAAAAAGTGCCGAATGTTTTTAGCATCTAATGGTGGATAAAAGGAGAATGGCCAGAAAATTTTACTAGATATTCTCTAATGGATATTTACAATGCCGGAAAAATTGAATCTTATGCCTGAGTATAGTCGGTGGTTTATAAATATAAGTGCTTTTGAATTTAAATGTTCGAAGTGTGACAGTTATTTGTTGTGTTAATATAAAAGGTCAGAAGCGAAAGCGAGAGCTTCTATTAATTGTAAAACATAATATAATCTTCATTGTTTTAAAGTTGGAAAAATGGCTGCCTGTTTATTTCATTCCTAGTGCAAACGATTGATTACTCATTCCAATTTCAACCTTTGGTTAGTTAAGTGCTATAATAAATTAAAACGAAAAAAGTCTAGCTAGTAGACAGACCAAAGGTACACACAAACAATTCATCATTGAAGACCATCAAAGTAATCTTATTGCCTTCAATTCAGCAATACTACCAAAGCATCATAAGAGCTTTTGAAGCTTATTACCGGAAGGGGAATTGTGTGATAATAATAAATGTAATTGAGGGCATTGAATATCACTGTGATAAAAGTGTTATGGCAAAATGATTAGCTTCTTGATACATTACATTTGGTAGCACTGTCATGAAAGTGAGAATCAAGAGAGAATATTGAAAAATGATTTAGAAAAGAGAGTTTTTTCGAAAGCAAAGGTTGAAGCATTTGCTCTCGAAGATTCATTATATATTACAACTGAATTATATGGTAAAACTCCAAGAAGGTTGGTCAAGAGAGTAATTTTAAAATTGTTGGATATTGATAAAAACGCTTAAGTGACGGTGGAATGATAGTGTAGAAATATGCCAGGCTGTGACCAATAATAACTCTAAACTAGTATAAAAAATTAAAAATAAAATTATAAAAGATCCTCCAACTATTGGTCTGATACAAGAAGTTAGACTTATAGTTGATGGCGGTGTGCAACATAGAGCAACAAACTTGCGTGGTTTTGCCATTTATCCTGTCGAAATGGAGTATTTCGAAAGGATAAAAAGTTCTCGCTTTCAAGATAAAAATAGATTTTCTATAGGATATTAACTAAATGTATTCTTAATGTATTTAAACACATCATAATTACACGCATACATGATAAAGTAGAAATAAAAGCTGTATGGTGGCGTTTAGTTCTAATGTTTGTGTTTTCCTCACCTATAGTTTCAGCTAAGGTCACAACCGAATAAAACGTGAAGTTCGATTCATGTCATCATTTTTATCATTTCAGTATAGAATGCCTTCGGTGTATAGACATGTACCAAAGCCATATGTTGAAAAATAAAAAAAGTTGAAAAAATTAGTAAGCCTCTATCTAACCTTTTATTTACTTATTTCGGAGCCTGGCTCGTCAATAACTTTTTCCACTCCAGAGACTTCAGTTACCATAGCAACCCAAACCAAGGCGGCTTCTCACGTTAGTGTTTAATCTCTTGATCAATATGGCTGGAATCATACTCATTTAGAAATCGGCATTAAAGCGTACACCTTATACACTCTCTCGCACATTCAGTCCCTCCTTTTTGGGACCAACCCACCTTTCTTTTCGGTTTATTTATTTGACATACCCAGACCATCTGAAACGTATTAGTTTCAATCACTTTAGCTGTGCTTTTTATATTCTTCATAATTCAATAACATATTTCTTCCTAATCACATCAAATTTTCTCAAACAACACACTTTTTAATTTATCCACTTCAACCACAATAATTCATTTTTTTCTTCTTCCACACTCTAAACTCAAACCAATACATTCAATTGAGATAAAATACATTTCTTTGCTCTCAATTTTTGCAATTTACCTCTTCTTTAATAATTTTTGCTATCTTTTTAATTTCGTAAAGTTTTGATTCACATTCCGCTTAATTAATTTTCATACAAATTAGCTCTGTTCAAAGAGACCATTTAGAAATACATTTACACAATGAACACTGAGGCCCCCATTTAATATCTCATCACTTTTTACATCACGCTATTTCAGATCTCTTTTCTAGAAACCATTTAAATATACGAGTAATTCGGTTTTTGATTTCAGTTCCCAATCGCATTTAGATCTCAACACTTATATTTTTAGCATATCCCCCAAAGCGTTATTTATTTACTATTAGCTCACATCACAACCTTTCATAACTTCAAAGAATCTTCTCACTGGTTTCGCCAAGAAGAGTTTCAATATCATAATATTCCCAAATCATTTTAGAGAGCATACTTATTAAATATATTACATTCCTTTAATTGCTAAAAACTCCTTTAGATTTCATTTCCAGATTTGAAATTCTCTTGGCTTTTTCTAATCAGTTCATCGGTTAGTTTGCAAAGATCTTCAACCATACCAGGCATCCTGTTCTTGCTCTTAAATAGTCTTGACGTGTTTACGATCGTTCTCTATTTGGCATTCATTGCTTGTGTATATTTTTGCGCATTTTTGCGAGTATAGTGTACATTGCTTCAATTATTGTTTTTTATCCAATAGGAATGTTATTTTGAGATATTTATCTGCATTATTTACGGTGACTCTGGTAAATAGGATAGAAACTCAAAATAAAATCTCGTTTTGCAATAAAATTGTGTACGAGTCTTTCTGACCGTAATAATTTCTTTAAAAATTAGTGCTTCTTTTACATTGGAGGTTGCTTTTGTATTGAGACATTTTGCTTCGTTTATGTTTGTCTTCAAAAAAATGGTTAAGTTTTGATATGCTCTATGTATATGCTAAAGTGTAGATGTATAAGTATGATTAATATTTTGGTCTGAACGATCATTAATGCGTTGAAAAACAACAAACACGTATTCTAAATTCCTCGCCCACATGCTTCCACCACTGTCACATGTGTTTGTATTAAATCTCAGTTATTACCTTCACTTTTTTTCTAATATTCGTACCGTTTATTTGCAATATAACCCTTAGTTATTTCAAAATTTCCTTTATAGTATTTTTATTAGACAGAAATTTATATACATTTCGTATTTCTTTGCAATTTAATGTTTTCCTTCCTTGCCTCAAAGAGGCTGCTAAGATACCTCTTTCTCATACTTCCGAAGCACCTATTTAGAGGGCGCCATAGAAGAGAGTTGTGATACATTCACAGGGCACATTTAATCAACTCACTTCCAGGAAATTTTAACACGGCCTCGTTGTTGCACCAGTCGGTCACTGTAGCTCTGCGGAATGCGAACAAACGCCTCCAAGTGAAGAGCAAAAAGAAGCAGCAACACATGAATCTACTGCAGTTGAAGTTTCTTTTGAGCTGGTATTTAGAAGTGTTTTCCATATACATATGTAGCCCCTAAGGAGAGACAATCAATAGTCACAATTAAAATTTACTCAATTTTAGATTCTCTGCAGGATGTGGAGGTAGATAAAGTTCTTCTTGTCGTAGATTAAATTGTGGGGACTCTAATTGATGAATTTTATAGCAGGCATCCGCCGAATAGAAGATGATACTACTATTCTGGCGCAAAAATTCAAGCTTTAATAATGTCTTTTTTCTGACTTTGCAAAAATAGCTATTGTTTATGTCAATAATGAATATATTTCTCCTACTAAACCATAGGAGCAGCTGTGCCTTATAGGGAGTATGGCCAAAAAATACAAACAAAAGTTGTATAATTATTCTTTCAGTATAATTTCGCTAATGGATTTGGACATCAGTTTTCTTGGGAAAACATGAAATAACGTTTGACATTAATTAATATTTAAAAGTCATTTGCCATAACCGTGAACTAATTAGAGATAAAACATGAACTTCAAAAGAACATATTTTACCTTGCTAATTCACTTGAATTCTTTTTAGAAAATAATTCAAGAATATGAAGCAAAACGAGCAAGAGACGTGATTTACGTTGATTTTGAAAAGCCTTTGATAATTTTGTAAAACGGCGACTCATTCTAAAGATCAAAGCTCAGTGTTTTTGTGCAAACATGCTCACATGGTTCAGACTAACTCAAACAAATAACAAGGAACAGTAATTAACAGAATAGGATCAAAGGTGGAGGGAAATAACCACTGCTGTCCTACAAAAATCTGCAAAGGAACACTTCAATGTTAATGTTTTAGATGATTAACTTTGAGGATAATCTTTAAATTTGTTGATGATATACATATACCTCCGTCGGTCTTCTTTTCAACCAGAGTGGTTAAATCGAGAAATCGGCCAACTGCTTAGGGAGAAGAAAAATGCGTACCGGCGATCGAAGATCTCGGGTGCCTTTGAAGAGTACCCAAGGCTAGCCAGGAGAGTGAAGTCCAGTATAAGGGCGGCTAAGCGTACTAAGGAACTTCGAGTGACGAGACTCTGCAAGGAGAATCCCAAAGAATTTTTCGGCTATGTAAATAGCCGTAAACCAATCCATCGTAGGATTGGACCCTTAGTGGACAAGTAGTGTGCATTAACTCACTCAGATGCAGAAAATGCTAACTTGTTCAATGACTATTTCTCTTCAGTGTTTACTAAAGAGTGTGGTTCCATCCCCCAGCCCACAGATTCCTACTCGAGGGAAAAGCTGGAGGCAACGGACTTCACCGAAGGAGAAATAGAGAAAAAGATCGCTGACATAAAGACAAATAAGTCCCCTGGAACGGATGGGTTTCTATGCAAGGTGTTGAAGGAAGTGTGCGATGAAGTATCACGACATCTGTGCGCTATCTTTAACATGTCAATCCGGACCGGATGCGTTCCTAGAGACTGGCCTGAGGCGGAGGGGACTCCGATCTTCAAGAAAGGATCCTCCAGCCATCCATCAAACTACCAACCTATTAGTTTGACTTCGATGGTCGGTAAACTCATGGAAAGCATGATGGTGGACAAAATGACGTCGTATTTAGAGTGAAACCTGCTACTGAGGAGTTCCCAGCACGGCTTCCGAAGGCAACGGTCATGCCTGACGAACCTTGTGGAATTCTTCCACTTCGTCTTCAGTGAGCACGATCGGTAAAAGGCGGTGCATGTGGTGTACTTAGACTTTCAGAAAGCCTTTGATAAGGTACCACACCACCACCTTCTCCAGAAAGTGCGAGCGCTGGGAATAGACGGAAAAGTAGCTGGCTGGATCGAGAAGTGGCTAAGTGGAAGACGGCAACGGGTGGTGGTGAATGGACAGGCTTCTGAGTGGGTGCCCGTTACTAGCAGGGTGCCTCAAGGTTCTGTTTTGGGACTACTACTATTCATCATCTACGTCAACGACATGGACGGTGACATGGTTGCCAAGATTTCCAAATTTGCCCACTATACCAAGCTTGGTAAGAACGTTGCAAAGGATGGAAATACTGCCCGCCTGCAGGAAGATCTTGGGAAGATTGGGGAGTGGTCGGACACGTAGCAAATGCCTTTTAACATGGGGAAGTGCAAAGTAATGCATATCGGCCACAGAAACCCCCAATCTCAGTATATCCTTAAGGGCACTGTTCTTGAATCGAGTTTCACTGAGAAGGACTCGGGTATTACTATCATTAGCGACCTCAAGTTCTCGAACAGTGCATCGAGGCAGAGAGGAAAGCCCAAAGGATGTTAGGCTACATAAAGCGCCAGTTTGGATACCGTAACAAGGAGATAGTACTTTGTCTGTACAACTCCCTCGTTCGGCCGCACCTGGAGTATGCCGTACAATTTTGGAGTTCTTCGTTTCGAAAGAACATCGCAAGGTTGGAACGCGTACAAGCTACGGCAACCAAACTGATTCCCTCTATCCGACATAAAAGTTATAAGGATAGACGAAGGGAATTAGATCTGTTCTCGCTGGAAACCCGTAGACTGCGTGGTCAGCTCATTGAAGTTTTTAAAAGTCTTTGAGGGTTAAAAAATGTTGACTACCGGGATATTTTCACACTGAGTGAGAACAGAACCCGTAATCACGGCTTCAAACTTAAACTGAAGCGTTACAACCGCAATCTGTGTGGAAATTTTTTCACCTACAGTATCTGCGGTAAGTGGAACCCCTTTCCAGTTGAAGTTGTTAACAGTGAATCTGTTGACCAGTTCAAGTCAAGACTAGACAAAGTCTTGAAAAGTGGCCGTTTGTGGACGCAAAAAAATTGAGCAGCCATGTGCCCGCTCGATTGCTAGTGCAAAGTTACCCTCTTTGAATGGACCGTAAGGTCTCCTAGGGTACTCTATTTCCTTGTAACTCCTTGTAACATAAAACAAGGTGTAAATTTGTTTTTACAGCTTCTGACAGAGATAAAATACACACAGCCCCCTATAGAATCCTGACGCGGTCAATTAAGTGGCAGTTGCGGCTACAAACTTGTAGCTGGCAAGTTATTTTGACTCTATAGCGTGCGAGAAGTGCAGGCGAGTGGCTTAAAAGCTTCGTTTGAATGAGTCTTTTTTGAGACTCAAGATGGCCGAGTGGATTCGCCGCTGGCTAACAGTGGTCACGCGACACGGAAAGCTGTTCGCAACTCGCCTACGCTATTATTTTTTCTTTGCCCCTTTTCCTACTCCCATATATCTATAATTCCCTCTATTTAGTCCTAATAAGGTTTGCGATCGAATTGAGCTTAAGTTTAGTTATTTTGTGGTTGGGCTAAATAGATAAACACGTAAATAAATAGACACCTAGTTAATTATTGAAATACCTTTATTTTCAAAATTTAAATAAAACGCAGTGAATTTATATTATAAATCCAGTATAGACTTCCCTTTAGCGTCATTTACAGCTTCAACGCCTTTCGGCCTTGATATAATAAATTCCAAGATCACAGCTTGTGTTTGGCTTGGGTAAAGACATTCAGCAATTCTGACTCTGTTCCTGTTTTTTCTTGTTTTTTTTCTTACTTTTTCTATCAATAAAGGCTTGTTTATACCTCACCAAACATGTTCTATTGTGGTAAATATCATGGCATTGACTCGAGCCAGGATTTTGTTTGTTCCTTTTGGTCCTCTCATTCCTTTGTCATTTTTGGACTATAATCGAGAACTCATCTGATGAGTAGATGAGCGAAACATCTCCCGATAGGTAGAGAAACACTTGGTGGCTAAGCATCTGGTGGCTTAGACTCCCATGGAGAATGAAAATATTCCTAGATTCATTTGAATGTTGTGATTATTTCCACAAAGGGAGATGGTTTCATGGGTCTCACTGTGATGCAAACCGGGACCTAGGCACTGGAAATCCAACGCTTTATTCACTATATTAATGAGATTGCGTTTATTTTTCTTCTTTCTTCTGTTATTCTTTCCTCCAAGCAAGAGGCAAAAAAGATTGCAATAAAGTGAGATCAGCGCTATCAACGCCACCTAAACTACTCGCTCCTATCCCAATATTTTATGCTTCTTTTAATCCGATAAAATTAGGAAAAATTAAGAACATTTAGGACCAATTAGGGACAACTAGGAATTATTAGGGAACACTAGGATCAATTAAGGACATATAGGTATAATTAGGAATATTCGGGACAATTTGCAGCCATTAAGCACATTAGGGAAATAAAAAACTTTTAATTAGAGTTAGAGATGGCGGTTTTGTTAAAATCCTCTTTTATGATAAAAGGGATTAACAAAATTCTTATCATTTTCCAATTAAGTATTAAAGATATTAAATTAAAAGTTAGGAATATCGCTCAAAACATCGTTTAATCTACGTTGGTAAATATCTATGTGTGAGGGGGGGGGGAGGCTCATATAAGTTTTAATTTCCATTTATTAACAAAATCTTTAATAGGCCTAGGATTTGAAAAACAACAACTTTTTTGATTATCATAGGTTTATGTGCATTTTCACATGCTTTTCGGCGTGTAGGAAGGGGACCAGACACTACAACGGCTAAAGTCTCTCGTGTACTTAGGTACTTCCAAGTTCAGTTCCAAAGCCATCTTTGAAAAACTTTGTATCCCAGTGTAAGACAGCTTACGGTGGTTGCTTTTCAAGAAACTTGGGCATGTGAATGATATATATACCTGAACAACATTCTGTTGTGACGTGTTGTTGAAGTTTAGATGATGAAGTTATCCAGATCATACCAGACACTTAAGCTTTCAAGCTAGCAGAATCCATGCCAGTAACTTTATTGTCTGATAAACCAAAGACCACCTGCAATATTGGAGATGATCTCCCATTCAATGACCTTCTCTGGTAACGTCAAGGTAATACTAGTTACAGTAACCTGATGGTGAGAACATTTATTACGAGGCTAATGGTTATGCATGTCCTCTGTGTTAGCGTCGTTTTCAGTTGAGTCACACTTGGTCATGTAAATTACTTAAATCACACTAGGTGCTGTAAATTAGTACAACATATTATTTAATATTTATTATTATTACCTATTTATTTAGCATCATTATTTATTTATTCTATGCTATTTTATTTGATACCTAATATGTTGGTCTATTTTGTCTAGATCTAAAGTTCTTATGTAAACATAAATCAGAGGAACCGAGAACTGGTGCTTATGGCAAATTTTAAATAGAAAAATATAAAGATCGATGCAGTAATAATCCCCGACATCTTAATTCCAAATAGTTGGAATTGACAGATTAAAAACATGGAAAAAAATACCAGTATATAAACATGAAGATAAGCATTTTTATATTTTTGAACAGAACTCATTATTATTGGCAAAACAAGAGATCTTAAGGGTAATTCTGAATAAGTGGGATGTTATTCACACTTTCTTTACAGTGAAGTTATAACAACTTTCAGATCAAGGAAAAGCTTTAAAAAATGCAGTGAAACCCTTGAAATTAAGAGGTAACTCTGGAAAACTGCCACGGGTTAGAGAGCAAAAATAAGATGGCACTAGTGCACTTGTAATAAGAGAGGTTCACGCCATACGTGCAAGATTATATTTGTTTACGTTCCGTATCTATCCCCTCAGTTATATGCAACGATACCATTCTCAATTATTCGCCCTTTTCCTTGCACTGGACTCAAGCACAATCCACCAAACCTCTACGGGTAAAGACAAGCGCCTTTGGCCTAATCATAACACTACAGATGAAATCCTTCCGCTTCATCTGACCTTCGCCACATATGAGCATCTTCCTACTCATCTGACCTCAATAATACATGAACTCCACCTGTCTCACTCACCTCGGCAGAACATGAGCTCCTCTGCTTCATCTGACCTCCACTACACCTGCCTCCGTCCCCCTCATCTTTCCTCCAAAATGCATGAGCTCCCTCCGGCAAGGATGAGCTCCTTCCGCCTCCTTTTTCCTCTGCCACATATGAGATCCTGCCACCTAATCTTACCCCTGCTACACCAGAGCTCCTTTTGCCACATCTGACCTCCACAACACATGATCCCCGTTCGCACCATCAGAACTCCTTCAGGGACGATCTCCTTCTGCCTTATCTGACCTACACCACACATGACCTCCTTCCGCTTCGTCTCACCTCAGCCCCAAATAAGATCATTCTGTCTCATCAACCTTCCGGACATATGTCCTCTTTCTGCTTATCTGACATCCGCCACATATGAACTTCTTCCGACTCATCATTCATCTACAAAACAAGATCTCATTCAGCCTAATTTGACCTATGCCACAAATAAGATCTTTATACCTCATCTGACATCCTCAATACATGATTTTATCAGCCTAATCTGACCTCCGGCACATAATAAGCTCCTTTTTCCTCATCTGATATTCGCCATACAATGGCTCCTTCTGCCTCAACTGACATATCGAACAGATGAGCTCCTAACGCCTTATCTGATATCCACCACACATGATTTAATTCTGAATGGTCTGATCTGAGCCTTGACGAACTCCTTCAGTCTCATCTGACCTTTGCGACACACTCGCTCATTTTGCCTTAACTATGCTCCGCCAGACAGGGTCTCTTTCTGCTTCATTTTACCTGCGAATCAGATAAAGTCGTTTCACGTCTTCTGATCTGATCTAAACATGAAATCCTTTCACCTCACATGAAAACATTCCTCCTCATCTGACCTTTACCACACATGAGATCTTTACTTCTCATTTGAGATCTGCCAAAGATGAGCTTATTCTGGTTCATTTAACCTCAGCCACACATGAGCTACTTCTGCCTCCGATGACCTCAACAAAATATGAACTTCTTTCGCCTCATCATAACTCGCCACAGATGAACTATGTACCCATCTTACCTCCGCAACAATGAGCCCTTTCTTCTTCATTTGATCCTGAGCATGTGTACCAAAGCTAATCTTTCTTCTACGTTTCCGATTCCCCAACGATAGTTGAGCAAACATTAGCTCAACCCCAATCATGCCAGACGATTCTTCATAATTACGTACAACTCTTGTAAAGAGTATACCTCCCACTTCTACTTGTGAAAATCCCTTGGGTATTTCAGATCCCTTGCTTGACACAGATGGAACCTGCCTCCGAACCTGCTCCTCTCGATCACACGGGTAATCAGGACACCAACTCTGGTTCGAGTGTTGGTTTAGAGAGTTGTTGATTTGATCAATATATAGACTGGATCTCACAATAGAAATTTTATCTCCCCCCCCAAAAAAAAACAACACAAAACAATACCGGATCGACCTCTCGTCACCAACACAGCTCTAGTGCATTTTTTAAACTTAAAATTGTGGAGATAAAAATAACGAGTCAAAAAATGAAAGTTAATTAAAGCTTACGATTAAATAAATCCGCAAAGGTATCTATGCCAACATCCGGAAAGCCTATAAAATAAATTTAAATCAACCTTAACTCTTGATCTGAATTAGTAACTTAAAGTAAGGTGAACTCAATGCCCATTTGGGAAAAAATGCTCTTTAACTTCACCCAAATCTAAGCTATTCCAGCTGTTCACCTTCGATCAGAAAGAGTAACTCAAGTAAAATTAGTAAATTAAATCACGGTCGAATCCGAACTTCAAAGATGTAAATCGTTATGTGAAGTTAAGTTAGCTAGCTGTAACCAGGTAGGCTTAGTGCGCATCAGGTGTTGCACAAAAATGTTTGTCTGAATGACCAATTGAATGAGCTGATTCACAGAATAGTATTGCAATTGACTCAATGTCAAATAAGAACTCACTTTTATATAGGTGGGACAAAATGTCCTGGACCTTCTTGTTTCATTTATTAGTGCTACATAAAAGCAGGTAGCGCGACTTATAATAAGCCAGTAGCGCTACATATAAAAAGCCAGTAGCGCGACATAAAGCCACTAGCGCGATATAAAATCCAATAGCGTAACATAAAAGCCCAGTAGCTGACATAAGAAACAATAGTGTGATAATAAAACTTACTAGCCTGACATATTAAATATAGTACGGTAACTTTAATGAGAGTAGCGCACATAATAGCTTGTAGCGGGACTTTTAAAAAAAATCAGTAGGGCAAGATATAAATCGCAGTAGCGCATTTATATCCCGACATAAAATAGCTAGTAGAGTGACATAAAGAGTTAGTAGCCCGACCTCAAAGGTTAACACTGCGAAATATATAGCCCTTATCACAACATAAATAGCCACTAGTGAAACATAAATACAAGTAGTGCATCACAAAATGCAAGTAGCACCATATAAACGCATGTAGGGTGACATACAAAAGGATATTATCACGACATATGAAAAGCAAGTAGTGCGACATAAAAGGGCAGTAAAACACCTTACTAAGCCAATAATGCGGCATATAAACCTAGTAGCACTAAATAAAAAATCTAGCAGTGTGACATAAAAAAACTAATGACGCGACAATAAAAACTAGTGTCGCAAGAAAAAAAGATAGTGCTGTTACAAAAAAATAGTACTCGCGCCAATAAAGATAGTAGCGAGGTAAAATATAGTAGATCGATAAAATATGCTATTAGGGCGACAAAAAGATAATTTAACTTCAAATAAATCTTCAAAGGTATCTATGCTTATATCAGCGGGACCTCCAAAATAACCTAAGATCAACCTGAATTCCCGAGGTGAATTTATAACTTAAAGTAGGCTCAACTCAATATTTAGTTGAGAAAAGGATGTGTTTAACGGTAAATTGAGGTGAATCTGATGTTCACTAGCACAAAGTAAATTCCTCAGCTGAAATCAGTTGAATGCAATGTTTACGCTGAAACTAGTGGCGAAGCCTACGAAAAATAGTTCACTTCTCGAAATTACAATTAATTATATACTAAGTAAATGAAAATAATGAAAAAAAAATGCTTAGCTCAACATGTAATGATGATCGACTTCATCCAGCAAAAATATTCACTCATTTAAAAATCAATTAAATAATAGAAGATCAACCAAATATGAATATTTATCCATAAACAGTGAATTAAGGAACAATATATGATTAAAAAATAATGCTCAGCTCAACATGTAATGATGATTGACTTCATCCAGCAAAAATATTCACTCATTTAAAAATCAATTAAATAATAGAAGATCAACCAAATATGAATATTTATCCATAAACAGTGAATTAAGGAACAATATATGATTAAAAAATAAACGTAAAGAAAATAATGTAGGCGATTATTTGGGTATGAAGAATGCATTACCCCAAGATCCGAAACAGCCCTACTCTTTGATAAAATTTAGGGGAGAACTTCACCCAGATCTAAACAATTCCCGATGTCCAGGTTTACTCAGAAAGAGACGTTTAAGTTTTTTTTTGTTTTTAGTTTTTTAAATTTTAAAAGCTCATCTGGCGAAACGTAAATCGTTAGGTGAAGTTAAGTAATTCTCTGGAACCAGGTAGGCTCAATGCCCATCCCAGGCTACTCGAAATATTGGTCTAAATTACCAGTTGAAATGATCTGATTTAAAACACAAGTCGGATTGCCTCAATGCCAAAGGATAACGCACTTTTATCCAAGTGGGATGGAATGTCATTCGCCTACTTGTTTCAATTAATTTCATGAAGTATTTAAAAGACCGTAATGATGAAAACTTAAGCAAAATAATAACAATATTGTCAACCTAACATTAGGTATACTTACCGTACCAATATGAATAAAAGAACAGCTAAATTAATTAAAGATAATAATTGCCGGTACAAGGCTTCATTTAGTAAAATCATCATATAAGATGGTAAGATCTCTTAAATAAAGAGGCTCTCTACGTATATAAACCTCTTAACTGAAAAGGACACAATGACGTTTTATCAGGGAAGAATCCGAAAAGAAAAGGAAGCTATATCAAGGCTATCCGACACTGCTAAACAAACCCCTAAAAGTGAGATTCGTGAATAAAGGAACGAAACACCGCTCAATTTCAAAATGCAATAAAAATAAGAAAGCATTTTACAGAGGAGATAATTAAGAAGGGCAACAATGGAAAATGACACTTATGTTCGTAAATTGTTGGAAATAGCAACGAGGGGATGTGTAGAGGATGTGAAAATGTGTGGAGAGATGCATATATAAGAGAGTTTTCTATTGTGAATATCGGAGCCGGTAGGGCAAAATGCTGGTGCTGGGGACGGGAAGGGGCAAAAGCTTTAAAATTTCACCTGAAATCCTCTTAGCGTGCGTAGAAGAGGAAGGAAAAGAAAAAGAAAGCCGAAGCAGAAGAGAAAGAGAATGCATAACCCCAACCCGATTCCAGAGGCTGCACTGAATCCGATCCTTTTCCTCCCAGTCCCCCTCTAGGATGAATAGTCTAAAGCAGCGGTCACTAACCTGTAGGCCGTGAAAATATTTAGGTGGTCCACAGAAAAAATGTGTCATTATTTATATTTCATGAACATTCAAATAAAAAAAATTACGATTAACAAAACTTATCATAGACATAGATCGCTGGTTCTCAACCAGGGGAGAATTCCCCCCTGAGGGGGAATTTCAAGATTTCCAGGGAAAAATGAGGATCACTGAGTGAGGAAGCAATAAAAATTTTGATTCAATTTTCAACAACATATTCATGCGAAAAAACATTTTCATCAGTCACAGTAATTAAAACTCGGTACCGCTCTCGGCTTGAAATAGACGCAGCTCTCCGTCTAGCAGTGATGTCATTGGAACCGAATTTCCACAGACTGATGTCAAATATACAGCAACAACCATCACACTTAAAATGGGTAATATTTAACTTAACTTAAGGGTTGGGGGGAGAATTATTACTATATAACTTTTTTACCTTTAATGTGTGTATTTCGTATTAAAAAATAAAACTTTTATGATTAATATTGTATAAATATATTTACAGTACTTTTTAATCTAAATTCACATTAGTGGTCCGCCAAATAAAAAATTATACATTTAGTGGTCCATTAAGTTCTAAAAGTTGGCGATCGCTGGTCTAAAGCTAGATGGCGACTAGCCTACGATATTCCCCATACACCAGAAAATAGTTAAGAAGTGGTGTGAATCCTTCAAATAGCAGGTAGATCAGTGAACAGGGGCTCCTTCCCCTGGGGGTGGAGGTACCTGTAACAGATCTGCATGGACCCTCGGCCCACGGGTGGAAGGATTTTCGAGGCCAACAGAAACCCCAAAGTTGTTGGCCAAACAAATATCTGCTAACGGCCATACATCATTTTAGCTACACTCTATCGCAAATACGTCATGTTAGCTACACTTAATTACACATGCATCAAGTTAGCTACACTCCATTTCACATACATCATGTTGGCTACACTTCACGGCACATACATCATGTTAGCTATACTCCATCGCACATACATAATGTTAGCTACTTTCCATTGCACATACACTATGTTACCTACACTCCATTCCATACACAACATGTTAGCTACATTCCAGTGCACACACGTCATGTCATTTACACTTCATCACACATACATTATGTTAACTAAACTCCATCGCACCTATATCATGTTACCGTCACTCTATTGTGCATATATCATGATAGCTACCGCTAATCGCAAATATATCACATTAGCTACACTCCATTGCACATACATCATGTTAACTACCCTCCATTGCACATACATCATGTTAGCTACACTTCATCGAAATAAATCATGTTAGCTACATTCGATTGTACATACATCGTGTTAGATACACTCCATTGCACATACACGATGTTAGCTAGTAGGGGCGGTAAATAAGTTTTGCAATTCAGATATAAGGAAACGAGATATGAGGAAAAGTGTTTGATTATTTTTCAATATAACTACCCTCGACTTTAATGCACTTGCGCTACTTGTCCCTGAGGCTTCAAATTCCCGACAACCAGAAATCTCCCGACTGCTGTTCATTCCACTTCTGGACGGCGAGCTCGACATCTTCATCGTCCCCAAACCGGCGTCCACGCAGTGCAGCCTTGAGCTGGCGAAATAAAAAGTAGTCGCTAAGGGCCAGATCTGGACTATGGGGGGATGGTTGAGCTCCTCGAATCCGCGCTCGTGCATGGAAGCTAGTGCAACTCTGGCCTTGTGGACTTTGACGACGTTGAAGTCGATCATGGGGCGTGAGGTTTCTAGGGACCCAACGGGCAGAGACCTTGGTCATGGCCAAATTGTCGTGGATGATGTTAATAACACTTCATGTGATATTCCAAGTTCTCGCTCGATTTTTTCGACCTTCACCCGTCGATTTTAGAGGATCATCCTCTCCACACGGGCCACGTTGTCCTCGTTGGTCACGTCTGACGGGCGTCGTGGATGGGGGTCATCTTCAAGGGACTCACGACCATGGCGGAACACCCTATTCCACCGAACAATGGTTGCATATGAAGGGGCGGGGTCGGTGTACACTTCAACCATGGTTCTCTTTTGCATTCTTGCCTTCCTTGGTCAAAAATTTGATTAGTGCGTGGTGGTCAACCTTCTCCATTGTTCAAAAATTTGTGACTGACGATCTGCGAGCAGCTACTGCTTCTTAAATAGACGAGGCAGGAGCGTGCGGCTACAGGTCCTGACTTGTCATAACTTGTCCTAACACCCCCATAAACAGCCATCCCCTTCCTCTGTTTTGACCTACCGATTCGCAAAAATTATTGCCCGCCGCTCGTACACTCCATCGCACATACATCATATGAACTATACCTCATTGCAAATATATCACATTAGCTACACACCATCGCACTTACATCATTTTAGCTACACACCATTGTATATACATCATGTTAAATACACTGCATCACACCTACATCATATTAGATACATTTCATCACACTTACTTTATGTTAGCTACAATCCATTGCACATACGTCATGTTAGCTATTCTCCATTGGACATGCATCATGTTAGCTACACTTAAACGCACATTACATCAATTTAGGTACACTGCATCTCACATAAATCATTTTAGTCTTTCTAAATTGTACATACATTATGTTAACTACACTCCATTGCATATACATCATTTTAGCTACAATCCATCGCACATACATAATATTATCTACACTCCATCGTACTTACCTCATGTTAACTACACTTCATTGCATATACATCAAGTTAGCTACACTTCATTGCACATACATCATGTTGGCTACACTTTCTGGCATATGCGTCATGTTAGCTATACTTCATCGCACATACATCTCATTTTAGCTGCATTTCATTGCACATACATCATGTTTCCTTCAATTCATTGCACATACATCATGTTACCTACACTCTATTCCATAAACATCATGTTAGCTACATTCCATTGCACACATATCTTGCTACTTACACTTTATCAAACATACATCATGTCAACTACACTCCATAGCAGCTACATCAAGCTACCTTCACTCTATTGCACATACATCATGATAGCTACAGCTATTTGTACATATATCACATTAGATACACTCCATTGCACATACATTATGTTTGCTACACTGCATTGCACACACATCATGTTAGCTACACTTTATTCCACATACATCATGTTAGCTACACTTCTTTGAAATACATCATGTTATCTAGATTTCATTGTCCCTACATCATGTTAGCTATACTCCATTGCACATACACTATGTTAGCTACATTTCATCCAACTTTCCTTATATTGTCTACACTCCATCGTACTTAATACATGTTATCTACAATCCGTCGCGCATACATCATATTAGCTTGTCTCCATTGCACATCCATCCTTTAGCTACACTCCATTGCACATACATCCTGTTAGCTACCATCCATCACACATACATATATTTTCGTTTAAAGCCTCGAAATAACCATTTTTTTTAACTCAACCAGCATCTCATTTCACATCAGTGCTTTTCTATTTTCAGACGAGGCTTTTACCTTTCTACATCTTCCACTTTAATTGCTGACTCCAACCTGACTTAAGACCTCTTCACTTCATCCTTGGAATTGTTTCCTTGAAGTCAAATGAAAGGTCATGTCTGAGGCACTCATTACACACTACCTGGTAAACGTCCTTAATATTGACTTTACGAATCGCGTTGAGAGATGAGACGTGACGTCGCCTCCTATCAAAACATACATATTTCGATCTCCTCTTACAACATATATGTAAATCAACACTCCATTATAACTCTGTATTTTATTTATTTAAGAAACTGAAACAATCGCATTTTGCATCCATACAGCTGCAACATTTGGTGAGGGATTGAAGAAGTTGTTGATCTCAGCCAATTCGACTTTTGGGATATATGCGAATAAAAAGTGTTATAATGAGTGAAGGTGTGCTCCCAGCATACTTGAGATGTTGCAGTGAAATGTTTTGGATCGATCAAATTGCCGTTTTCCATCATATTTCCTTGCTTTATTAGGTATTTAAGTCACTCCCAAATAAAAGGAAGGAGGGGGTGAAGTGAAATCCCGTTCGGAATCCTTAAAGTAAAAAATCGAATCGATTTTACGCGTGTTGGTGTTATTTTCATTTTCATTTTCATTTCCCTATTCCTTGTTCTTGTTCTTATTATGTTTAAATGAATTCTATAATTTTCGCCCCCAAATGAAGGCCGCAGATGGAAAATGGGCAACCATGCTGCAATTGAAATCTAGAGGATTCCCTTCCCTCTCGTCAGCACCTCCTGCAGTTGCGTGCCATCCTGGCCCCAATGCCTGTAGGAAGATCGAAGGCTATACATCTTCATCGCATTTTCATTTTTCCTATCTTCACCAATCTCTCCATACATACTTTATACAGATGATGCCTTCGTTGGGTTTTTGCTTTAATCTTCCTTCTTCTCTACTTCCTTACGTCATTCCCTTGTTTATTCTTTTCGATCCTATGGTTCGTCCTCACTTTTAAAAGCAGTTACTAATTATTCTTCCTGCGACTAAAAAAAAAAGATTCTGTCCCTTCAATCGATCGGCCATAGTTGTCTACAATTCCTCAGGAGGATGTTTCTCTCGTTATTCTCTTCACTTTTTATATTCAGCGCATAAAACAAAAACATTTTCTAAAGTATAAAAATCGCCCGATATTTAATGACATTTTGAAGTAAATTACTGAATTAAATCAAATTTTCGTCCTCTATGAGTTTCCATGACTTCTTATGCAAATATTCTGAAATATAAACAGTTTTTAATTATTTTTTCTCTTGTATTTGTCATCGCTGCAGTCGATTTTGGCTTTTGGGATTTCCTTCACTGGTAGTGAGTCTTTCTATCCCTTTATTTCGCTTCTGCGCTTGCTTGATGACTTTGAAGAATACCTAAATATTGCTTAAAGAAATCAACACCAGGAATAAAATATGCATAAAGAAGTACTAAAGTACTCTGCATTTGTCAGGCTTAATCCTATCAACATCTCTCTATCTATCTATCGCAAGCTATCTGTCGCGGAATGGCCAGACTCTCTCTCTTCATATATATATATATATATATATATATATATATATATATATATATATATATATATATATATCCATATGGAGCTCGGCCGTGAAGCCTGCATTTAATATTGAGGATAAATCCCAGAGCCACGAGAAACGGATGTAGCATCTTTTAATTTTTCACTACGTTTCGAAAACTACAAGTTTTCATCTTCAGGCTAGAATAAGTTTACAAAGTTAATATGTATGAAGAAAACTTGAAAAGGCCAACAAGACACTATTTTAAAGGTTACCAATTACAAAATATCAGTAGAAAGTACTACAAGTTAAATTAAATATGACTTGGCAACAGTTAAATTTGCTTTAAGACTGACTCAAAATTTAGTTCATAAATTTAAGGATTATTGCAGAAATTAATTATAAACTATAAGAGAAATTGACCTGGCATTATTTAAAGATAATAAATTTAAACTTTTTTTAATTTTGTAAACACTGTAAGAGTTAAAAACATTTAATATAAAAACGGAAAATTTGGGTACTTACTAAAGCGGATCCATCCTAGAGAGTGAATGGTAGGTTTAACAAGGGGCTAGTATATATAGGCTACATTGACGCTTGGTTTATTGAAAGGCAAACCAACTAACAAACTGTAGTTAAAATTAGTTAATTAATAATGATATGGCACTTAAATCTTCATTGAGTGTAGGTTTTTAGTGTTTTATATATAGAGACTCGAGGGTTCTTAGGCAATCTTTGTTGTTGTTAAGAAAAAATATCTTTACTAACAACAAAATATTATTTATATTTACACAAAAATTGGGTGTAAAGGAAATAGTCACCCAAACAGGGATTAAGGTCTAGATGAGATACAGGTAAGTTAATTAAAGAGTTAAAGAGGTTAGATTCAGTTTTGTGATTGAAGGGGGGATTTTAAACTGGGGCGTCACACAAATAATGCAGCAATTGGGTAAGCCAGATTCCAGATCAATCTACAGGCAGCAATGGTTACGATTACCTTACGTGCTTGTTGTCGAAAAGGGGCCAGGTGGGGTACGATGAATGCAACGGAAGAAGTCGGTTTACCTCTTGCTTCAAACGAGGGAGCACTTGTCGAGCCTTCAGAGTCAGAAATCCTTGTCAACTACTTGCCGATTGACTATGGTAGGTTTGACTGATGTTGAAACTTGCCGATTGACCATGGCAGAGTTCACTGATGGGGATACTTGCCGATTGACTAGGGCAGAGTTCACGGATCGATTTAGCTTTCAACTCGAATCAAAATCGCCACGGAGGGGGGGGGGGGCGTCTTCAGCTCGTTCGCCGGATTAGGTGGAACTTTGAAAGTACTGCTCTCTAAACTCAGTCGAAGCGTTATATAGGAGCCTGGTGAGGTGGCTCCAAACGCGCGCGCGAATTTGGGGAAAAGTCGGCAACTCCTTCGAGGGAAGGGAAAACCGTAATAACGTTGGTTCGAATGTCCAACGGATTTCAATCTTCGAACGAAAAGCCAGAATGCTAGCCGAGTGGTGGTCATGGGAATGATGGGGGGGGGCGATGACAACGTTTCCTAGGAAAATACAGCTAGGGTGTGTGATAACGGCGTCGGCCGCCTCCTTGCCCAGGTTTACCCATGCTTTCACAGCTCTATACGGTGATCCAGGAACCAGGTAGGTACAGGAGGGCACGTAGTCACCATTCGTCCTCATTCTGCTACACTATCCCCAATATGCTACCTCGTAGTTTCTCAAATTAGTCTGTAAAATCAATTGCTCTCTATGTGATACACTACCAAGCAAATTAAGAGAACAATTTTCATCTATTCAAATATTTTCTAAAATATAATGGGTTGGTAAATGAAATTACCATAGTGAAAAAAGGCTAGCATTTTATATATTTTCTAAAACATTTATATGATACAATCGTATATTCGGAAAATTAGACTGAATAAACTAACAAAATAAAATATTGACAAGAGTCAAATAAGAGAAGAATCTTTGACAGAATTGCTTAGCAAGCAAATACACTAGAAACAACTCATAATTTGACAACGATAAAACATATAAAATGAGGTGTTGAAGTCTTTGTTTTGGATTACTTCGGCGCAACGACGACTACAGGACCTTACCAGTTTCTTGCAAAATTATGATATTATTTTGTTCCATTTTTGTTCAATGTTCGTCCATAAATCCGTCATGGATCGAAAGCTACTAGTCTCAATCTTTGTCTCGACTGATCTTCCAGAAGTTCTCACTTGGATTCATTTCCGATCTCTGAGCAGGCCAATTTATTAATTCGATATCTTCACGTTTAAAAAGATATTTTATTCAAAATGAATTATGGCATAAATAATGCTTACTAGTTCAGAGATGCTCAAAGTGAAAGTATAACTTTATTCAACAATGTTTGGTATAAAACCACATTTACCGTTTTCTAATTATTCGCACTAGCGGACCAAATCTTTCAGATGTAAACATCATCCAAATCAAGACGTTGCATCTTCCATGTCTGAAACACTTTTGAACACATTTAAGATTAACTCTCTAACCTGCATCGCTTCTAACAAAGCGTCTGCCATCAAATCCGACTAAATTTAATTTAATTTATTCGCTGAAATGAATTTCTTCCAATCATCTCTCCAAACAACATGACCTTCAGCAAATTCGAGTCACGCCTTTTGGTTATTCTTACGGACCAATGGTCATGGGTGCTGGATATCGAGCTATTAAATCAGATAAATTGAGGTTCACTTCTTTGCCACCTTTGGTCTAAGTTTTCAAGAAATTCATGCTGCAGTTTTGAAGGGATCCTTCATAGCTAAGAGCCTAATAGCTGACTTCTAGAACGGTGATTATACGTGAAATCATACTTTTTGTTTTTCTTACCTCTCTTAAAATCGTAGGAAGAGTCCTCCATGTAGTTTTAAAGCGAACAATTCTCTGTCGGAGCTCAGGAGTCCCTTTCACAAATGGTGGCATCTCGGGAGAGTGAGTACGACAACACTGGCGGTTGTACACTTCTTACCTGCTGCGGTTATTTAGAGATGTATTTTAGACACGATTGTATTCTAATCAATTCTTCTTGCGTACCTATACTCTCTGAGTTTTATCAGCCCAAATCTCGTTTACACCTTTCGTTATACTATATAAGCCCCTTGTCACTCCATCCAGCAAGAAGTCGGGAGGGGGCTTATGTTGATTGTTACGCATGGTACCTGGATCAGCAACACACCTTCCTGGGATCACTGCCCTCGGTGATATCAAACTAGTTACAGTTTGGTTGATCTTTATTTCTTCTATACTTTTCTATTTTATCATATTTTGCCATTTACTTTTATAAACAATTATTATGTATTTATTAAACTTGTGTCTGATTTCTCAGGCTGGTTGCCGTCCGGCTTTGGTCAATTCACCCATGGTGGGGTCTGGGAGGGAGGATACGTGCGGCATCCTCCCTAATTTAAATCATAAAAGAAAATAACAAAGTGTATTCATTTATACAGAAATATTCACTAAATATGTATACATGTTAAAATTGCTCTACTATTGAGTTTAATTAATGAAATCGCCTTAATTAATGAAACCGCGGCCTCCAGGCACTGCCAGATCCTACTGCAAGCCTCATCGAGGGTTTCCATGTTTAACTGGGTGAAAACTGTGGTCTCTCAACCACGACCCACAAAGAGTAGTCCGTAGGGAGGCAGGTTGAGAAGTTGGGAGGCCAGGTGTTCTTAGTAATGGGGTCAAAGAATTTGTCTGACAGTTAAAACTGTGACCTACTGCTTTTGTGGCATGGTGCAGAGTCCTGCTGCCACACTTACGGTCTTCCAAAGAACACCACCTCCTGGATCCAGGGCAAAAATAACTCATTTAGGCAATTGATTTTGCCCTGAGAAAAGATAAATGGGAGCATGAATTGATCACCCTAAACACCATGATGTGGACCGGGAATTAGGTCTTCATGGCTTTCGATACATCTTTGGGACACCACACAGCAAGCCAAAGGTGGTTTTTAGTTTTAATCAGCTGGTCCTGGCAGAAATATTTCTCGTCTGAGAAAAACCAAAGCATGCTAGCTAGGATTGCGGAGATGTTTCAGCTTGTCTGCAGGATTCGCATCATATTCCTTCCGCTTGGTCTTCATCTTCTGCACCAAAATCTGGCCCTTTCTTTCTTTATGAGTAGAAGTGGATATCTCCAAGCACTAACTGCCTGATGAAAGACACTGACAATCCCTTATACCTGGTTATGGACCTCATTGACTTGCTAGGATTGTTAACAAAAAAGGTCTAGATGACCACGAAAAATTGGGGAATTCTTTTTGAATCAGACCTCTTAAAATGGTGGTTTCTATCCACTGTATGCTCATACTCACACCATGACTCATCCATCACTTTCCTGATGCTTTGCACCGTCATCAGATTGCCCTCCAATCACGAGGATATCTTCTCATTGAACTCCTGGCGTGAATACGAAGTAACAAAGCTTGTTACCTGATACGCTCTCGTTGGTTTAGTGTTTTTTAATATTAAAAGAAAACCTCTTTTAATTTCCCTTCCTTATTCTATTCTGGATATCCGTGGCCACAGTGCAAATTTAGCTCCTTCCTGTGTACAAGAGGAAGCGCGCCTAATTTCCTTTGGGGAAGTTCTTACCCTTTTCCTGGTCTGTGAGTCCTTCCTCTTGATAAAATCAATCACTTTGGTCATTTGGACAATACCAGTGATTTGTCTGGTATAAGAAATCTTTCAGTAGCTATTATAAAATTTGTTTTAATAAATCTTTATCTATATGGACATAAGCAGGTATTAAAATGAAGAAATTTGCATTTTACAATAATGCTAATAAAGTGAGGATTGAAAGTTACACTTCTCTGAATGTTAGCAAAATCTGTCAATTATTTTAGCACGACACACTAAAATAAATTTATAGAATACTATGACAAGAGCTGCCTTCATTATTTTTAAATGGAAGGAAACCTCTAATTGGAGTCTCAATTGGACTTACATCTTTGGGATATCCCATATGGGAGGGGATTGTTGTTGTTCGAGTTTCTCATAAGCCTTACCCTGCTGGAAATTCAAAAACTTTGTTTGTTGTTTGTTTCTAACAGATGCTACAATACTTAATCAATTAATTTGTACCAGACAACAATCGATACTCATTCACGAACAAAAAGGGGGGCGGGAGCAATCGTTGAAAACGTCTTCTTAATCTTGATTGGCAGACTACTGTCAATAGATATATGAATCACTTTATTAGACCACGAAGCTGTGTGCCACCCTTTTTTCCTTCTACTCCTCTTCAGCAAATTAGGTTAACATGGCCATCCACTGCTCCCCTCTTTCAAAGGGCAGGGACAGTTACACAGATCCTTAATTCGCTAAATACGTATGAGAGAGATCGTGATTCGATATTCGATTCCATTTGAACCCCTCCTTTAGAAAGTTCAAGAATAAAGATAGGATCATATTGACCTGAATTTATATATATATATATATATATATATATATATATATATATACCAGCCATACTTCGTATTCTTTCTTACAGAAAGAACTTGGTTCCACAGGCACCCCTTCGGCGTGTGACCTACGGCCTATTTGCTATTCTAAACCGCTTTTTTTAATCCCCTTTATAGACTCTTTATTTTAACACTCTGAACACCTTTTTCAACATAGATACCCTGAAACATTTTTTTAAAGTCATTTCACCTTTTATTATATTGTTTTTATCCCTTGAAGATTTATATATAGTTGAGAATTTTCCAAACACTTTTTTCAATATAGACACACTGAAACCTTTTTTTAAAGTTATTTCACCCGGTTTGATATATAGAAAAACCTTCGTCAGATCTCTTTTTTGATCTAAATTTGTTTTATATACGAAATGATAGTAAAAAAGCGCCTATGCCCTCATTTAATACATTTCTTGAACTTCACGATTTGTATGTTTTTTCATTCCAAATCCTTCGATAATTATATTTATTTTTTCTGAAAAAACAGCCCTGCAAATAAAAGTTCCAAATAAACCTTAACTCAAAAACAAGAAAGGTTACTTGTCCACTAAGCAAAAAAAACATTTTCAAAAATTTCAAAAAGTCACCAAGTGAAATTATAGAGTTAAGGATATATATAATTAGGTAAAAGGCCATGTCGTATGCACGTTCTATTGAAGTCCGCATCTGTGGCAGCGTTATTAATTTTAACTTGTATTTTTTAAATATTTCTTACAAGTTTTTAACGGGGCCTTCGAGGTAAGAAAAAACATCCGCGAATGACCTTCTTTATTCCTAGATGCCTTTCAACCATGTTAAGTCATCTTCAGGGAATGAACCGAAATGGAATTATCGGACATTGGACATATAAAAGTGGGGAATATAGTAGTAAAGGGTTTTTAGTAGTAGAAAATAGTGGGGAAAAATGGGGAAATTTATAGAAAAGCTAAAATGAAAACTAAGATGAAAGACAGGTCCCTGGTGATAGGGCATTTCTGACTTTCTTTGCGTTTTGATATATGTTTTATGTTATATATATAGAATATATATATATATATATATATATATATATATATATATATATATATATATATATATATATATATATATATATATATATATATAAGCTATTCAAGCTTTTGTAGCAGCAGGTTTTTTGTTCTCTACTGTGTTTTTGTGATGAATTGCATCTTCTTATCTGGGTTGTTTACCCCCAGATTCTGATTTTTTTTATTGTGTTTATTTTTTACTTTTGTTGTTTTTTGAATTTTTTGCGAGTTTATCGCGCTAAAATTTTGGGGGGAAGTTTAGAAAATTAGCACTTTGCTAATTTAGTGAAATGATATTGTATGGCTTTGTTCCTGTTTGGTATTTAAAAAAAATCTAAGTGAATCCCGGTCTACTTCATCGTCAATGAGTAGTCTGCTGCTTTTAAAGGGTATTGCGCGTCCTATCTCATCAAAGTCCATGTGCTCGAGTACAAACTCGAGAGGAAGGTGCCGGTGTACTTTGTTTTAGATCTTAATTGCTCTCAGGTGAAGTACGACGTTTATGGGGGTTATGCCTAGTTCACCATGGAGCTCACTCTGCTTTCTCCGCTCTCTCCTTCGGGTTCCTGTTATGATATAGACCCCCTTATTTCGGACCTTTTGCAGTTTAAGGATTGGGTCTTGGGAATCGCGTTTATAGGGACCCGCAGATACAGTAGTTTTGATCGAATGCATGCATTATAGATCTTAAGTTTGTTGGAGGTACTCAGGTGTATGAACTTCAAAAGTCCCACCAAGTCACTCCGTGCATTCGGTGTAGATTTAGCTGCATGACTCTCATATCCCAGAGTCTTTGAGTCGTAATTCAGAAGTCCCAGAACCATGCCCTCCGTGCGGTATGGGATGCGTGTACCCCCCCACACGTATGTCTGCGAAGGTTCGTCGGAATAGTGTAATTACACGGAACTTTTGAGCATTGGTAGATATCTTCCATCTTCTCTCGAAAGAGTTGATGTTTTCGATTTCTACCACTGTACTCTGAGCATGACTCCAATATCCATGAGTCGTAATACGGAGTCCCAGAACCATGCCCTCCGTGCGGTATGGGATGCGTGTCTCCCCTACAGGGATGTCTGCGAAGGTTCGTCGGAATAGTGTAATTACACGGAACTTTGGGGCAACGGGAGATATCTTCCATCTTCTCTCGAAAGAGTTGATGTTTTCGATTTCTACCGCCGTACTCTGTGCCATGTAATTCACATTGCGATAAGCTGTCGTACAGATCATTGTTATACCATACGCAAATTGGACGTACAACGAACCTTCAGTCAGAGGTTGGGGAAGGTCGATGGTGTATATATTATAGAGCAGGGAACTTATACACCCACCTTGTGGAACCCTTGCCTCGAGCTCGAACTCGGAGCCATTGAAATCCTTGATGTTCAGAACCGCCCTAATCTCGATTACGTAGTCGCATAGAATCCTTTCAAGTATGGGATTGAGGACCAGTTGTAAGATTTTTATTACAGGCCTCTCCTTCATACTTTGCTAAAGGCCTTTTGACGTCGCGGAGTACCAGCTAAGCGTGGCGTCTTTCAGCTTTTACTTTTGCCAATTTCTCGGTGATCATAGCTAGCGCCGTGTCCGTTCCTCGCTTCCTTCGGAAGCCATGTTGTTGGTTATTGTGAGAATTATTATCTTCGAGAAACGAATTCACCCTGTTGGCCAATATCTTCTCTAAGACTTTCCCTGCAAATTCTAAGAGAGTTATAGGCCTAAAGTTAGCTGGACTGTGCAGTGGATTACCGGCTTTGGGAATGAATATCATTTTTGCTACCTCCCAGTGGTCAAAGAAGTAATCCACGTTCAGTCACGCATTCATGATATTCATGAGCCCCAATAAAATGTTAGGTAGGGCTCGAATAAAATTCTCCCTTGTCAGACTTGTACGCCCTGGTGCTCGTTCACGAAAGGTTTTTAAGATTTTTGAGAGTTCTTCGGCAGTAATTCTACCGCCGAGTCCCTCATTTCCCTTTCCTGCGATACATAATGGTGAGGATGGGCTCTAAGTATCTGGTCTTTCAAGTCGTTTTTCATTTGGTCTTTGAAGTCTAAATCAAAGTCATGATACTCTTCCGGGGATATCTTAAATATAGATGCCCAGAAGAGCCTGAATTCTTTTTCGATTTCTTCTGCGTTCGAAATTTCGGTATTGTTACGTCTAATATTTATGGTCTTTTGTAGCTGTGCGCCTCTTAGTCTTTTTACTGTCTAACAAATTGTTCCAAAGTACATTCTGTTAGTCCCTAATAAGAGTCATTAATTCGTCACGTATGTGTCGTGTTCGTTTGTGCGTAATGATGTCGGGGCCAGTGAGGTTCACTTCATTGATCCATTCACGTATTTCCTCGCGAGGGATTTTATTCTAGGGGTCCAGGAAGGGGCAGGAAGAGTTTTATATTCAACTCGGGGAATGGCTTCATATCGGCTTTTAAAAAATTATCATTAATTTTATCCAACTTCTCGTCAATTTCTTCAAGAGTGGCATTAATTAAGGGGTCAGGGTTGTAATTTTCAAGGAGTCGTTTATAAGTATCCCAGTTGGTTCGAGCGTAGCTCTTGCGTTCTGGGATAAGGAATTGAATGTGAGAGGTTGAGATTTTAATAAGGATAGCCTGGTGGTCGCTGGGGATAGGAGGACCCGGCTAAATGAAGTAATTGTAAGGGAAAATAGTACTAGTGAGCACTATGTCTGGTTTGTGGCTAATCTGTAAGTAATGTATTTGGGAAAGTTTGGTCCAATTCTTGTCATAATTTCTCTTTCAATAAGTGTCTCAAGATTCCTGCCCGCTGGGTTGGTCGACGTGTAATCTGAGGCAGCTTTCCTCGTATTGAGGTCACCGGCAAAAAGAACGGTTCTTCCGTGACCACAAAGCTGCAGAGAGTTGTGAAGAAGCAAGTACCCTTTCCATGGGGGCTGGTACCCTGCTCTCAGGACCAGGGGGGGGGGGCACTGCCTTACGGACCCCAACAGGGAGGTAGGACTCGTTAATCCACTAATTGCTCTAAGGGCAAGACCTCTTTTCAAGCTATCCTGCATCCGTCAAAACGTTCTCCGCTGTGATTTTTAGTTAAGACTCCGAAGGAGAAAACTTTTAGCTCTACCCTAACCGGTGAAAAACTGAATCAGGAGAACTCTATCATCCTAAGACTCTAAAATGGCATAAGATTGCGGATGGCCGAAGCCATCATCATTCAAATGAAGAAAGTGGCAATTAACGTGCAACTTCAGCTGGAACCATACTCACGTCATGCAAGCGTCCCCGAGTTGACCGCCGTTAAAAGAAGCACGTTTTCAAACTTGATTTTCCTTTTGCCTCCTGTGCCAGAGAACTAGAACGGAGCGACAAATGGGCAGACAATCTGAGCTTTCAAAATTTGTATGTTTCTTGTAGCGCTTAGTTTCCTTCCCCATAAAAATTTCCCGCGCCATGATTGGCTAATTTTTTAATACAAATGTTCGCGAAGAAATACTATATATAGTGTAGCAATTTTGGAATAATTCAGGAGCCACATATCCACAAACACAACATATAACCTTGACCTGGAGAACACCAATCCAGGACAAATAGACCACCACTGGTGCTCACTCTTAGACACCATCACCACCGCACGTAATCTACACTCACCAGGCAAAAACTACACTTGCTTAAAACATTTCACATTTTCAATACACACACAGACTTATCACACAGTACAACAACCACTACACCAGAGGCCCACGACAAAAACGATCAACCAACTACGTACCCGCATCCTTCAATGCGTGAAGCTAGATAGGAACCAGCAGTAGCGTGAGGTCATCCGCATCGCGGACGACACCCATTGCATGGACCCTTCCTTCTTCTGGCGGCACGTGAAGAGGATGCTGGGTACGGAACCATCCAAACCAATAACACTGAAAATAAACAACCACACACTCACAGATACTAATGACATCCTCGACGCATTCAGGTCCCACTGGGACACAGTACACATCCACAACCCACCAAAACCACATGCGCAAGAGCACTTCCAAGACATTCAGGAGTGGTGCCGGACTCATGCTCACGAGCTGAGGCCTGCCCCCCTAATACGTATGGAGGTGCTCAACTATACGTCCACACTTACCACTCCAATCACCGTCGAGAAAACAAAACACTACATCAAATCGACACCAAAACGCGGCCCCGGCCCCTCCGGCCTACCAGCCACACTAATACATAACCTCCCCGCAGACATATACCCCACACTCACACATCTATTTAATGCCTCTCTAGCCTCAGGCCACTTCCCTAAAATATTCAAAGTCTCTCACAATATATGTACTCCTTCATAAACAACACAAAGACCCAAAACACCCAAACAATTACAGGCCTATTGCTCTATTAGAGTACCTAGGCAAAATACTCGAACAAATGGTCAACTGCCGCGTACGGGAGTTCCTGGAAGAGAGGGACTGGTTCTCCCCCCATCAATACGGGTTCAGGAGAGGCAGGTCCACTCAGGTGGCCGTGACCATCGTACACGACAGAATACAGAAGAAACGACAGATACACCAAAAGACTCTCTCCGTCAGTAAGGACGTGGAGAAAGCCTTTGACATGGTGTGGCACAAGGGACTCCGTTGGAAACTCGCCAACAACACGGAGTTACCTCTCTGCACAGAAGGCTCCTCTCACACTACCTCACTGGACGGCGCTGCCACATCAGATACAACAACACCCTTTCAAGACCCTTCACACCACGCTCAGGCGTTCCCCAAGGAAGCGTTCTGGCACCCACACTCTACATTATGTTCACAAATGACACCCCACGCCCACCAGAAAACTGTGTTCACACATACATAGTGGCCTACGCCGACGACGAGACCATTCTCGTCAGCGGCCGGGCCCCCGAAGAAATCGCGCTCCACGCACAAAGAATACTTGACGAGAAGACAGACTATGAGGACAAATGGCTGATTGCCACGAATCCTCAGAAGACACAGATGACACTCTACGGCGCTAGAGATCACTTCATGCGCAACCTACAAATCTACTCACACACACCAGACATGATCCACCAAAACCCAACAAGGCTCGCATACACACAGTGCACCAAAATCCTGGGGGTAACATTCGACAAATCCCTGAGGTTCAACTTACTCCAGAACATAATACAAGCAAGAGCCTCACGTACAAACGCATCGCTGGGTAGGTTCTACCCAGCGAGTAAAAAATTAAAACTACACTTATACAAAGCACTCTTGCGTCCCATTCTCACGTACGCCCCACTGTCACTCGTAGCTGCGAGTGACACCTGGAAGCAAAAGGCTCAGCGCATTCAGAACTCTGCTCTGAAGCGCGCTTGCCGTTCGCCGCTGTTCTCGAGAATGGACGCACTACACAACAACGACAAACTAACTCCTCTCAACACTTACGCTCACACCAGATTTACAAAACAACTCGGAAAACTCACCACATACCCACTTTACACCTCGTTACACGTAAGAAGGTACGCGATGGCGCCGCGATATCCCGCGGCCCACGAACACCTGCCGCCCGTACCATTCTTCGCATAAACCAATAAGGCATCGTGAATAACGCGTTTCCGGATGGACTGTCAGCCTCCCCCCCCTGACTTGCCTCCAACCCTCGCCCAGTCAATTACTACATAACCTACACCCTCATAACAACACCTCGCTTCGCTGTATAGCCACCGACCTATCTACTCTCGCTGTCCCTTTCTTAATTATTTTCCGCAACGCTCCTCTCTGACTACCTGACTGCCGTGTTACAGCAGTCCATCTCTGTTCTTTCTATACACAAATTGATTGATTGATTGGAATAATTCATACAGCGATCGATTCCAACGTTAATATCACCACCTAAGAGAAGTCTTAGCCTGCAAAGGAGGAAACGTTGAGGGGAAGTCACCTCCAGGACACTCCTGGTCACCATCGAATTTTTCTCGTGGACGAGATTCTCATTAACCTTCTAGATACCCCCGGACCTAAATAGGACCCTAAGTCACCCCCTGCGACTGCCCCCCCCAAATAAAAATACCTTTATTTCCCAGGCACGTCATTCTGATATGACGTGCTACCCCCCCCCCCCATCCCTGCTCCGCCGTGATGTCTGGCTCCGTGAACGTGACTCTACACATATAGCTTCGTTGCAACTATGCCGTTCTACTTAGAAAAGGCATAATTGAAAACTCTGGGAAAAGGAGGTCTGAGGCTTACCCTGCTGCGGAACCCAGAGGAAGAAGCAACCTGGTTTGGGATTCAGTTACAAACGTGGGGAGGCATAACAACCTACCCTGCGGCCACCGTCCAGGACCACAGAGGGAGACTTTTCCGTCTCTGTGAGATGTCGGACGTAACTGTTAAATAACCAAAACCCAATAGAGGGGGCGGCACTCCGACTGAGTCAGTTGATTCTGGCTTCAGTCATCATCAAGTCCGCCATGTTTTTACACCCTCTGAGGAGCCCAACCAGGTCAATAAAGCCATCCATCACCCTACACCACATCCGAGTCATGTTCATGGGGTCCTCATCGGCGGGGCGGGGGCCCACCCAATTAAAAGTAAAACGTAAAAAGTAAAGAAAATGGCAAACACCTCTCATTTAATCCTAATACACACCACAGAACCAGCACCCGACATAATCGACCACCACACACTGCTAAACCTAGCCTCCACCCACGACACACCAATCATGAACATAATAAAACTACGCACAGGCCACAAGCTCAGCTTCCGCTCACAGGAGGACGCGCTAACCTTCCACGAAAACACCACCACTACACTCAACACACATAACCTAAAAACAAAGCTCGCTGACGGTATCCTAAAAAGATACCAGATCCGGGTAACTAGGATCAACCCTTTATGGTTGGCCTTCACAAATGAGGATCTTCGCTCACATCTCCGTCAGGAGTATGGGAAGGAGGTCATCAAAGACCTATACTTCAATAGATCAAAGAACTGGGCATTAATAACACTGTCCAGCGACAATACAAAAAACATGCTGCTAGACCAAGGTATCAAGGTCTGCGGCACCCTCACAAACCCTGAATACATAGAAGAGCAGCAAAATATCAGACCCACACAATGCTACCGGTGCTACAAGACCGGACACAGCACCAACACATGCTCTGCAGACCTAATCTGCTCAAAGTGCAGTGTAGTGGGACATCACTACACGTCCTGCACCTCCTCGACAGCCCTCTGTGCAATTTGCGGCGGCGACCACGTCGCCGTCAACCCCAGGTGCCCTCATCCAAGTAAGGCCCGAAACGACGCCGTGGAAGCCATCCGGCACCCACAACTAAATACACACACAATCATACACCCCGCCCCCGCCCCCCTTCCCTCACCAGAACATTCGCCACTACTGCCGGCGCTACGCTGCCTGCTCCCACTGCCCTACCCCAGACGCACCCAACCCCCCCTGCAGCAACACCTCACCCACACATCCCATCCACCGCACCCCAGCTCACAACACTCAGAGACCCCCACTACTACTAACACCCACACACCACACAACCACCCACACCACCCTTTACAAGCTCACCCCTACCCCACTCTACACGCCCATCCCCACCCCACTTTACTCCCCCACCCCCACCCCACTTCCCCCCAGCGACAACACAAAAACTAATTTACACCTGGCCACCCTGCTTTCAGCGGTGGCAAAGGACATGTCGAGGGGCGACCCCCGATTATACGTGAAGATCCTATACGCTATTCGCCTCCAACGGCATAGAGCAGATCACCTTCCCTGAGAAGGTGTTCGCTCTAATAGACGAACACACATCCAGACCCGCACTCCACCCCACCTCGTCGGGTACACACCCCTCCCCGCAGAGGACCACCACCCCACACTCTATTCACGCTCTCCCCGCCGCCTATCCTGTCCCTGCACCTTCCTTAGCCACCGCTCCTGCCCCTATCCCAACCACCTATCCTCCTTGCAACTTGTCCACCCATCTGCCAAAACCTCGCCTACCTTCCACTGCCAAACCCCTCTCCCACCCATCTCCACCCCTTCTCCCACAGCTTCCACTGCCACCCCAACCCCAACGCAGCCCACCACACCCCGTGCCAATCCCAAAAAACGCAGCCCAAATCCCCCTCCGCGCACACAGGCAAGGGACAAACAAACCCCGCCCTCTCCTGTTGTCTCCACTCCTCCTTCGCTCCCCACTGCTCCCCCCCACTCCTTCTCACCCCACCCCTTCTCACTCTACTCCTTCTCACTCCACTCCTCCCCCGCCTTCCGCTCCTTCACCTAAGACTCCTCCCCCTTAACCCCACTTCAACCCCCTCTCCTCCGTCTCCTTCTCCCTCAACCCCCCCTCCGCCGCCCCAACCTTCTTTCTCCCCCGACACCCCTCCTCTCATAATCTGTACCTCTCCATCTACTTCTAGCCCTTCATCCCCCAGTTCTACGCCCCCCACCTCCGTTAGAAACTCCCCCCCACCAAGACACCACCCCACCCAAATCCACCACCTCCACAGAACACACTGCTCCATCCTCTACGGCTCCCCCACCCAACAACACTTCCGTGACCCACAAACAAGCATCTACACGAGTCAAGGTACTCGCCCCTCACGTCTCCTGGGCAATAACCAAGGAGAAGGGGACGATGCCTGGTAAGTCAGCCTCCCGCGCACTCAACCGCGACAATAGGTCGACTTAGCGTAGTACAATTAAACGTACGCAGTTGGCACGGTATTCGCCATACGGTCGCCAACTGGGTACTCAACACACAAAGACCCGACATTATACTCCTGAACTCCACCAGCCTACACCCTCCCAACAACAGACTCCGCATTGAAGGCTACCACACGTACTTATCCCCACAGGCGCGGCACCTAGGATCTGCGATCCTAGTAAAGCGCAACATACCCCACTCCCTCATCAACACACATGACACCTCCTTTCTAGCCTGCAAAATTGACACAAGCTCTGGCCCCATAATAGTGGCCACACACTACAGACCACCACGCATACAGCTAAATTTAGAAGTCCCACTCCGGGCCCTATCAAACCACAACCTATCTATCTTCTTCGCGGGGGACCTCAACGCTTCTTACCCCACACTCCTTTCAAACAACACGAACGATGCGGGCAGTTACTTGGCCGGTGCCTTGCGGCGTCACCGCTGCAAACACATCGGCCCTGCCTTCCCCACCTTCATTCGCACGCGCGGAGGCACCACATCCCCGGATGTGGTCTTCCGTAACGACCATGCCACACGTTTCTACACTCACATTGCACCCAGTCGCCACGTACTATCAGACCACATACCAATAAGCCTTCTCATATCCACATCCCCCATACTCATCCTCACATCACCTCTATACGACTACAAAAACAAAAACGGGCTGAATTCAGGGGCCACATATCCACAAACACACCACATAACCTCGACCTGAAGAACACCAATCCAGGACAAATAGACCACCACTGGTGCTCACTTTTAGACACCATCACCACCACACGTAATCTACACTCACTACACAAAAACTACACCTGCTTAAAACATTTCACATTTTTAATACACACACAGACTTATCACACAGTACAACAACCACTACACCAGAGGCCCACGACAACAGAACATCAACCAACTACGTGCCCGCATCCTTCAATGCGTGCAGCTAGACCGGAACCGGCAGTGGCGTGAGGTCGTCCGCATCGCGGACGAAACCCGTTGCATGGACCCTTCCTTCTTCTGGTGGCACGTGAAGAGGATGCTGGGTACGGAACCATCCAAACCAATTACACTGAAAATAAACAGCCACACACTCACAGATACTAATGACATCCTCAACGCATTCAGGTCCCACTGGGACACGGTACACAACCACAACCCACCAAAACCACATGCGCAGGAGCACTTCCAAGGCATTCAGGAGTGGTGCCGGACTCATGCTCACGAGCTGAGGCCTGCCCCCCTGATACGTATGGAGATGCTCGACTATTCGTCCACACTTACCAATCCAATCACCGTCGAGAAAACAAAACACTACATCAAATCGACACCAAAACGCGCCCACGGCCCCTCCGGTCTACCAGCCACACTCATACATAACCTCCCCACATACATATACCCCATACTCACACATCTATTTAACGCCTCACTAGCCTCAGGCCACTTCTCAAAATATTCAAAGTCTCTCACCATATACTACTTCATAAACAACACGAAGACCCAAAACACCCAAACAATTACAGGCCTATTGCTCTACTAGAGTACCTAGGCAAAATACTCGAACGAATGGTCAACTGCGGCCTACGGGAGTTCCTGGAAGAGAGGGACTGGTTCTCCCCCCATCAATACGGGTTCAGGAGAGGCAGGTCGCCTCAGGCGGCCGTGACCATCGTACATGACAGAATACAGAAGAAACGACAGATACACCAAAAGACTCTCTCCGTTAGTAAGGACGTGGAGAAAGCCTTTGACAAGGTGTGGCACGAGGGACTTCGTTGGAAACTCGCCAACAACACGGAGTTACCTCTCTGCACCAGAAGGCTCCTCTCACACTACCTCACTGGACGGCGCTGCCACATCAGATACAACAACACCCTTTCAAGACCCTTTACACCACGCTCAGGCGTTCCCCAAGAAGCGTTCTGGTACCCACACTCTACATTATGTTCACAAATGACACCCCACGCCCACCAGAAAACTGTGTTCACACATACATAGTGGCTTACGCCGACGACGAGACCATTCTCGTCAGCGGCCGGGCCCCCGAAGAAATCGCGCTCCACGCACAAAGAATACTTGATAAGAAGACAGACTACGAGGATAAATGGCTGATTGCCACGAATCCTCAGAAGACACAGATGACACTCTACGACGCTAGAGATCACTTCATGCACAACCTACAAATCTACTCACACACACCAGACATGATCCACCAAAACCCAACAAGGCTCGCATACACACAGTGAACCAAAATCCTGGGGGTAAAATTCGACAAATCCCTGAGGTTCAACTTACACCAAAACATAATACAAGCAAGAGCCTCACGCACAAACGCATCGCTGGGTTGGTTCTACCTAGCGAGTAAAAAATTGGAACTACACTTATATAAAGCACTCGTGCGTCCTATTCTCACGTACGCCCCACTGTCGCTCGTCGCTGCGAGCGACACCTTGAAGCGAAAGGCTCCACTCATTTAGAATTTTGCTCTGAAGCGCGCTTGCCGTTCGCCGCTGTACTCGAGAATGGACGCACTACACAACAACGACAAACTAACTCCTCTCAACACTTACGCTCACACCAGACTTACAAAACAACTCGGTAAACTCACCACAGACCCACTATACACCTTGCTACACGTGAGAAGGTATGCGATGGCGCCGCGATATCTTGCGGCCTACGAACACCTGCCGCCCGTACCGTTCTTCGCATAAACCAATAGGCATCGTGAATAACGCGTTTCCGGGTGATCTCTTAGCCTTTCCCTCCTGACTTGTCCCCAACCCTCGCCCAGTCAATACCACATAACCTACACCCTCATACCAACACCTCACTTCGGTGTATAGCCACCGACCTATCTACTCTCGCTGTCCCTTTCTTAATTATTTTCCGTAACACTCCTCTCTAACTACCTGACTGCCGTATTACAGCAGTCCCTCTCTGTTCTTTCTAAACACCAAACTAACTATATTCCGCAGTATGAGTACATTTACCTTAGACTTATCTTACCAACGGTTCTCCTTTTGAGCTCTCCAAAGAAGTTTATTGCTGGCAAAGGCGGAAAAGTAAAGGGTGAGTCACGCCATAAACGTGAACTTGGCACACTTTTCCCACGGGGATTCCAAAAATCGAAGATAATTTACGGAGCCACACATAGCCGACCCATGTCTGACTAATACCCCAGCGGCCCCCTTATCGGGAGAAGGGACCGGAAATGAACTGAACTTCCATTCATTTAGTCTCGCTCCAACTATGTCGGTCTACTTTGATAGACATAATTGGAGACGTAAAGGAAAGCAGGTTTGAGGATTAGCCTACTCTGGAACTTTAAGGAAGAGACCACCAGGTTACGAGGCGATGCTGAAACATTTAGGAAAAAGTTCGCTCTAATCTCTAAGGTTAGCTTCCAGCCAGGACGACAGGGCGACATGTAACCATCCCTCTGAAAGATGGAAGCAGCTTTGATAACCAAACCCCAGACAAGGCGGCATCCCTGGGCGGTGGTAGTTCACTCTATCACCACCCATATAAAGTCCGCCACTTTTCACCCGTCTGAGGTGCCATGATTGATTGATTCCATCCGGCAGTTCATGTTCATGGGAACTAGCTTTCAACAAGAAGGAAGCAGCACTCAAAACCCTTCTAAAAAGAAGAATTGGACCCTACAGTAAGGTAAAAATACATCGACAAACATGCAGAACCTACATGAAGGAGACATCAACCCAGCTGCAATGGACGACCGAGAAGGGACGAAGAGGGTTCTCCTTCGTGTCCTCCCCAGCGTGGAGAAACCCTCCCGGGAACAAACGCTAAAGAGCATATATACAGATATAGGAGTGGTCCTTCTACGACTTAAAGACCAATACAATGGATACATAGCGCTTTTCGAAATGAAGAAAGACTTCGATCTCCTATTGAGTGAGGGCGCAGCCAAAAACTTGGCAAAATAGGACTAGCACCTCGTACGACGCCTGACCTCCAAACAAACAGTAATATGCCAGCTTCTTGACCCATGGTAGGTAAACATAGAGCCCAAGAGCTAAAAGAAGAACTAGAAAGAGAGGAAGAATGTGCAAAGTTCGATGATGTAATAAAATTCAAGGACCAGAATGGAGAGAATCATAGCCACGTCTTTAAAGTGATCTTTCGATCGAAAGAGATCGCAAAGAAAGCCACCGAGCAAGAAATCCTAGCATTTTACACGAAAAGCTCCCCCGACCAGATAGAAAGGGACACTTTTGTGTCAGTGCAAGTGTACTTAACATGCTACGCACTAGGCAAGCACACAACCAAGGAATGTACGTTCGAAGGTAAAGCTTGCTCTGAATGATCAAGCCAGGAACACAGGTGAGATGAGTGCAGAAGCACAGAGAAAAAAATGCTTAAACTACAGAAATGGACAGAGAACGCTGGCCATGTCATACACAGTCAAAAAGCAACAATTTCGGAAGAAGAAAGCCGAAATCAACACACAGAAAGAAAGAAGAAAAAATACTACCTACGCTGCAGCAACAGCTAACGGAAGCATCTCTGCACCCACCGCAGAAACCACAATGGTCAATATCAAGGGCACCATGAGGCCCAACTTAATTCTGTGCATAATGCATGCACACTTTGTCAACATGGCGAGCCCAGGTTTATATGCAACTGAACTCAACACCATGCTTGAGAAAAACGCACTAAAAAAAATGTGGTTCCCGGAGAACCCACCCTCGAATGAGTTGTACAAAATAAATATGACACCAAAGAACACTACTAACCAAGTAGAAGAAGAAGAAGAAGACAAGAGTGAAATGGAAACCGAATCAGAAGAACAAAGCACAAAAGCGACCTCAGAAAAACAAAAAAATCAAAAATGACCACCCAACACTTCAAAATCAAAATTTACGGATCTCTTGCTTACCCCATTTCAAAGCAATATAAGCAGAAGAAGATAGTTAACGGATTAGTCAAGGAAAATTTAGAAGTGAATATGAAGCAGACGCAGACGAAACGGAAGTTCACAACGCACTGAAACAGGACATGTTATTCAATGCCCTAGAATCATGCAGCAACATCTCATGCGGTGAATTTAAAAAAAAATGGACGCACTCGATCCCCAGGCCGACCAGAAAAAACAAAGTCTGATAGAGAACACAAGTAATCATAACAACAATGGACACGTATCAACGTAAGCTTAAAATATTCACCTTGAATGTTAACGGCTGGAAGGAAAAATGCTTAATCTACTCCAACATAGTAAGAAAGGAAGAACTACACTTAATAATCCTTACAGAACATAGCATATCCACAGATACAGAAACAATAAAAATCCCCAACTATAAATTCATAACAACCAACCACTCACAGTCAAGATACGACGGAGTTTCACTCGGCATGAAAAAAGGTATACACTTTACAGAAATAAAAGAGCTAGAGGAATCATTTTTAGCTGTGAAAATAAAAATGACTACAGGTGACCTGGTCATAGCCGGGGCCTACCAACACCCTAGACTCTCGTACCTACCGATACCAAAATTCTTTAAACTATTCCATAGACAAGCCTCAACCTTTCTAGCCGGACACCTTAACGCAAGGTGCAGGGAAGCAGGGTACACAACCCATACAAACGGAACGGGAAGACCCTACCACTCCTAATGCAAAGAGGCCTACTAAACAGAGAAGGACCAGATTTCCCTACGTATCTCACAGCCTGAGCCTCGACTACCCCAGATATTATTTTAACTAATCAAAACTTCAATCTAAATCACCACACACAGCCAGGCCTCGCAACTCCCTCCGATCATTTAAGCATAATTATCACCATCTCAACTTCGCCCATCCAAATAAAAATATCAGGAAGAAAAGCAACCAGCAAAATAAACTGGGATGGATACAAACAATACTTAAACACAATAGAAACCGGATCCCTTAACAACCAAAGTAAAGAGGAAATAGATGACTAACTAGAGTTAATTACCAGTAAAATCTAAGAGGCGGACAGTTTACACACCTTAACAATAGAATAAAGAACTATACCTGTACCTAGATGAACGCAAGAGATCCAAGATGAAATGGATGCATTTCTAAATGTAATAAATGAAATCAGGTTATCGGGAAATACGATGGAAAGGTACAGAAGCATTATCCTAATTAGGAGGATAGACACCCTCACCAAGGAAAATTCAGCCAGGCTCTGAGATAATATAAGAGGCAAAATGGAGATAGAAAAGGATCCAAGGAAATTTTGGAGACAATTTAGGAAGTTTGCGGATCACAGACAAAAGCGGAAATAAGCCTGAAAATACAGAACCAGAAAGTAGAGCAAAATGAGGAACTACAAGAACATTTCCGAACACATTGGCTGAAAGTTATTTCTATTTCACCGGAAAAAAAATCAAGATTTCGACCAAAACTACGAGGAAGAAATCATACGTAGCCTGGCAACATAACAAGAACATATTATAGCATTCAGAAACGTCGACGAACAAAGAGACAATCCCTTGGGGAAAGGAAAGCCATTTACAATAAATGAATACCTGACAGCATTAAAATAATTTGAACAAAAGGCTCCAAGACAAAGTGGGATATCCAAAGCTCATCTAATTAATGCCCCAGATAATGTGCAAAAAATCGGTGGTGAAGATCTTCAATGCCTGCCTAAATATGGGATACGTTCCCCAAGCATTTAAAACGGCAAACATGATCTTCCTGCCGAAGCCGGACAAACTAAAACATCAAGTCGGAAGCTTCTGTCCTATCTCGCTCCTGAAATTTCAAGGCAAAGTCCTAGAAAAGCTCCTCAACGAAAGGTTGATCAACCACCTTAACATAGACAACGTATACAACCCACAACAGCACGGGTTCTGGAGCAAGCGAGGGACGGACACCGCGCTAGCAATCATTATCGAAAAAATTGCTACTGAAACAGCGCGAGGCAACAGAGTTGATATTGTACTTCGTGATGTTGCCAAAGCCTTTGACAAAGTGTGGTTGCCGGGCCTAAAAGCCAAAATCTGCAACCTTAACCTGGAAATAAACCTCTGCAAAACACTTTGCAGCTATCTAGACGAGAGGAAGCGATATTGCAGATAAACGGCAAAACGGGCGATGCAATCAACCTGCAAACGGGTGTCCCACAGGAAGTCTGCCTCTTACCAACGCTGTACACAGTGCATACCAGGAACCTCCCACATCCAACTGATGAAAGTTCGTTGTACATACAATTAGCGGATGATATCACTCAGATAGTGACCAGCAGTAGGAAAACTCCAAGGACATCGCCCTAAGAACAGGAATAGAAATTAAAAACCTAAATTATTACGAGAAAAGGAATAAAATAACAACAAACAAGGATAAATTCAAACTAATACCTATGAACAGAAGGAAAAAAGCCACTGTACGCGTAGATAGAGAGGCATATCCTTTCTCAAAAGAAGGACGTGTCCTCGGAACAAAATTAAAATCAACAGGCTATATAAGTCACCTACCACAAAAAAATCATAGAAGCAAAATCAACCTTATCAGCACTATACAGATTCAGACAACTTTCAACCAAAAATAAAAGAAAACTATACCCGGCCTTAGTACAACCTAAGCTCCTATACCCAATAGTACCATTGAATATACTTAGTAACTCCCAAATCAAGAAGATCCAAAGAGTCCAAAATCAAGCCACTAGATTCATAACAAACACAGGAAGACCAGATTACATACCAGCAGAAAAACTCCACCGCAGATCTACTATAGAACCCATAAACATAGCTATACAAATAAGAGGTAGAAAGCTGTGGGAAAAGATTAAAATTACAATTCCATAGAATATAATAAACCAAACCATCGTACAAGAAGACCAAATCCATCGTACGCAATATAAACAACGCTTCCACGGTAACCTGAGAAAAACGTTAATGAACGTCAATCCAATCTATAGGTAATAAACTATAGTACATACGAGTACATGTAACTACCAGGAATGCAACAACTAAAAAGGACAACCGATTGCGACTCCCAACTATACAACTCAAATGAGAATCCCGATAATGAACTAAAAGTAATTACTGGCAAAAATATATATATATATATATATATATATATATATATATATATATATATATATATATATATATATATATATATATATATATATACATAAATATATTTATATAATAGCATTAATAATAATAATCCCCAAAATAAATAAAATAAATAATATTAAAACAAAATTAATGAATGATACAAACGCTTTATTGAGCAAAAGAAAACAAAGGCTCCAATGCTTAAAATAATAATGTATCACAAAAATACAATAAGAAAAGAAGAAAAAAGAAAGCGTTAACTAGGCAACCTGGCACAAATCTCTATCATCTTCACATCTCATCCTACACACATTAGCACACACACTACACTTTAATTTCTATCTATCCTACCTCACTCTCTCTACACATTCTAACTTTATCCATCTTATCCTATCTTAATTCCATTTCTGTTCATTCCCTGAAGATGACCTAACATGGTCGAAAGACGTCTAGGAATAAAGAATGTTATTCGCGGATGTTTTTTCTCGCCTCGAAGACCCCGTTAAAAAACTTGTAAGAAATATTAAGAAAATATAAGTTAAAATTAATAACGCTGCCACAGCTGTGGACTTCAAAAGAACCTGCATTTATATATATATATATATATATATATATATATATATATATATATATATATATATATATATATATATTAACGTGGCCCAAGCTTATAGGGAAAATTTTCATCTTTAACTTCCTAAAAGTTTCACTTCTTCTTATTGTGAGACTTGCTTCTAAAACCCTGTACATACATTTTTAGCTTGATTTATGAATATTTAATGCTGCTGCTAGGATGATTATTTTTTTGAAGTAACTATTACAGGCACGTTTTTTAACCTGGTTTCCACAAGAGGCCTAAACCACGGATAGCACACCATTTTCTCTTTATTTAAAGCATAAACGTTTTATTACTTGCATCTTATTGGCTTCAGGAATCTTCTCCTGATGCCTCTCTACCACCTCAAGCAGGTATTGTACTGGTCTTAATTTTTCGTGAAATGGTTGTTAAAGCTTTTTTAATGTTTGTATAGACTTTTTAGCCTTTTTCTAATCTTCTCTCCACTGCCATTCCGAAGGATCCACTTCAAGAAATGATGATTCTATTGCCAATTTTTGAAAGAGTAATCGAGTTTTTTCGGTAATAAAGTCTGCCAAAGTCATGTCCCTTATATGGCCTTCATCGGACAATCTGCAGTGCTTTGATGGGTTATCTAGAGTAGGTTTTTCAATGCTTTCACCATTTGTTGCTTTACATCAAGCGTTACTCGATCATCAGCAATAGCAAGCGCAACAACTTCTTTAATTAAATACCACAGGTGTCGAAGAAGAGCCTTGCTAGCAACGGACGAAAGCTGTGTATCTTTACATTTTTTAGGGTGTTAAGGATATTACAGGTCTTTTCTTGGTGCTGTAGCTGCTCTTTGAGCTATAAACCAGGTAGATACATAGTAGTAAACAGGAAATCATGAAAAGCGTCTCATTGCTTTTTATTCTTGACTTGTCATTTTGAAATTTGTACGGAACAAGACAATTTTAATAGCATAGATGACTCGTGCAAAGCACTTGGGCGACGAAATTAAATTTTTCATCAGAGTGCCTCTTAAGTAAGTAACTGTTAACTCTACTAGTGCTCGGTAATCTTGCGAGGGTGGCGTGTATTCAACTGATGTTTGCAAAAAGTCATTACATCTTCTGTCCAAGAAATAGAAATATCATCATCAGTTTAGTAATTTGTCTTGTCGATTTGATCCCTTATTGTTGAAAACGTTTGAATAGCAGTAATTCGGGTCCTTTTGAGGTACCGTGACATGCGTTGAAGACATAAGATACTATAATTTCATTAATATGGTGACGGCAAGTAAATGCCAGAAGACTCTTGTTTAACTTTAGCTCTAAAATTATGCATGCACCCTTTTTGTCACCTGTATTGCTAGCAGTAGTAACAAAACACTTCGCCCTAATATCTTCTGTTAAGTTCCAATCTTCTAGAGACGATACCAAGGCCTCTGCTATTTGCAAGCCGGTTTCTGATAGAAGGTTTTGCACTGCCAAAAGCTTTTAATTGCCTACTCCAAACACTAAGATAGCTAATCGATCTACAGTTTCATGACTTGCTATATCTTGCAGTAGTTTGCCATCCCAATGAACAGTTAAAGGTGTATCAGCTGTAAATGTTTGTTTGATGCCATCTACAATTTTCTTTACGTGTGGCACTCCTCTGTTGTTGTAGAGTGTTTCGGCTAATAACTACTTCATCGATATCTTTTCCACAAGCAGAAGCTGTAGCTGATGGAACGTGCATTGCATTACAATCGCTCATTTTAGTTCTGTCTAATGCCATTGCTAAATCAGGCGATTTTTATATGATCGCGTTTTGTTCGTTTACTTGCAGAGGCTTTAGAATGTCCTGGTTGTGTTTCCTCTTCATCATTACTGCAGGTATAGGAGCTATTGTATTCAAACTTAAACGTTAAAAATTATTCTTTTTAAAGAAGCTTGGCTAATTTCCGCTTGTCCTCCTGTTCTTTCCTTTGACTTATCTTTTCTTGTTGCACGCTAAATTTGACATCAACTCCACTCATAAAACCTTGCCTTCCTTCTTATGATTGGGCTTCAAGAAATAAGCGATCTTCATCGTTTGACATCATTTGGAGTGCATTTGCATAAGCAATGTCAAATATGTCATGCCGGCTTCTTTAAATTTGTCTTCATTGGATATTCGTTTTTCAGTTCTCTTTGTTTTTGTCTTTTGAAGTGAACGATATTAGTCATATTTACCTTTAATTTTTGCAAGGATTTGTTGCTTTTCTCTTGTTGGTATCTTGACTTTATCCCAAATCTCAAACAGTTCTGAATATATAATATTTGATGCTTCTTACATTGTTTATTTATTATGAGTAAGAGAAAAGAGACACCGTACTACATCGCCATTCGAAGGAAGTTTGACACCACTTATTTTATCAATCATCTGTCCAATGAGCCATATTTCAGATTCTTTTCGAGTTTCTACTGAATCGGACATGATGAAAAATAACTGAACACAGTCACGAGAACAGGTATAGTTAACTGAACCGCCTGACACAACAACCTTGAAAGGACTAAAACAAGAAACCGTGGTTATCTCTTGATCTGTCTCGGTTAGGCCTAATGGAGAATGTCTGTCCGTTGCACAGTTAATGTACATCTGCATTTACACAATGTGATGAACAAAGTACACGTACAGCTGTGCTTGACCTAATTAATGTTGTACGACATATTTTTAAATAGTATTTAATGCTCTGTAATAAATTCAACCTACTTACATTTCTCTAAAAAAACAACAACTTTAATCATCTTGCGGCAGCACTAAATATTATTAGAGGGAACTAAAATTTAACATGCAGGGTTTTTGAGTCAAGCCTCATAAATTCTGATGGTGAGAGTTCACCTTTTTAGAAATTTAATTGTTTAGGCCACCCTAATATATATATATATATATATATATATTAATATTGTATGTGTGTGTGTGTGTGTGAAGTTGGGCAGTATATTTTCAATCTCCTTGATTTGTCTTATATTCGCCTTTTCTTCATTGTTTAACCTGTGGAAAAGCGTACCGAAGTTCATCGGGGACTGATGCTTGTTATTTTGCCAAAAATAGAAGTAAATTAATGTAATTTTGCACTTTCTTTAATTTAACTGACGCGTTTTGATACATCGAGTATCATCTTCAGAGTTACAATGCGGAATTATTACAAAGTATTCAGTTTATTTGTTTTGATTCAATCAAACCGCCCTTTAGACCACTTGGCTAGGCGGAAGACAAAAAGTGGTGAAGTGGTCTTGGGAAAGACTCTTTAATTGTTGCGTAACCATAAAGTCATATATTGAGAATACTTCAGTGAGAGCTATACAAAATTATTGCCACTGCAGGGAGATCACTTATAGAGTGGTTGCAACAGACCCTACTCAGGGGCCCTTTCTATCATCAGTTATATCATCGTTTAACTGCCTTTATTTCACTGTCATTTATTAGCCAACACTTTTAAGTTTTTTTGGAGACCCTCCATTTTTACATTCACGATCAATTTTACTGAAGAAATATCTCCCCACCGAACACTGGTTTCATCGTGGGAAAAAGTGAATCTGGGTCCTTGTCGTAAATTTAATCAGCTTATCATCCTGTTTTGAATTTTTCCTATGCCTGAGAGCATTTATTTGGCGAAAATTATGCCCCTTTTAATGATATTAATCCTCATAACATTAATCAACTACCAAGTTAACCGTTCTACTCTATTTTAGATTAAAAGAAATCCCTGCTTTAGACCATATGTGTTAGTAGAGTTTGCATAATTTTCTTTAGTTTATTTATTTTGACTAAATTGATTCAAAGAAAGATGCCCTTAGATCTGTACTGGTAATTTATTTTAGGCATTATTTCAGGGGACTTCGTCGACCTGCAGTTGTGACACCAAACTTTGTTAGCTAGAATTTAAAATTTTAAACCTAACGCACTCACACAGGAGGTTGCTCATATCCTGACATGGCTTACAACGACTACGGGGTCACTTCATTATTCGAGATGACTCGGTAACACCCCCTGCCGCACCCATTGTTCCTTCCAAAGTATTCGGTGAGGAGCGTGTCACAGGTGCCCAAGAAGAAGACTTTCTGTTGTTATAACTAATAGAAATTTAAGTTTTGTTCTATGTCAGATCATGATATCCGTTTATTGCAGATTTGATTGTGATGGATCAACTCAAAGAATTATCCGTCAGGCGATAATCTTGCCGAGGCAGTAGAGTCAAAGAATTGACCTACTCCCTTGGTGACGTTGCAGTTAACCCTCCAAACGTACATACAAAGTTTCTAGTTTATTTTGGTATTAATAATATTTTTCTTCCGAGTCAGAGAAAGTGCTACTGGAACTACTATGAAATCGTAAAAATGAAAGTAATATTTATTTTGCCAGTGTACTGCAGAGATTCAATGCAACTAGCGGTTCTTATAGAAATTAAACGGGCATCTTACATTAATAATTGCTTGTAAGTTATTTTGCAGCAAAAAGCAAGCCATATTTTCTACTTAGGGGATGATTTCTACGATCGAAGTGACCTGTCTTAGCAAAATAGATTTCACTTAAATAGTATAGAAATGGCAAGCTTTGGCGGCACCCGAATATTGATGATACGATATATTCAGGGAGACATTAGTCTTTAAAAGAGAGGTAAAGAACTATTATATAAATAATTATATAAATAAGAGAAGCCAGGAAGATCCAAGATTAGAGCCTCTGAGTTATAATAATTTGTAATCGCGAAATATGAGATATATGATTGACAATTTCAGAGCTGTAGTTACAGCATAGAAATTTTCTCTTATTGTTATTCCTGAAAGATAAATAAAAAATTCTAAACGGAATTTTCTCGCAGAGTTTAATTTTTCAGATTATATATTGTTTATGATAATGCGGAGGGTATTTTCTATACTTATAACTCCATCTTAACTCGATAAAGGATGACTTAAATGTAGTTTAGGGTTCATTGCTTTGTTTATTAAAATCGCGACCAGTGGGTATAAAATTAATTTTGGGGTTGTCAAAGCACTTTCGAATTAAATTGGGCAAATAAATGCCGTGCAATGCGGAAGTTTTAATTTTCCGAACGCAAATTTCGACAGCGTAATGGGACAGAGAAAAGAAAAGCATTGTCTCAAATTTATAAACAACCTTCTTTATCAAAGACTAGAGGAAGCGACGTGTAAACACAGCGTTTTTAATTTAAAATTGAATAAAGATAAGAAGTTGGTCGGGCTTGTAAATATTGACAGAGATTGCAAGGCAGTTTTCATCACAAAATTCATCTTAATTTTAAATATTCCAAGGACTGTTGAGCATATATATAAACTCACTTCTTACTTTAAATATTGTATCTTTAATCATTTGCTGATTGCTTAAAACGTGTTAATTGGGATGGGATTTTGAATAGTAAATGTATATTTTATTAAATCTAAAAAGGAGCCGTGTCTAAATAGGAAGAAATAAAAAATTCTACCTGAACGTAACCAATTTTATAAATTATGAAAAATTGGTAAAAGATTTAATAAACCGGACATTTATAATTGTTATTATCGACTAGTTAACATGGAGGAATATGGCAGTAAAATAACTGCCCTAGAACTTTCCGTTAGTCTAAAATCATTTCGTCAAAGAGTTCCGGAATACACGCGGCTGACCCGCAAGAATTTCATCCAGCCCTCGCCTAATGTTTACAGTGGCCTATTAAATAACATGAAGGCCGCTCTGAACACGGGCTATTTCCCGGACCCGTGGAAACTGGCAAAGATGATTTTCACCCCAAAACAGGAAAGCCCCTAGACTGCCCTGCCAGCTTTCGCCCAATATCTCTCTTAGAGTTCGTCGGCAAAAGGTCTTCGAGAAGATATTGGAAAACAGGGTTAACTCTTTTCTGGATGAAGCCAACATGAATAACGAGCAGCAACATGGCTTCAGACGGCAAAGAGGGACTGACATGGCACTAGCCTTTGTCACTGAAAAGCTCGCGCAAAGATCAAAGCAGTTATAAGGAAGGCCGATCTTGTGCTCTGCAATGTCAGAAAAGCTTTTGACAAGATTTGGAAGAGAGGCCTACAATATAAGATCCGTCAGTTAGGCCTCAACCTCATTCTTGAGATGATTTTGTGCAGCTAAATAATGGAGAATGGAGCATACAAACAAATCATGGAACATAGACAGAGGTAGCTAAAAGCCTCGGTTATATTATCTCCGATCAAAGTGGCACTCCACCAGAGAGCAAAGAGGATCTGGCAAGCTATTGCACCCGCCTGTGCCCCGAGTTCCCTCGTACACACTTGGACAACGAGGTCGGTCGACATAAAAAGAACCTTTAATAGTAGCAAAGCTTTGACAGACGGCGACGTAAATGCAAAGTACACATGACAAAGTCAACAAAATACAACAAATGACAAGAGTGATGTTCAGGTTTTTTTAGTATTAATCACAACACTAAGATTACTAAATCTTTCGAAATAGTAAATTCAAAAGTTGAAATTCACTCAAAAAACTTTTTCAACAACCCACAGTCGAAACAAAAACCCCGCACCAAATAAAGGCTTTAATGCCAATCAAATCAAATCAAATCTAGTCTAATTAAATTAACAGGTTTATTATAATTATTATATCCTATCAATTTTATAGTTTATAAAAAAAAACAAAAAAAACTACAAAACATAAAACCTAATCAAAACTTCCAAAAACAGAGCTACTCTAATATTTCACCACTTTACTCTCTTACTATATATATATATATATATATATATATATATATATATATATATATATATATATATATATATATAATTTGCCCAACTTTTTAATACAAGTGTAAGTCCTAGTTTGTTAAAATTCACTTAGAGTATGTTGGCATTGTGGTACAACCTGCACGACGACCATCTGTTGAAATGAAAAACAAATATCTATGAAAGATGCATGGATTGTACTTTGCGAAAAAAATTTATGAAAACAAACACTTGGTATAAAAAATGACACATCTCTCTTGTGTTTCGCTAACAACCGAAGTTGATGTTTTGTTTTATTATCAGCATTTCAAGTCGACTTCTTTTTATTGTGGAATTTTTTTATATCTCTCTTGCCATTCCCTTAGTGTATACTAGATCTTCAATGGACTTTGGGTCATATATTGCTAATTAAATATCGCAAAAAATATTATTTTTTAACAAAATGAAGGATATTTTTTACTTTTGTGGGGTAAATTTACCTAAGGAAAATATGTACAAATGTAAATATTCGATTGGTTCAGCTAATAATATCAGCACATACCAGTATTGAACCCATTGTTAAATATTCACAATCAAAATCCAATACCTGCTTCTCTCACTACTCCATCCATAAATAGTCATCTATTACACAGCCATGCCAACATTATGTACCCTTGCCCCTAGCGCATACCAACTCACTCACTCCAGCAATTTTTACCCCTGACGAACGCTTTACTTCCAATACATAATTGTTTTTACAACTATCCAATAGTTTACCACCCACTTCGTATATTTTAAGAAGCTGTTATACCAGTAATGCTTACCTTTCTACACGACTGGGGTATCACAGTTTCAATTAAAGCACTTTACCATAATTACTTTTGCCTAGTCATGTCCGAAGTAATTGGTGTCTAAAGTCACTTTCTTCAAAACTTACTTTGGCCCTGAGGAAATTTTGTCTACAATTACTTTGATCTAAATAACTCTTTGTCTACGACACCTTTGTCTAAATAAAATGAGAAGATTAAAATAAAAATAAAAGATTTAATTTAGACTAAGGATAATTTACAAATTATCCATGCATCGACGAACTTAATTAGAGAGTTCCACGGTTATATACCCAGAGTTATTTAGAATTCTTTTAATGGGTCAATTATGGTAGTATTCAACAAGAGCAAGAATTCTTTTCTCGCTTCTAAAATAGTTTGAGTTATTTCCTTACTTAAACCCTAAATCGCAAGGCTATTCTTCAACTGAGATAGTTGTACTTGCACGAATTCCAAGTGTGCTTTCATAAATGTTTGAATATAAGTAAAAAAATGAAGGTTTCGTTCGTCTTTCGCCTCTTCTTGGTTTTCAGAGTCAAAGGCATCTTCAGCATATTTGTAAAAAATACCAGTTTTCTGACTTGGATTTTGTTGCAGGTGTCCAAATCCTTCAAGGTTTGTATATAAAAGACAAAATGGCCTAAGCATTCCCCTTTGGCTAGGATACAGAAAAGTCCTGGAAACTATTATTAATTGGCGCCATTGAGAATGGTGAAGTTTCCTTAAAATGAACACCCCCTGAAGAAGAAATTTGAATAATTCTACTAAAAGCCACGTAAAAAACGCATTCAAATATGTCAGTTTAATGTGTAAGCTTAAATCTCTTACGTCAGCTTACATATATTTTATAAGAGTGCACAATTTTTCAAGTAAAATTAACATCATACATTTTGCCTTTCAATACCAATTTCACATCGCAATTCACGTTACAGAGGCTGCTTTATCTCTTTCAATTTTTAACATCATAACACACATATAAATTTTGTACTCCCGACCTCAGTGTTAAAAGAGGGACTGATACTGTCTCTCTAGTCGCCTTTTGCACTTCTTTTTAGTCTCTCGCTAATTTTTACACGCGCCCCTCTAAATCCAACAAAAAGGGAAAGAAGGAATTAAACTTTGAAAATGCATATTTTCAATCTAACACTTCAAACATACTCCTCCTCTTTTACTCTTAGCCTTTCCTCTTTGATTCTCCATTCCTTTCCATCTCCTCACTTTTTATCTACATACCAAGGAATTTGACTTTGCAAAGCAGGTATTAGAAAGCTCCGTGCTCATGCCCCGTGCTCAAGTGTCTCACAGTGTCCACATCAAATAATAATTAATAATATCTAAGATGTTACGCTCAAATGAAATGCTACAAGATGTCATAAATACCAACATCTCTAATCAAGATAATAAACAGCTAAATGAATATAAATGGAAACCTCTCTAATGATTTATGAGTAGTAAAAACCGGGTTTCTTCTTGTTCCACACTTGTAGGACTCCTTATATATATGTGGCAGCAAAATTGCAAGGTGGGCTAGACCAAATAGGCAACCTCACAAATGAGCACCCCGTTGGCCCTATGAAATCCTGAAATTTGGCACACGCATTAATTACTGAAATAATATACCATGTAATAATGAAACCATCTAGAATAGAGCCAAACACATAATAGAAATAGACATGATTTAAGAACACATGAATGTAAATAATATATGTATTTTGCTTGAGGCGAGAAGAATGAATTCGAGACCATAGCAAATATATGCATACACATACAAAAGTGGTTCCTATAGCCGTGATAGAAGGTTAGCTGTTTAAACAAAGCTTGGTATGTAGGTGAAGAATTGAAAACACGATAGCAGTGGCTATTGTTTTCTAGCAAAGGACTGCTAAATTCAAGTGGCGTCTCTGGTATTTTGATCAGAAACAAATCTCTATCTCCCGATATACAAATTAACAGGGAGTGGAATAGGCTCCACCCAAACAACATCAGTAGATAAAAATAAGTTACGCCCATTTTCGCCGAGACAAATATATATTCACACACTCAAATAGGAGAAAGACAGATTCAATAAGAGAGTCAGTAAGCGAGTAAGTTAAAGAAACGCCAGGTAATAATAGGCCCACTTAAACACACTAAACTCCCGTATTGAATCTGTCTTACGCCTGAGGCTACCAGAGTTCAACGCCCTGATAAAGTGTCGAGATTCCTCCGTTCATGATTTCCTTGAAACAAGTAATCCGCATCGATCCTTTAAACTCGGCCTTCCTAATCTCAAAGCTCGGTTAAGTAGATTCCTCTCTACGCCTAAGCCTACCATAAGAACGTTCAGCGCCCCTATTAACTCTTTACCCATATAAGTCGTACACATTTACCAACGTTGAGGACCTTCATATATATATATATATATATATATATATATATATATATATATATATATATATATATATATATATATGCCTTTATTGTGTTTCGCATCTCTTCGAAATGTATGATTTATTACTAAAAGATTTTAGGCATCGATTTTCCTCATAAATAATATCTATGGCTTGCAATCTCGTTAGCTTCATATTCGGCGAAAAAATGAAAATATAAAACCCTTTGGTTTCAAGACAAATCTGAAATGAGTCCTAAGGATTCCAAAAGCTATTCTCTAAAATTTGAAAAGAAAGTGAATCCGTTTTTAATTGAAGAAAAGTTTTATTCGCTTCGGTGACCATTGCTCACTCTCGATTTTGAACATAGAAGAAAAAACTGAATTATTTTGGTTTCTTATAAGATCAAATAAATGAGAATTTAGAGAAATTAATTTATGGAAATCTTATATTCATTGTTCAACGTCATCATGATTCGAGTAGCAAATTATTTTTAAATAGAGAACCCTAAAAAAATAGGAAATAAATTGTCCTAAAATGGAAGATAATGGAAAAAAAGCAATTAATAATGGAGGGAACATCAAGATTTTTTATAGATCCCTCAAGCCAGTGATAAATTACTTAATTCGGGGAAAAGACAGTTGTGATATTTAATATGATTTTACGGAATCTGTCGTATACAAAGAAAAGGCAAGAGCAGGGAAATAAATCATAGGCTTTCACTAATATTAATATCTTTGTTCACTAAACGATGTTTCGCATCTTTTTCATGTAAATTGTAATGTAATATTTCATTAACATAAGTTTAGTAGCGGCGAGAGAGGAGCCTTGTTACGGCACCTCATTTTGGTGTTTTATTAGGCCTTTGTCTTTTAGGACATAACCTATAGTTTTACTTGGCATATGAACCAAATTATAATATTTCCAAAGTGCCTAGTTTCTGGAAATTTACTGCCCATCTTCCTTTATTTGGTCGTTAGTAAACCTTTGGTTTGCATTGAGAGAAAGTACATGGGAGTATCTGGAGGTTAGTAACTTGATGAATGACACTCATTACTGATTTCGACTTGGATGCTCAGGATTAACTTACCTATCTGCTTGTTTTACTTTTGAAATTAGCACAATATTTGACTAAATTAAGGCTGGAGAAGTAGTTTATCTCTATCTCAAAGAGGCATTTGAGACCGTTTTTCATAAAAGACCCTTAAATAAAGCTAATCGAACCCGGAATAGATTAACCAAAGGAAATAATTAAGCATGGGTGTCGGTCACTGGCCGTGTGCCTCAGAGCTCTGTTAAAGGGCCTTCTTTTTTCTTTTTAATATATATTTAAAAGTTTTCATCGAATACATTCAATAAAATAGGCTGATGGGTCGTAATAAGGTACTAGGGAAAATTATAATGTTTTTGATAACTTGCAAAATGACTTGGATAGAGTAGAAAAATTATCGGAGATTGGAAAATGCAACTCAAAGTGGACATATGAAAGGTAATGCACATTAGTCATGATAATCTCAGAAGAGACTTCAATATGATAAATAAATCTTAAACACTCAACTTGGAAAAGAAGTAAAGTGTCTTAGACTAACATGAGATAAAATTTTCGAAATATGCAATTTAGCGCCACAAAAGACAAATAGAATTCTCGCATTAAAAACTAGTCCCGGCCCGATCTATCCTCCTCTCCGCCTACAGGTACGAGCCCACGTTCAAACGCGAACTCGTAACTAGTCTCTTGATGGTCTTATCTTTAGACCTGTCCCTGGTTTTACCCTCGTCCCAGTAATGGAAGTAAAATATTGGGAGCTAGTAACCAATCTTTTCCCGTCCCCATTTTTGCGGGGGTTTCAAGAAGGAGTGGAACTCCGCAGTTCGCCTTCAGGCCGCAAAACCGGGCTTGAACCAAGAACGGACTAGGTGATGGATAACTACTCACGAGGATAAGTCCTGAACAGTCAGCATAGATTAACCTGTCTGCGGGGTTGTCCGTTAACCATCTACATAAAGCCCAGCGGGGTCTCCTGCACACCGATTGTATTGTTAAGAACCGTCCCCTTGTCTGACCCAACGGACATCCAAAATGGTTACTGGAAACCAGACTCTTAGCTTTATCTCAGGTTTCTGCCCACTTTGGAAATGAAAACTGGCTAAATGGAAAGTTCATGGATGGATTCCGATGTTTTTATCCTAGCAAATTCTTTATTTCTTAAAGCAACGTCTAAAAATCCAAAGAATCTTACTTACATCTACAATTAAAGATAGAAGCAGAAAATCCCCCAAACCTACTCAGTCCACTCCCTAGTTTGCTAAGTACTGATCGTGTTTCAAAAACTAACATCTTACCACCATTAACCGATAAAGGAGCTTCACCTCTATGCTTTTTGTAGCCGCCCTCGGCTAGCTCCGCCTCTTTAAAGGAGCCTCCCCCCGCCTTGTGCTGTCTCAGGGGCCACTCCAAGTCTCTCCTAGCGGAGAGAGGTTTCCCCCTATTCAATGATAATGGTTCGGGTGTTTCTCTCTTATCTTATTGTGCAGAGTTGCCTTTGAGTGACTCTAGTCAAGTGGCGGCCACCCTTAAGCTTTCTCAGGGGTTTCCTGAAGATTCTTTTATTGGAGAGGGCTCTTTTCACTCTCCTATCGTGAGAGGTTCGGCAAATTTCGCCTTACTTCCTGTCGGCCAAGAACAGCATGAGGTAAAGGACGCGCAGCCACGGTTCAACGCTCCACCAATGGGGGCAGGTGAACCACCTCAACTTCTTCAGATGAGTAAGTGGCGGGGTAGTTCAAGGGGCATTGCTGCCAAGACAATAAGCCCTCTCCCCTTTTCTTTTTAACACAGCTCGGCATGCCAGCCTCAGCGATGTACGTGACTGGCCGTAGGCTCTTTGAATACCCTGTCAGGATACCTGAGATTTAGGGTGGGATAGGGAGTTCGAGGCCCTCGGGAGGTGGAGATTCTCCAGAAATTGAGCACTGTCATAACCCCAGATGCAGGGTCTACCATGGTGGTGAATCCTCGCCCGATGACAGACATCAATCCTGATCTTCTCCTGTGCAAGCTCCTTATCAGACAACAAGAGCATCCGAGGGCTCACAATGAGAGGAGGAAGCCCCTTTACCTACTGGTGCGAAATGTCCCCATTTCGCAGAATGATCTTGCCGAGTCCAGTCCGTCCTGCCTT